>JAZKJV010000607.1:308260-775832 GCA_037367405.1 Ottelia alismoides
TCCTTGTTAGGGGAGGGTTTGTCGAGTTACCATTTCTGAGGTGGAGAGCTTAGACTTCACATTCACAGGACAAGAAAGGATTCATGGTCTTCAGGGTTTGTGATTGATGACTTGTTCTGATCTGGAGCATTGAGGAGTCTTGGTTATAGAATAGTGGAACTTAGAGGCTGTTAGGTTTTAAGCTTAAGTCTAAATAAGGTTCCGACACATTAATAATCCAAAGATCTGATTAAGCTCCATACCTCAATTAATGAAGGCAAGTTTAATAATCAACCTTGATCCATGTGCATTCTCTTTTTTCTTTTTCTTTCTTTTTCACTTCTTTTTCAAATAAGTGTTTGCTAAGGGACTAGCAAAGTATAGTATAGGGGGGTGATGAATACCCATTCATCACTCTTTATTCTTATATTTTAGCTACAAAAACCTATGCAAATGCATGTAGATATGTGTAAATAGGGTCAATTAGCAAAAGCATGCATGTTTGTAAATATAGATAATTAGCATGTTTTTGTGCAAAAATAAAAGAATAAAGATGAAAAATAAAAAGAGGGAAATATTTAGAATAAATATTGAGCAACCTAACCCAAGGGAGGGCTCAGCATGGGCCTGACCGCATAAAAGCCAAGTAGAGGGAGATAGGGGCTCATGTGTACATATTTTTTTGTAAATAAATAAAATTATATATTTTCCTCACTCAAAAATATGTTGTAAATATTTGTACATATTTACGAAGTATAAAAACAAAACAAAAAGATAAAAACCAAAAATTCAAAAATAACCCTTCACCTTGTACATAAGACCATCATCCTCATCTATTTCACCTTGTAAATAAATTTATTTATTTTCAAAACTTTTTGTAAGTATTCTATGTATATTTTGTAAATAAAAAGAATTAAAAACAAAAATCAAATAAAAATTACAAAATTAAAAACATAAAAATATATTGTATATATATACCATGTATATAGTTGTAAATAACTATTTATTTCACCTATGTATATAATTAATAAAAATAAAATAAAAATAGCTTTTTATTCCTCATTTTATCCTATAAATAAATAAAATATAAAATAGGAATAAAAATGTATAAAAATAACTAATTAAAAATCAAAAATCAAAAATCATATATTGTATATATACCTATGTATAGACCTATATTGTAAATACCTTATTTTTATTTCCAAAAATTAATTAAAAATCACCAAAAAATAGAGAGAAAAAAAATAAATATTTTTCATGTTTTAAGTTTTTGGAAATTCGGCCATTTTATGGCCCAAAAAAATCAAATAAAGATGCAATAATTGGCGACTCCTGATTGGTCCACGGGGGTTTGTTGACCCCGGTCAACTTCCCCCGCGGACCTTCCTCTTTCGCGGATCAGCGGACCGACCCGATTTCTCGATTTTTTCTCCCGCTCGATCCGACCGCCATTACCGCTAACCCCGGGCTCCGATTGCACGCTGGACATCCAGGACCCTCGCCCGGGGTGGGTTTGCTAGATCCGAAGTCCGAGCACCTCGCCTGATCATCATCTTCTCGGATCTCCCACACTATTTAGTGTCGTCACCGGCGACCTATTCACGCCATCTTTGATCTTCCCCTCGGCGCCTGTGAGCTCCTCCATCATCCCTGAGTGACAGCCGTGGCCGGTGGAGTTGCAGCGAGGCCCGGGCTGCCGGAAATCACTGATCCGGTGGTAATCGCCGCCGTGCGCCGCCGCGAGCGCGCTGAGCCTCGGGGACCTCGACGACCCCTTGAGGCAACGACCGGGAGCCTCATCGGCTCCAGCCCAGTCGAATGCGTCCATCAGGTAGCGTAGTTAGCCACTAGTTTAGCGTAAATTAGGAGTTTTCGATTTGCAGTAGCGTAGCTCCGCCGTCTCCGCCAGCCATCTCCGCCCATTCCCTTGATCATCCGACACCGCCATCACCTCCGCCAGACTTCTCTCCACCTGCTCCGCCCCTTCACACCCCCTGTCTCGCCCAGGAGCAGGGTACCGGCTCTCCTTCCTCCGCCACTCGCCGGAGAGCTTCCATTTCACCGCACCAGCCACCTTCCGCCCGCTCTGACGGGTCGAGGCAGTTTGCCCTCGACCCCTCTTTCTTTCTGTGCAGGTTTCCAGGTCCATCGACCTCATCTGGAGGTCGGGGCTTCAAAGCACAGCAGCTCCAGGTTGTTCACGTCGCCGGAGCTCTCCTGAGCTCCTCTCCTCCATCGGAGCATTGCATCGGGTGCGGAGCTTCAAGGGAAAGCTTCTCCGCACCTTAGGAGCGGTCGACGAGGACTACTGTGCACGCAGAGGGCCGGCGAAGCTCGCCGGCCGCCAGTTCTTCCACCATCCTCCCCGACCGTCAGATCACCTGTAGAGCTCCAGATCAGATCACGACCGTTCATTTGCGGAGCTGCAGATAGCGTCAGATCAGCTGCGGTGTGATCCTAGCCGTTGATTCACCGAGGGTTCGGCCACCACACACGAGGATCGTCCGATCTCCACGTGGAGGACCCTCCACCGTTCGATCCGGCCAAGCTTCTCAAGGTCAAAGGCGCCACCGATCTCGTCCGTCGGATCTGCCACGTGGCGTCCATCCAGCCGTCGACGAATAAAGGGGTAATTTACTTAGGCCCCCTCGTAGTTTGTGTCTTTAATTTCTAGTCCTGTAAATATTTTAAGTCTTTTATTTACGTAGGGTAATTTGCACTTTGGACCTTGTGCTTGTTGTGTTTTGCAATTATGCCCCTGTGTATGTGAGCCCACGTGCTTCGTCACGTGTTTAGTGGGGTTATTTGCAGCTATTGTCCTGTAGTTCTGGGTTGTTATTAAATGATAAGAAACTTTCTGGTATTTTCATTGATACCCCTGTGAACACTTTATTTGTGCATGTGCGGATTTTAGTGGGTAAATTGCAACCGTGCCCTTGGACTTTTTGGTACGAGTTACCAAAAGGTCCTAGGAGTTGGTTTTTATTACCAGAAGGTCCCTGAGTGCCCCAGGCACGTGCCACGCGCGTGACTTGCTGGGAAAATTGCACTTGGACCCCCAGACTTTCGGGTATTTGCACTTCAGTCCTGTGCACAGTGCCCTTTTTTGATTTTTGAATAAATATCAAACCACCTCCAAATTCGATGAAAATTTGACACATGGCTCCTGCCATGTTGTAGGATTTTTGAGAATTTTTTAGGACATTTTTTATTTTATTTGGTATTTTTAAAAATTCAAAAACATCTCTTTTAGCTACTGTCTAGGTTTAAAAATCCCAAAAAAATATAAAATCATCCCCAAAAATTCTAAAAAAATTAGCTTCTGTTCTTTGTTTGTTGTTTGATTTTCTAGCCAATTTTGGCTATTTTTCATCACTTAAAAACCCTAAAAATCTAAAAACCCTTAAAAACTCATAAAAATTATAACAAATAATCTAAAAATCCAAAAACAATAATTTTGGTGCCCAAATTTTCCTTATTTCTCTAGAATACAGGAAAATTACCTCCAGGGCCCTCTGAGATCCTCAGATATTTTATCTTTGGGTTTCAGGCCTTGCTGGACAGTACCTAGGCTTTTTAGCACTGTTTGATTTTTAGAAAATAAAATATACATTAGAAAATTATCAAAAATTCACCAAAAACACTTAAAAACCTAAAAAACATAAAAACCATTTTTCTTGAATTTTTGCTTGATTTTTGGTGTGTTAAATAAATTGCCAAAGTGTGTTTATATTTGCCTTCTTTTATTTTCTTCGTATTCTAAAATCCTAAAAAAAATATAAAAATTATTAAAAACCACTAAAAAAATACTTTTCTTTGATTTTATTTTCTTTTTACTACTTCGTAGGCCC
This sequence comes from Ottelia alismoides, assembly GCA_037367405.1. NCBI lineage: Eukaryota > Viridiplantae > Streptophyta > Magnoliopsida > Alismatales > Hydrocharitaceae > Ottelia > Ottelia alismoides. The sequence continues at coordinate 312,091 of JAZKJV010000607.1, forward strand.
TAGGCCAACCCGTGCTCCTTGTGTTCGACCCTGGGAGCTATACCAGGTGAATCTCATAGCTAGGACCGCACTTCGTGTTTTGATCTCTGATTTCTTTAGCGGTTCGATATTTTTCTTGATTGAGTGACTCTGAGTGATAGAGGTCGCAACGACCTATTTAGTACCTTTACCTCGTTCGCTCGGGCCGCTCATCGCTGGCCTCCTCCTCGGAGCGCTCTGGTGATCGGAGAAGCAAGCTGGTGCGCTCTTGCGTCTGCTGCGGTGCTCCGATGATCGACCTGAGCTCGGAGGAGCTCAGGCACGGTCGGCGGAGCTGGGTCTCCCGGCCTGAATGACCAAGCCCTCAGATGGGCTCGGAATGACCTGCAAAGGGGCTCAGAAGACTCGTGGGTCGAGGGCAAAGTGCCTCGACCCCGTTAGGCGATGTGAAGGTGACTGGTGCGTCGGGGCGGCGGGCTCCGGCGAAGGTGGAAGACGGTGGAGCCCGGTTCCCAGCTCCTGTACGAGCTGGGTTGTGTGAGTGGGTGCAGAAGGTGCGGCGGAGAGAGGCGAACGTGTGGGTCGGGTCCGATGGTCGAACGGTGGTCGGAACCGGGGTGAATCGAAGGAATACGACGGCGGGACGAATTGGGGCAAAGCTGAAATCGAACGAAATAGCTAAGCTAAGGGGCTACCTGAATGATCGATGAGACTGGGGAAGAGCAGGGGGTGCTCCTGGTCTTGGCCTCAAGGGTCGTCTCGGCCCGAGGCTCGAAGCTCGCCCAGGTGGCGGAGCTGCGGCGGGTGTATCGCCGGATCAGTGGGTTCCTCCTCCTCGCCTCGCTGCAACAGGCGGAGACGCTCGCTGTCACTCGTGCGGTCACTCTGGAGCTCACAGGGAAGAAGGGGAATGGCCAAAGATGGATAAAATGGGTGGCGGAGCTCACTTATGTAGGCTGGAGGGATCCGAGAAGAAAGGCTCGGGTAGGGTCATGGTGGCGCGCGGATCCCGAGGTTGATGCCCGGCGAGGGTGTCGGATGTGGGAGGTGCAAAACGGAGCCGGGGTTTGGGTGATAGGCAATCGGGTTGAGCGGGGAAAAATCCGAGAAGATGGGTCCGAAGCTCAAACCCATGAGAAGTGGTCCTGGGGGGGCCAGTTGACCGGGCGGTCAACATCCCCAGGAACCAATGCGGTTCGGCCACGTGGCTGGATCTTGAGATGACAAATAAACATAGCTTTGGGCCGAATCTGCAAAAACTCAAAATATGAAATATTTTTATTTTATTTTTTTCTATTTTTTGGTGATTTTTAATTAATTTTTGGAAATAAAAATAAGGTATTTACATTATATAGCTATATATAGGTATATGTACAATATGTAGGCTTTTGATTTTTGATTTTTAATTATTATTTTTGTACAATTTTATTCCTATTTTATATTTTATTTATTTATAGTATAAAATAAGGAATAAAAGGATGTTTTTATTTGATTTTTATTATTTATTTACATAGGTAAAATAAATAGATATGTACATCTATATACAAGGCATATGTACAAGATATTTTTATATTTTTGATTTTGTGATTTTTATTTTATTTTGATTTTAATTGTTTTTATTCTATTTATTTACAATATATAGCATAGAATATTTACAAAGAAGTTTGGAAAATAACTTTTTTTACAAGGTTAAATAAATATAGAAGCATGGTTTATGTACATGATGAAAGGGTATTTTTTATCTTTTTGATTTTTAATTTTTCTTTTGTTTTTATATTTTATAAATATATACAAATATTTACAAGCATATTTTTGGGTGAGGAAAATATTTTTATTTTATTTACATAAATATATACACAAGAGCCCCTATCTCCCTCTACTTTGGCTTTTATGCAGTTAGGCCCATGCTGAGCCCTCCCTTGGGTTAGGTTGCTCAATATTTATTCTAAATATTTCCTTCTTTTTCTTTGTAATCTTTATTCTTTTATTTTTGCACAAAAACATGCTAATTATAGGTTTTTACACAATGCATGCTTTTGGTAATTATTCCTATTTACACATATCTACATGCATTTGCAAAGGTTTTTGTAGCTAAAATATAAGAATAAAGAGTGATGAATGGGTATTCATCAGCTGCCCACTTCGCATCCTCCCCGTTGACGTCGTTGCATATCACGTGGGTGACCCCGTCCGACTCATCCACACACGTTGTTGCCCCCATCTCCTCTACTATACCCTTCCAACTCCACCGCTTACCCTTCATGTTCACGGCAATGGCGGACGGGCTCATCCACAGCTTCGTAATGATTGGTTTGGATCTACAATATTAGTCTATTATGATATTTTTTCCATTTGGCCGCTTATCCTTGGGGATCGAGCAGCCTCGCCATCTTCTCGACGTACAACCTTTCCCTCAGCTGTATATGTGCAGGTCATACATCTTGCTCGCTGCCCGGAGGAACCCCCGCGCATAGGGCCAGATCTTGGTTACCATCTCCACGTTTTCCACATCGTAAATCTCGCAGTCGGGGTCGCCATATATCATTCCGAAGCCGTGCATAGGGTAGGAGTGGAGCAGGGTGTAATCGAGGTCGAGAATGAGGAGGAGCTTCCCCGTCCGACGGATGACGTTGAGGTCGACCAACTTTATCTCGGCGAGGAAGCCCGGATCTATGGCGAGGCCGTCGAGGACTCATTTGTGACTATCGGAGACGTTCTTCATGCAAGCGACAACGATAGATTCACAGTTTTGGATGCACCCAGTCTTGGATGAAGAATAATTCGCAGTTTGATACACTATTGATTTGTAATCTACAATATTAGTCTGTATTATACAATTTGGATATGTATTATACAAATTTGTTATGTATTTTTACGAATCAGATGGTTGCAAATGAAAAATATATTTTTTATAGATCTTGTATATATTGATGTGCATTACACATTTTTGATGTGCATTATACATTTTAGATGCGGTTTATACAAATTTGATTTGCATATTTGCATCTATTAAGCATTAATGACTACCACAATTTTTACCAAAAACTATATATTTTTTATTATACAAAAAACCATAAAATCGTTACAAAGAACCACACATTAATTACTAATATGAATTGTATTTTACAAAGAACCATGCAAAATTTACAAATAAGGGATGGGTTTTTGAATGAACAACGGATTATACAAAAAATATGTAGTCTTTACAAAAGAAACCTTAAATTCTACAAAAAAATACATGAGGATACAAAAATACGCCCTAGATAATATCGTCCAGCAAAAAAATTAGATATTTTCTAAATATGGTATTGCGAAAAAATACCAAATATAAAAGTAGCTAAAATTAGTATTTCGGAATATTAATTAACATGCATAATTAATGCAAAAATTGATGACCAAAATATCCTTTTGGGCATCAAAATCGAAGATGCCGTTGGATTTGAATCCGATAGTCCAGATCGTTGGCCTTCCTTAGGGATGGAAGGACCACGTCTCATTTGAAAGGCCCCCTATATATATATATATATATATATATATATATTTGGGGCTAGGAAAGCTGCACCCGGGGGTGTAGCTAACTAGCTGCATCCAGCCCTTTTTTTCATTGGTTTTTTGCGTTTTTGAAATGAAACCTAGGGGGATTTAAATCACCATATATCACCATGTTATCATGCGAATTTCAAGTAAATTCGACACTTCTATCATCTCCATCAAGACTATAGCATTTTAACGGTCTCACAATTATTGAAATTGACCCTATCTAGATGGGCATATTAGGAATGTTTGTTTTGCATGAAATTTGAAACACATATTCCACTCAATAAACTAAGTAAATCCTCATAGGTTTTCTTTTAAAAAATCAAAAATCAATGAGAAAAATGCCCGAGTGTAGCTAGTTAGCTGCACCACCCAGTGTAGCTTCCCTTTTCCATATATATATATATATAGGAAAAAATGGGGCTGCCCCCGCCCCATTTTTCGGCGTTTTTTTTTATTTTTTTTGAAAAATAAAACCATGTATATTCATCCATATATCCCTCATACATGCCATTCGAATTTCGTCAGAAACAGAGACTCCTACGGCCTCCATCTCGATGGTATCGATTTAAAAAAATCCTGTTACCGTTAAAAAATTACTGTCCGGATGGAGGCCGTAGGAGTCTCTGTTTCTGACGAAATTCGAATGGTATATAGGAGGGATATAGGGATGAATGTAAATGGTGTTATTTTTCAAAAAAAATAAAAAATTTTGCCCAAATAAGGCGGGGGCAGCCATGTTGGCTGCCCCTAGGGGGCAGCCACATATGACCCATATATATATGGAAAAAATGGGGCTGCCCCCTGGGGGCAGCCAACATGGCTGCCCCCGCCCCATTTTTCGACGTTTTTTTTATTTTTTTTTTTGAAAAATAAAACCATGTATATTCGTCCATATATCCCTCCTACATGCCATTCGAATTTCGTCAAAAACAGAGACTCCTACGGCCTCCATCTCGATGGTATCGATTTAAAAAAATCCTGTTACCGTTAAAAAATTACTGTCCGGATGGAGGCCGTAGGAGTCTCTGTTTCTGATGAAATTCGAATGGTATATAGGAGGGATATAGGGATGAATGTAAACGGTGTTATTTTTCAAAAAAAATAAAAAATTTTGCCCAAATAAGGCGGGGGCAGCCATGTTGGCTGCCCCTAGGGGGCAGCCACATATGACCCTATATATATAGGAAAAAATGGGGCTGCCCCCTGGGGGCAGCCAACATGGCTGCCCCCGCCCCATTTTTCGGCGTTTTTTTTTATTTTTTTTGAAAAATAAAACCATGTATATTCATCCATATATCCCTCCTACATGCCATTCGAATTTCGTCAGAAACAGAGACTCCTACGGCCTCCATCTCGATGGTATCGATTTAAAAAAATCCTGTTACCGTTAAAAAATTACTGTCCGGATGGAGGCCGTAGGAGTCTCTGTTTCTGACGAAATTCGAATGGTATATAGGAGGGATATAGGGATGAATGTAAATGGTGTTATTTTTCAAAAAAAAATAAAAAAATTCGCCCAAATAAGGCGGGGGCAGCCATGTTGGCTGCCCCTAGGGGGCAGCCACATATGACCCATATATATATATATATATATATATATATATATATATATATAGAGAGAGAGAGAGAGAGAGAGAGAGAGAGAGAGAGAGGGGGGGGGGGGTGGGGGCTGTTGACACCGATTTACAGACATCCGTAACAACATATAAACTTTAGTTCATAACCTCTACAGTTTTTTTATTAAATTCTACCATTGTATATATTGAACTCCAACGTTTCTTTTGGACAACTTCCTAAACACAGTTTTACCCATGCATTTTTCTGTTCTACTTATGATTCTCTTTCTTACCATTTATTACATTTGAGTTAAAATCACCCAAACACATGCCCAATATAAAAGTCAAAGTGCTGAACCGTTCAAATAAAATGATCCTGCATGTAGAACGAATAGATGGGAGAGCTTGTCTTCGCCGTGCTCGAACTCCTCCACGCCTCAGCGGCTCAGCTGCCACCATCCCACCCCCCGCAGGGCCGCAGCGAACACCTGTCCCCCCATGGAGCCATGCAGATCCCACCCCACCCTCCTATTTAGCATCACCGAACCCAAACCCCCTTTCCAACCCCAAGAAGACCCATTCTTGACGAGCCCCTGCTGCATCACCACCAGTCATGTCCCAAATTAGGGTTCTTTCCACCCACGCAACTCTCCCCTTCAATCCCTTCAACCGCCGGAATATCAACACCTCCTGCCTCGGTGGCAATGCGTTGTGCTTCGGTGGGGGGTTCCTTACTGGTAGGCCGAGCCGGAAAGATATGATACGGTGAGCAAGATGCCTGATTTCTGATGTTTATGGGTTGCTTGGAGTGAGTTGCTATGTGGGTAATCGGAAAGATTCGATCTTTGCAGCAGTTCTTTGGTGGGTCTGCGCCGATCGGAGGAGGTGTTGCTGCGCGGGAACGTGAGGAAGGGGAGCGGAAGAGGAGGTCGCGCTGTTTGTGCTGCACCGGCCGCGTTCAATCCACAGACGCTTCATTGGATCTCCGCGGTTTCCACTGTGTATTTTTCTGTTGGACTCTTCTTGTGTGTTTAAGCGTTTGTTTGAGGTTCTGAATCGCTTTATTATCGTCATTGATGCTCTTCCTCTAGCTGGGATCACTGAGCTCATGGCATGTGCTTTCCATACTTGCGATGAATGGGAATTTGGCTTCCCACTCTTAATCATTATGATCTAGAAATGCATCTATTCGCCGTATTAATTTTGAAGTTTGATAAATTTGGTGTACAGATTTTAGCCCATATTTGTATCCTAACTGAAGAAGCTATTCAATGCCTGTTGTTTTCAGCTATCCATCGTTCTATGATTTAACATCCAAGTCAGATCTCCAGAGACAATACAGATCAATATGCCATATTTTCATCCATGAACATACTCATTAGAAGTCTCGTATGAGTGAAAGATTCTCCGAATGATTTATAATATTCGAGTTCAAATTGTTTATCATGATGGTCGACTATTTGACAAAAGCAAGTTGTTTAGATGGCAATCTTATACATAGTAGGAATTCCGTACCAGTGCCATAAAGTCATAGATGGTACTTAAAGATCCAAAGTAGAGGATAGGTGATGGCATATTTGGTGATGTCAAAGAGGGCGAGCTTTTTGTTGAGGTTGATTTTCAATATGTGATGTTGTATAATTCGTAAATCTTTCTTTTGAGATGGTAAGGTTTTTTCTCATGGTTAGCGAGGTAATACAATGGTGGTGATAAGCTCTTAATCTGTTGATTTTGATGCAGCAGTGTTCTAAGATGTTGTCAAATGCTAGTCCCTAAGGCCAACAAAATCATCTATAGCCTCATGATTTTTCCCAGTATGTCAACTTCTTGCATCCTTCTTTGCATGGTTTCTAGGCTGCCAACTCCTTGCATTTTCAGATATACAATCTTACCACAAATCGGCTAGCGTTCACTCACCTCATCCTCTGTAAGAGATGATTGCCATCCCATCCTCACCTGAAAACAGCTTCATTTAGTCAAAGGTCTCATCCTTACAAGTTTCCATTCACACAACTCGATAATGTTTACACTTACCTCATGTCCATTTACAATAGGGGTAGATAGTGATGGGGTAATAGTAGTAGGAGGGGGTTGGTGGAGGATGTGCCAAAGGAAATTGGAGGGTGAGATTTGTCCTGTTTTCCATAAACATAACCAAGGCAAGACCTCCAAATTTTTGTTTGATTTTTTTCAGAAGTCGTTTTAAAAATAAGATTGACGAGATGAATATTGAAAACCTTAATATTTTCTCAAAGCTTTGATAATCCTTTCTTTTAGTATCTCAACTAGTCAATTACGCAGAGTAACTAGGGAGTAGCTTCTTTCCATCTTGTAGGTCAGATATATCATCAACATTTGCTTTATGTTGTTATGAACTAGATCCGCAAAATCCTATTAGGATGTTAAAGGGCATCAATTTTTACATTGAGTGAGAGGTTGGTAGTGTAAGCTTCTGTTTTTTGGGAACACACTCAGTATTTTGCTGATTCTTCCATTTCATTTTAGGAGTTGGGCATACTGCTCTGCTTGTTAATATTTTACTAGGGTGTTGCTTATATCTGACAAAGGCTTCTGTTCAGGGTATTGATGTTTGCAAAAGGCACTCCAATCTTGAAATCATTTCTCGCACCTCTATTTACCCTTCAGGCCCCTGCCTGTCTCGTCGCTTGGTTAAAGTAAGTTAAATCTTTGATTTTGAACCCGTCATTAATTTCGAGAGGTCTATCTCATATTTCGTTATTCACATTCTTATTGCCTCACTGGTTTGCAGAAGTGAATATGGTACTTGGACAGCCCTTTTGGCGCTTCTGGTTCGCTTGTTTTACTCTGTCCCAGGTTGGTTTTTTTGGACTATTTGTTCCAATTACAATACAGTTACCTTCACCAAAATAGGTTGAGAATTTTGTGTTGCAGAAGAAGTGGAGTTGCCCTTCATCGCTATGCTTCTCACGATAACTGCCCCTTCCCAAACCTTGAATCTAAGGTGGACTTCCGTTAATTTAGTTCTTAAGATGTAGATAATTTCCCTTTCATTTTTTGTTATATATAAAAGTCGTCACTATCGCAGGCAGAGCTAATTTTCTGTTTTTTCCAGATATATAATTACATACCTTCTCAAGTAGTTTAGGGTCTTGTAAATATCTGGTATAACATATTAGGACCTATTAATGTTGATCTAACATAAGGTCCAGAAACTTGATTTATCATTCCGTGTAACTCGTACATAGTTTGGACCTAGAACTTGACCATCGTAAGGCAAAAATTCATTAATTTCATGTGTGTCTGTGTTGTATGGTGAATTGAGAGGGGTTATGGATGTCGGCAAGGAGGGCATCAGCGGTTTAAATTGCAAAGATTGGTAGTGGAAGAGCATATGAGGAGGTGCAATATCAAGTAAGGGGGTAGTGTTGGTGATGGGTAGAGGAAGATGGAGGTGGTGGCTGTTGGTAGGTGTGTGGGGCTAGGTAAGAAGTGTGTAACAGGCGTGCGACAATTGCACTACACAAGAAAAACATGACAACAATGATAACAGAGGTGCATTTACAGGCGATATCGATGACAAGGAAGTTCAAGCAGTTACTCTCATCTTCAACTCGTTCATTAGCTCATGAGTTTGCTTAGTGAGCTAAAAATTGAGCTCGAGATAGAGTTCCAACCCATTATCCTCATCGAGTTGAGCTCAGTTTAGCTCGCTAACCAAGAAAGTGGAAAAATCAAGTTGGCTCGTTAACCACCTTGACGAGCCCTAAAAATACTGAGCTTGAGACAGTTCTTCTGAGCTTGAGTCCAGAAACTATTACAAAGTTCATGCATGAGAAGCTATGCTCACTTTGATAACTCGATAGGTAAGTTCATATCATTGAAAGAGGGAGATATCTATTACAAATTTAATAGTGATTACATGGAAAAAATGCCCTAATTTAGTGTATCTTTTCCTAGGATCTTTTTTTTTATTTGTAGGATTCGAACCCTAGTCCTTTACCACCAGACCATTAGAGGGGTTCAAATTGTCTAAGACCTTGCAATTTAAGACTTCGTGGATCATGATCGATGATTTTTTTAAGGTTATAGTGCAACAACGGTGCTTGCCATGTTAAAAACCAATGTTGATATATGTTCAACTTTTGATCAGGTTTATGCAGATTATTATTCAACAATATTTTCCTTAATAAAAAGGTCAAATTTTGATATGTCAATGGAAATTTTAACTAAACTTTTGGGCATATATTTATATCAAATTTCTTTCAAGTTTACTAAGATTTATCTGAGCTTGGCGATCGATTTTCTCGAATGGTATTACGTGGTAATGCTTCCAATCTCATGCAAGTATTCTGGCATTCAGACTCTTATTATGATCTAATTCATCATCTACTGCAGAGGGACACCCGCTGCCGCAATCATTTCCTTGGTGATCGCTGGTTATTTGGCATACCAGCATTTCTCGAAGATGGGAGGCGTTGAGAATGCTTTTGATTCGGTATCTATCGTCCCAACCTTGGCTCTCATAGCTGCTGTTGCTGTTCCCTGCCTCCTACTTTTCATATATTAGCATCGCCCGGCCTTCTTTGACGGGCAATGATACCATGCCAAACGGGTAAATCATCCTTTAAGAGAAACGCCAAGGTAATCTTAGTCATGTTCTACTTTCTAGGTTATCATTCACTTTGTTGTTTAAATTTTCGCTAATAAGGACTGCTATATATAATGTCTTCGTGTATATAGGGTGTTGTTTGTGCTGGAATAAATGGTTTTTTGGTCGCGATTCATTGCTCGCGTGTATGTGTATGTTTACTGCCTCTCTAACCAGATAGCATATAGTACATGAATTGCCGGCGGAAGGCAGTGCACGATTTACTAAAGCATGCTCACACCATCTGCACAGCGCCAATTTCCGCATGGCCTCCATAAGTGTGCTACCTACATGTAGCATGTATAATAGGATTACATGATAATTTTCAATGTCTAGTTGTGAAAAACTGAAGAAATTCGCTTGTAATGAAAAAGGGTTTCTTATTGACCTAATTATCAGACCTAACAACTATGACTAAGAACAATATCTGATGCTACCGGAAAAAGACGCGGTCGTCTCTGCCAACAAGGTCCTCCATTGCTGGAGCCTCGCGGCCAAATCTTTTAGCAGACTTTCGGCTCCTGTTGGCCTCCTTTACTGCAGGTCCTCCACAGGAGAAAGATCATATTCTTAGAAATGAGAGCTGACCTGCGCAACTATTTTACAGATTAGCTAAAGCTGCAATCAGCAGCAGCATGAAGTGTGCCACTGTGAGCTTTGACAGTCTCGCAGAGCCCGACAGGCTGGGGCTGTCACTGAAAGTTGGAGGTCCGAATATGTTTGGTGTTGTGGGTGTCGTCGGGTTGTTGCCCATGGTTGGGGGAAACTGGTTGTTGCTCGTGGGACTGGAGTAAACAAACATCACTTGTCAGCAACACAATGGCATTTCAAGTGCCTAATCATTTACCTAAAATCTCGAGGAACTACCGTACGTTGATGCGGGATACTGACAGTTTGGAGTACCTGAAGAAACCGAAAAAAAATCATGTCTTGCATACTTTTTATCGCAAAGTAGGGTGATTGTGAAAATGGCTCACTTGGATCTGTCGTAGTGATGGTTGCCGTTCCGCCAAAATCGCAACTAGTGGAAGTTGGATTCTTTTGGTAGTAGCTGTTGAAGGCATAGGAGGCGTGATCACGGACCGTATCAGGATTGAAACAGCTTCCTCCTTGTTGTATGGCAGAGCAGTCCGCCCCACCGTACCCGCATGCATAGTCCAGGGCAACCTGTAATGCGGTTTGGGAGGCGGACTGGCTAGCTATGCACCAGGTTTTCCCTGATGATGTCGCGGATGTTGATACCGGTGGTGCTGTTATGACGGGTGTGAAGGGTGGCAGGCCCGGGTAGCCTGTGGTCGGGTTCAGGATGGGAGTGGAGGCAGGCGTGGGGTTGATGATGGGGATTGTCGATACCGGAGGACTGTCATCCCATTGGGCTATTGTGCTTCTTGGTTCTATACCAAAAGCCTTCAGCTGCCTTTGTAGTATTTGGGTTCCACCTTGTGGTCCTTCCAGCATTGTTCCTGGAGGTACATACAGCCTTCATCATTAGATATAGACAGACAAACGGGCTCTGCAAATAGCTTCGAAGTTACGTGTTGATCGCAGAACGATGACAATATCGACCCGAAGAACTGGATGATGCTCATACTTACCAAAGCAACTGAGAGGACCGGAAAGGAAGAGGAGGGGAACTAGAAGACGGTTCAATGCTCTTGTACCCATCAATCTCAAGGCCCTGAGGTTTTCCTTCTCTGTTCTTCTAAGAGAAGAGAGAGAAGCATCTGAGCAGACGTGGGTTTTGTTTTAAGTATTGATGAAGTGAGGTGTGAGAATCAGAGCTTTCTTGAGTTGGGTTGGGATCAAAAGTGCACGAGAAAGATAGGGGAGAAAGACATGGGGAGGGAAGGAACCAATCTGTGGAGAATATCGAGGAAACTTGAGACAGGAGCATGGGAGCTAGAGGGTGCTTAAGGGAAGAGCAACCCCCAAGTTTAGAGAGACAAAGACTAATTCAATATCTAGAGAGAGAGAGAGAATGTGAAAAGTACGTGTTTGTGCTTAGATATGGTTCGTGTTCTTTCAACTTTTTAGATATCTCATGTCGTTGCTATGTACGCGATGTCGGTGTTCTTTCGGTACGAGGGCAGTACTAGATCCGCATCTTTTTTCATCTTTTCGGCTCCTAGATCTTTACTTGTTTACTGGCATATAAATCCACGCTCTTAAATGCGGAAAAAATGGCTTGAATCTTGTTGCTTTCATATGCCAATATGGTGTTGGGTTCCTCCCTGCTATCTCTTTTCATGTCAAAATCTTGGAGTTGGCTAGATAGTCCGCTATGGCCGCATTATATGTATGCATGTGTGTGCTTGTGTATACGGAGCAACTGAGCAGGATATGGTCATCTGTGTACATGCACACACAGTAACCTGCGATGACAATTGTATCGATCCTCCCTCTGCAACAAAGTCCCATGCAACATGAAACCAACCGCGGCCGCCATATGAAGCTGCGTGATAATCTTATATTGGCTATACTTCCAGGGTGGAAGAAGCATAACTAGGATGATATATAGAGATTGGATGCAGTATCGCTTGCTGCATGGGTTGTTCAAGCCTTCCGACCATAGGTACCAGTCACGATTCCCTTCAAGCAGACCTGGTGCATGCTTCCTGAATCCTGGCCTCTTTTTAATTAAATTCCGAAGTTGGAATGTTAAAATCGCTTGCTCTGATTGATGACGTGATCATTGGCATTGTTTTAGGTAGCATGTATAGCATGGAATTGTTAAAGGTTTCAAGATCAATAATTCTCAGCAAGCCCAACTGACAATGAATAAATTGGCTACGTTTCGATTTTCCAAAAGCTGGTAGATTGATAGATTAATGCAGCACATGACAGATTTAAATAAGTTAATTTTTAACCAGCATATGGATGAAAAGTTTTCTGGAACTCCAAGTAGGTGGTTCTTCGTATCATACTATGGAAAAAAGGATATTTTTACAGTTATACACATCTTAGATTCTAGAATATCAATCGTCCCTCCTCTTTTTTAATATCAGTCTTTTTTAATATCAGTCGTACCTTATATTCTTACAAAGTTTACAGTTCTGTTTTTTTATAATATCAGTTATACCTCACTTTACCTAACGGAAGGATGGAAGGACAGAGCTGTGAATTTTTTTAAGAAGGTAATGGCATAACTGATATTAAAAAAGGGAAGGACGTAACTAATATTGCAGAAGTATATAAGTTTACTGTAAAAAAAATCAAAAAATGATTTCCACTGCAGATTACACACTTCACTGCTAAAAAGCAACTCAAGGTGGTACGTAAAATGTATAAAATTTGTATACTTTCACTCGTATTTGTGCGCAAGGTGCAAAAATTCATCATCTACAGACTAGAGTACTGCTCTACCTTGTACTGTGCAAAGGGTGGAGGACACAACGAAGTGGATGCTCGCTCGCAGGCGATTGGCAGCTTGATCTCAATGATGAAGTAGCACGTCTCCCTTCACTGATGTACTGGACATCGCCATTCATCGATGTCAAGATTTTCCTTGCAGCCTTCAGCGCAACGCCCTCGTGCGTGGTGCACTCCGTGCCACCAAACAGGTCTTGGATGATGTCAATCCTATCAACGATGATAAACATGAAGTGAATGGGACTAGCAAAGTGAAAAGAATCTCACACGGGCACACTCATTCAAAGAAGAAAGTCAAAGAAGAATGGTATACCAGAACTGCAAATGGCCAACTGAAGATCCACAGTCCATCAATATTGAAGCATCAAATCTAACACAGCAGTCTAAGTGATCTGCATGCTGCACCACGATCACCAGAAAGTCCGCCAAGACTTGTTGAACTCTTGCTTGAGCACAGCCTTGACCTCCTTAGAGATCTGTTCAAGAAAAAGCAAATTCTTCTCCCTGATCAAGGGCATGCCCAGACCAAGAACAGCACTAGTGCTGTTCTCAAGAACGAAGAACGAAACGGAGTTCAGCAGCTCTCTATCGAACTGCGAAAGTACCTGCAGGAAAAAAATCAACAAGTTTCATGGAAAATGCATCGTAGACGATTGATATCATCTGCTAACCAATGCAGGAACTTGCCCACTTCCATCGCACTCAAAACCAGCGTCGTCGATAATCTCCATGGCTTGCATATCTCGCACGCAGAGCTAATCCCAAGTATTTTTCTTTGATCATCTGTGACCCCAGATTCCTCCACAAGCCAGCTAGCGAAAGATACGCTTCTGATGGGGTTATGCTTCTCGTGTTTGATGTACGCTAACTCTTTGGGTTCGTTTGGTTGCAGGGTTGAGCAGGGTTGGGTTGGTCCAACTCTGGGTACCCCTCCTTCCAAACATCCCAATCCTCCTCACAGTTTACTATTCACAGGGGTACCCCAACCCAACCCTGTCCAACCCTGCAACCAAGCGAATTAAGAACACCGACGGACTTTCTTTCCTTTTGAAATTGAATTTCAAAGAACTGGAAAAGGTCTGGTTCTGTTATCTGCAAGAAACAGATGCGTCCAATGGAGCTCCCCTTTGTATCTCCTCTGGTTCACGGTTAGCAACATATACACGAATTTCTCGTCCCGGTTATAGAAACCAAAGTAAACGTTCTCGACTTCTCCCCCGCTGCTTGCTTCAAAAAGGATGATCTTTACCTTGTTCAGTGCATCATCACTCTTCAACAGACAGTGATTACCGAATACCTCGCTAGGAACCAGCTTACCCCTCATCTCCTCCGTCTTCCATCCAGTTACTATCTCCATTTTGGTATTCCAGTCAGAGCAGCACATACTTTCATCTAACGTGAAAATAGGCGGTATCAGCAGATTGTGACCGTGAACAATGGACTTGTAATCCCTTCGTAAGTGAACGAATTTGTAATCGGTCATCTTCAGTTCAGTCACATCTTGACCAACAAAACATACTCCTATGATATTGTGCATGTAATCTTACTGGAGCATGCAATTAGACACAAAGAACATTGCAGGTTGGCTCTGTTGCGCTCCGAATACCCGCAGATTCATCTCGATATCTTTGTCCTCAATGCCTGCATTCGATGAAGCCCTTAAGAGATAATATTAACCTGCAAAATCAAGTAATGCATGGTGTCAAGATGTCGAAGTCTTGCGTTGTAGCGCTCGAGAGAGATGTGTGGCAACCGCTTGGTGGGAATCCTCGTGTATAAGTTCATGAACTAGTAATTTCCCGTCGGCTTCTCTTGCAGGTAGCCCTGTTAGTTCTGCAGCTTTCGCATTCGACCCGTTAACAAGTCCTGAGCAATCGACGGCAATTATGGGCATGTTCGCGTTCTCGATTAGCCTTACCATTTCATATGCAATCGAGCTGAGCTCGTGCATTCCGCTCAGTTCTGTCTCGCTATCACTGTCTGTATCTGTTTCACGAGAACCGGTCCTCTGCTGCACAGCAGGTACTCTAATCGTGGGAGCCGTCCGATGGGGATCGGCCGGCCCTCATAGGGGGCTGGGGATAATCGGCTCCTTATAAGGGCAGTCCGATCCCCATCGGACGGCTCTCAAGATTACAGAACCTGCTGCATTACAGGAGAGGATCATGATTGCTGTTTCACATCCAATGGGGTTTCTTGCAATCAGCTGCAATGAATGGATAGCGTTCATCTCAACCAACTCCCACGGAAGGCTACTGCATCTTATCACCGCAAGGAAATCGTTGAAAGAAGCTCGAGGTTCCATATGGCAATCATCTCTGCTCTCCGGATTGTACCTCGCACCACCCCCATCTAACCTCCTTCTCGGGTTGTGATCTGAACCAGAATATGATCTTTCGTGTTGAAACTTGCACACGTGATCCCGCGTACTCTCGCTCTGAGAGACTCCGCACGAGGAAAACCTGCATCACCCAAGCTCTCTGTAGTGATACCAGTGGAATCCTGGAGATTTTTGAGCAACCATTTTACGAGCTCCCTCATCTGCGATTCATCGGGACCTATTCCCAGTAGATAAAAGTCTTGGTCATGATGATATATGGCTGATCCATCGCACTTCACAAGATCCATAGAGTTTGGGGCCCCTGTTATTATAATCGAAGTCAAGTCAGTGTTCTTCACGAGCATCTAGTACAGAGACGTTTGGATCTGAAGGACTCTCCTTTCCGCCTCCTTTGCCGCCAATTATAGCTCCATACTTAATTGCATAGAAAAAGCTTTCACCAAGAACTCACAAGCATATCTAACAGGGAAGGGAGTGTAACGAGTAGCTGTGTGGTGGCAAGTAGCCAAGCCCCACATCTTCGTAGAATCATTCTCATTCACTACGACCGCGATCGTCAACGACGCTATCGATCCCATATTCGCCATATACTTGGCATGACAAGCATGTGGGGAACACAGCGTAGAATTAACAAGACATGGAGGATCATTCAGAAGATCCTTGTTTTGGACGATACGTTCGCATTGCAGTTGCATATCATCCTTACCCTGTTCTGCTTGAACAATACTCCAAGTCCATAATCGTTGTTACATGACTCCATGCTAGTAATATAGTAATAAATATGATGTCCGTTGCGAATTTAAATAATCAACAATGAATAAAAATTCATCCTTATATGTGTATCTACGAAATATATGAGCAGATATCAAATTATTCATTGTTATAGATCAATTTTGTTGAAATGATAGAGGCACATGACATTGTATTTTAACATGTATCAAATTAGTAAGCCACCTGCATTTTAACATGTATCAAAACTTAAGTTAACAATCATAATTTGTGCAAGGTGCGTAACATAGTAGAGTGATATCATTTCTCCTATCTCACTATAACAAAATTAACCTAAGATGATAAATAGTTTGAATATTTATTGTCACAATTTTCAATGCTAAATATATAACAATGAATATTATTTGTTGCCAAATTATACTTTATTCTTGTAATAGTAACGAATTTCGTATTGAATATGGCATCCGATATAATACTCGTTGTAAATTAAAGAATCAAAAGACTAATAATATTGGTTCTTATATGTTTAAATAAGGAAGCTATGCCAAAGAATAGTGAATAATTTATGCTTTAGGCTACTTTTATTTTGGCATATGTTGCAAAATGATGTTTTATGCTTAAACCTACTAGCGATTAGTGCAAATGTTCACGACAAAGACAATGGATAACTAGAGATGTAAAAGGACGGATACAGATACGGATATAGGTATTACCGTATCCTTATCTATTTTTGAATACGAATACGGATGCGGATACGGATATTGACAGATATTAAAACTATCTTGCCATATCATTAAAAAACAGATACGGATGTAAAACGGATATCGATCACATACGAGTAATGTTAGAAATACTCTATAGAATCGACTTAAATATATGCGAATTGGATAGAAAATACATGATATAAATTTACTAAATGTGTTTGTACCATAAGAATTATAGAAATATGGTAAAAGAAGGCATAGAATTATGTTATATAGGGTTAAAAATAAATCTATGATCATATTTATATACAAACGGATATACGGATACGGGTACGGATGTTTGTGAATATCAAAACGACATCCATATCTGTATCCATTTTAAAATGGATATGGATACGGATGCCAAGATCTGTATAAAATAAATACAGTGACGGAACGAATATATCTGTAACCGTTTGCATCCCTATGGATAACTGGTGTTTAATATGGATAACTGATGTTTAATGTATTTTGGTGATGTAACAATGGGTATTTCATTCATTGTTAATTTCAAGTATAAGAATCCGTAAATAATATGCATTCCAAAATGTAAGTCAATACATAGGCATACAAAAAAGTGAGTCTATAGGAACGATTTCTCCGAACCCCATCACTTTGTTGTTCATTATTAAAATATACAATAGTTTTTGGCCTCTCCCTATGGACCCTCGATTTTCACGACGTCACCATATCACATATGAGAAAATCACAGTCATATCTACCTTTGCCAACCCACCATCACGCAAAAAGAGAAAGAATGCCTATAATCCAAGGTTTTAAAAACCTAACCGGACATCGAATCAGGCATGTATCGGTTTTTGGTTTTTATGGTCGGACCAATGGGACCGACCGGTCGAACCGGTGATGACATCAACAGTTAAAGAAGCCGGAAAAGACCGAACCGTTGTATTGTTGGTTTGGTTTTTACGGTTCAACCGGGTCGAACTTAGTTAGACTGGTATAGCATACAAATAAATACAAAAATTTATTTACTCTTGACCGGTTTTGACTGGTTTTTATTTTCTGAATAAAAACCGGATGGTTGGACTGTTTTTCCTCCGGTTCTTGGTTTAACCGGTTCAACCGGCCGGTTCGGTTCGGTTTTTAAAACCTTGCTATAACCTGAAAGTTGTAGAAAACTTTGTGGAGGGCTATGCACCCTGCCATCTACAAATAGGACAAAGTGTTCCTATGTTGAATTTTGTAAGAATCTTTTTGCTCAATGCAAAATTTGTAGCAATATTTATGTGAAATTGTAAATTTACATGTGTATTTTTGTAAAAAAAATATAAATACTAGTGCAACCAATTATGCAACCAAAGAAATCCAACAAATAATAACAAGTATATTAAATAAATAATGCCTAAAAAATTTGTCCCCCCCAAAGAAGAAATTTCTTGCTTTGTTGGAGCTTGACTAGTAGTACATCTATGATCCTGTGAAGACTAATTGATAATGTACGTGCAGGTTCAAGTTTATTTCTTATACGAAATCATGTAATCCATGCAATGTGGTATTTGAGATTGCTAGCCTTGGGCTGCCACTCATTGTACTCTCCATGCTGGTGTATATCCTCATGTTATTGAGTGTGTGTGTGTGTTTTTCTCTTTGATGTTTTCTACATGTGGTCGTTGATCATGTTTGTTTCGAAATGGTATCAAAGCGGAAGCACAACAACAACAAACCCTTTTCCATATTGAGTAGGGTTGGCTACATGGATTCTTTGCCTTCATTCAGGTTATCTTGGGCCATGCTCGGGCTTAGATCTAAAAAAACTAAAATCCCTTCAGATAATCTCATTCCAACCCCTTCTTGGGCCTTCCTCACCCTCTCTTAACCAGCTCAGCATCCCAAAACTCACATCTTCTAACTGGTGCATCAGCCGAGCTCCTTTGCAAATAGCCAAACCATCTTAAGCGGTTTTATTTCATTTTATTCTCTATCGGAGCTACACTTGGTGCATCAGCCGACCTCCTACAAGTTACCAATGTGACCCGAGCCACCTAGATAGCTGAGGCTAGCACCTCATGCACCTCATGTGCGATGCCTGAGGAAATTGCACCTAGGCCCTAATGGCTTCTGAAAATTGCAGAGAAGCCCCCACATGCATGGTCTTTAATAGATAAGCCCCTCCTACTTTATATATTTTCATTTTAGCCTTATTTGGAATTGTTTGTAATGTTTTTAGTTTTTCTTATTAAGTGTTATTGTGAAAAGATCCCTATATTCAAAATTAAATAACTTTTGCATCTCAAGTCTATATTAAATGAAATTGGTCTCGTTTTCTATCAACATGCTTCAATTTCTGATATGATGTTCAGATAGTTATTAAGTAATCACAGAATATATTTATTTGTTAAATAGAGTTAAATGCCATAATTTGCACCTAGATTCAATTTGTGAAGTAAAATAGGCCCTTTGTTACATGTAGAATTTAATTAAGTGAACTATTTTTTATTGTAACTCATTAAGTTCTCGATAAAACGTTAAATGTGCATCGAGTAATTTAGGTTCTTAGATATTTAGATGCATTGTTCTCAAAGTGAAATTGGAGCATAAAATTGGCATTATTTGTGATTGATTTCTATATTGATTTGAGCCAAAATATTAATTCAAGAGTTTTATTGTGATTGTTGTGCTTATAGTATGTTGCATATCATCCATTTTGTAGCATAGTATTTTGCATATAAAAAAACATGCATAGCATTGCCTTAACTTTATCACACTAGATAAAATAAAATAGATATTTTACCTAGCTTGAATAACATGATTTATCCATGTGTTCGACCATGAACTTGCCTATGATAAATTATACCATACTCACTTCATCGAGACATTTTAAGTGTGGTTATGAATAACTCATTGTTCGCTCGTGCTACAACTTGACCATCTTAGAATAGCAAATTCATAATTAATCACTCGTAAGTGGTCTATACTACAATCATATGACGAAAAAGTGTAATCTATCCATATGATAATTTACAGACTCCGCAATTGAGGAAGACTACTAGAATTAAAAAATCTGCCACAAGGTGTTAACCTTCTTCAAATTATTTATTACCGATTGATAATTATGAACATGAATGCATTGATTAAGCATTAATTTGAGACAAAGAATCATCGGTAGCTAATCATAAAGATTGAGATGGATTCCCTTACAAGTAAGAACACATGGATTCGATCCCAATACTTAAAGAGAAGATAGCCCTACATAATAATTAGGTTTGCATGGTTAAGGAAGACATTGATGGCGCTATACTATACAAGGCATGATCAGTGACAAAGAGATGTCGATATTAAACTGAAGTTAACTTCATATATATTTTGCAGCAGTTGTAAAATATATATGAAGTTAATGTAGTAAGCATTGTAGCAGTTGATGACTTGCATCTAGAGTGGATGGAAGTCACGATTGCATTTCTTCGTGAGGATCTATAGGAAGACATCTACCTTACAAACAATAAGGTTGTGTGTTTATTGAAAAAGAAAATGTTGCATACAAACTCATAATAAGCCTTAAATGGAGACCATTGCTGCTACTTCAAAAGCTTGGTATGTCTTACATCACGTTGCTATTGTCT
This sequence comes from Ottelia alismoides, assembly GCA_037367405.1. NCBI lineage: Eukaryota > Viridiplantae > Streptophyta > Magnoliopsida > Alismatales > Hydrocharitaceae > Ottelia > Ottelia alismoides. The sequence continues at coordinate 332,559 of JAZKJV010000607.1, forward strand.
GAGATGTCATATGTGCTGCAAGCTCTAGTAGGGAGGAGATACCAAATCTCAAGGTAGTATTGCTGAAGAATTTTCTACAAAGGACTTGGGTTCAGCAGCGAAGATCTTTGGGGTGCAAATAAGCAGAGATAGAGTGAACAAGAATATAAGATCATCACTATCATAGCACATAGAGAAGGACTAGAAAGTTTCCATATGAAAAATGATAATCCTACCCACATAGTCTTAGGGAGTCAATTCGTACTTTCGAAGAAGCAAGAAGCTCTTACAAAAGATGAAAATGGGTACATATCCAAGGTAACTAACAAGTGAGTTGTGAGCAACCTATTTTATGCAATGGTTTATGCCATCCACAAATCCCTCATGCTTTATGGAAGTTGTGAGGAGATTCATAGAAAACTCGGACAAGGAATAGTGGGAAGCTTCTCAGTTTGAAGATGAGGGAGAACTCCTGGTGACTGAACATATATCTTAATGATCTGAATAACAATAAATCAATTTGAGCCAATAAAAATCATATTCGACGATAAGGTAAAAGTCATATTAGGTCTTTCTACTTTACAAGATAGAATGTATTGATTGTGCCTATTAGTAATCCCTCTAATTGAATGGAGCTAAAATTAGATGATGTTGGTGTTCTCCTAGGAGAAAAGGCATCATAGAATTTGTCTGGAAAAGGCTATGTCGAGTACTGTCTTAAACACATTAGGAGGGGTAGGAAAAGCTACAAAAACTAAAAAATATCATCTCAAAGTCAAAGAAATGGAGATCAAAGTCTAGCAATCTGAAAAATACGACCTTCTAGAATTGAAATTAAGAGGAACTTTATAAACAATATCGCAATTCCTCAAGAAAATAAAAATGAGATTATAGTGAAGGTAAGAGCACTCTAAACCTTATGGATGATGAAACAAGTGATGTCTTGATCTATGTTTTAGATGCTAGAGGGAACCCTGAATTGTGGATTTATGTGCACCATTTCATACTACCCCTCAAAAGGGCATTTCCATAGTTTTGTGAAAGGAGACTTTTTGTATATTTATGATTAGGGGATGATGAGTATTTCAACATAACTTGTATGGCGACATTGATATTATTCAATCCAATGGTAACAACTTGAGTTTTAAGAATGTTAAATGTGTACCCAGTCTAATGAAAAATCTATATAATCATACAACTTTCTGAGAGTGGTGCGATAACATCATTCAATAAAGCCCAAGCATATTGATATCACTGAACACATGAACAAAACTCTTCTGAAGCGTGTGAGAAGAATGAGAATACATGATGATCTACCAACATGATATTGAGTTAATGTAGTAAACATCGCAACATACTTGATTAATCAGAGTTCATCTGCCTGCGTAAAAGTTGAATTTCCAAAAGAAGTTCCAATTGGAAGGGAGACAACTCCCTTACATGTGCATTTAGATGTATATCATGTGTTGATATTGAGTAGGAGGAGAAAGCGGAGGCATATCTAAAATCGCATAAGTGTTTATTTGTTGTCTTTGGTACAAATAGATATACGTATATACTATGGGTTTCAAGAACAAAAATATAGTGAAAGATGTATATGTCACCTTCAATAAATATGCTTTTTATAAGGACATATATGTAAAAGAGAAGCAAACTGAAGAACCTGGTGGGGTGAAATTTGATAAAACTCCTTGATGAATCTCAAATTCATCAACATTATATCGAGTTTTTAACCTAAAAATTAATTAAATAATTTACTAGATAAAATTAACATTATATGATTTGTAAATAATTAGTGCTAATGTGTATAAATAAATAAAGTTTTTTTATCATATGTGTGTGTATATATGTTCTCTTTATTTTCAATGTTTCCTATAAATTTAAAATACCATAAAAATTAGATTAATATTGTAAATAATATATTATATATTAATTCCTTTTCGAAAGTATAAATATATATATATAACAATTAAAATGGGTATTTTTATACCTATAAAAATACTTACAAAAATATTACTATATATATGATGTATTTTGATTTTGAGTTCTATATGAAAGTTGTAGTATTTACAAAAATATTACTAGGTATATATGATTTTTCTTTTATTTTTAGTTTTGAAATATTTCTCATTGGGTCATGTGGCCGCCTCTGGGCGCACCATGTGCCCCGCCTCTTCAATACTCTCTGCTACTCATCTCAGCGGTCTGAATTTTTGATCAGACGGACCTCTACATCGCATACTCGCCTCCATCTGGAGTGTTTGATCAATTGATCGAACAGTTCTCCTCCTCTTCACCGCACTCAAATCAGGGTTGGTGGATCCCCAGATCCAACAGCCCTTTGTTCATCATCAACCTTCCCATTCCCCTCTTCACATGCGATAACCTCCTCACCGGAGGTTTTTCTTCCATTTTTCCATGCCTCTACACAAGTCCCCTTCTCATCATTCTTGTACCAATCGATTGTCGATTGGTCCATATCCTTCGCCAACTCCCTCTCGATCGCCTTCTACATCAGCACAACAACCTCCTCTCAGTTGAAACCACCATATCCACCAATTGCAACTTTGAACAAAACTTTGATGAGAGGCAACAGTTGATCACATCCACCTTTACGTGAGAAACCTTTGAGCTCCTACCTACCCTCTGGTTACAACTAGTGAGTGAGTTGTTGAGCAATGACAGAGGAGCTATCTGGTGAGATCCATAGTTCCATTGACCATGTCACAAACCTTCTCTAGGTTCTGCTCGAGCTTCACACCATCGTCAAACGTGTCAAGTGACGACCAAAATCCCTAAAGCTTCAGCCCATGCCTTCGATCGATTCTGCAACTCCATCTCCGATCTCCATGTGGACCTTAGTTCTTCACCCATTCTTGTTTTCTCGGATTTTAACCATTACACACACACCCCTCATGTCACTCTGATTAACTCCACATCATTGCCGCACCTCCGACATCTTCACGCAACACTTCGTTCACCCTTCCTCTTCCTCTAGTACATCCTACACCTCGATTCATACAGGTGAAGAACCCATTAGGGTGTCAGCTTCTGCGTCTCGATTCATCCCTTCATTATGCCTCACTTCACCCCCCAAATCGATTTCCCTTTTCTTTGGTTATTTCCCTAACCTTGCAAGTACCCTCGAAGCTTCAATGATTGGAGAGTTCAAGCCTTCTCTGGTCTCAAGTTTTATCTCCAACGTGTGGGAGTTGTCCTGCTAATCCAACCACCGCAAACCCATCTCCAACCATCCTATGCCTTCGTGACACTCTAGTGAGCTTCTTTGACCATCAGCAAGTCTGGAGGACGACGAAGGAGAAACAGAACCTTCTCTAGAGATCCGCTGGTACACCACCTCTAGCAGAGGAGCAGCCTAACTTAGAGTGTACAGTTACCCTTGGATCAAGATTCCTCAGTTTGATTCTACAGCCCAAATCGAGTCCGAGCTAGCCTCTACGAGACTGCATCCTTGGTAGTCCTAACCTTGAGCTGGAGCGATAGTAGTTACCTATGTATCCCGAGCCACCTAGATAGCTGAGGCTAGCACCTCATGCACCTCATGTGCGATGCTTGAGCAAATTGCACCTAGGCCCTAACAGCTTCTGGAAATTATAGAGAAGCCCCTATATGCCTGGACTTTAATAGATAAGCCCTTCCTACTTTATATATTTTCATTTTAGCCTTATTTGGACTTGTTTGTAATGTTTTTTAGTTTTTCCTATTAAGTTTAATTGCAAAAAGATCTCTAGATTCAAAATTGAATAACTTTTGTATCTCAAGTCTACATTAAATGAAATTGGTCTCGTTTTGAAGCTTTATTAATTACCTTTCTACCAGCATTCTTGAATTTCTGATATGATGTCTAGTATTAAGTAAACATATAATATCCTTATTTGTTAAATAGAGTTAAATGCCATAATTTGCACCTAGGTTCAATTTGTGAAGTAAAATAGGCCCTTTGTTACATGTAGAATTTAATTAAGTGAACTAATTTTTTATTGTAATTCATTAATTTCTCAATAAAATGTTAAATGTGCATTGAGTAATTTAGGTTCATAGATATTTAGATGCATTGTTCTCAAAGTGAAATTGGAGCATAAAATTGGCATTATTTGTGATTGATTTCTATATTGGTTTGAGCCAAAAGTTTAAAATATTAATTCAAGACTTTTATTGTGATTGTTGTGCTTATAGTATGTTGTATATCATCCATTCTGTAGCATAGTATTTTGCATATAAAAAATAAAAAAACATGCATTGCATTGCCTTAAATTTATCACACTAGATAAAATAAAATAGATATTTTATCTAGCTTGAATAACATAATTTATCCATGTGTTCGACCATGGACTTGCCCATGATAAATTATACCATACTCACTTCACCGAGACATTTTAAGTGTGGTTCTGAATAACTCATTGTTCGCTCGTGCTACAACTTGACCATCTTAGAATAGCGAATTCACAATTAATCACTCGTAAGTGGTCTATACTACAATCATATGACGAAAAAGTGTAATCTATCCATATGATAATTTACAGACTCCGTAACTGAGGAAGACTACTAGAATTAGTGAATCTACCGCAAGGTATTAACCTTCTTTAAATTATTTATTACCGATTGATAATTATGAACAAGAATGCATTGATGAAGCATTAATTTGAGACAAAAAAACATCAGTAGCTAATCATAAAGATTGAGATGGATTCCCTTACAAGTAAGAACACATTGATTCAATCCCAATACTTAAAGGGAAGATAACCTTAAATAATAATTAGGTTTGCATGGTTAAGGAAGACATTGATGGCACTATACTATACGAGGCCCGATTAGTGACAAAGAGATATCGATATTAAACTGAAGTTAACTTCATATATATTTTTTGCAGTAGTTGTAAAGATTTCTATCATTTGAGCGATCTTAAGCATTGTAGCGGTTGAGGACTTACATCTAGAGTGGATGGAAGTCACGATTGCATTTCTTCATGAGGATCTATAGGAAGACATCTACCTTACAAACCATAAGGCTGTGTGTTTATTGAAAAAGAAATGTTGCATACAAACTCATAATAAGCCTTAAATGGAGACCATTGCCGCTACTTCAAAAGCTTGGTATGTCTTACATCACGCTTCTGAGATGACATATGTGCTGCAAGCTCTAGTAGGGAGGAGATATCAAATCTCAAGGTAGTATTGCTGGAGGAATTTTCTATAAAGGACTTGAGTTCAGCAACAAAGATCTTTGGGGTGCAAATAAGCAGAGATATAGTGAACAAGAAACTAAGACCATCACTACAATAGTACACAGAGAAGGACTAGAAAGATTCCATATGAAAAATGATAATCCTACCCACATAGTCTTAAGGAGTCAATTCGTACTTTCGAAGAAGCAAGAAGCTCTTACAAAAGATGAAAATGGGTGCATATCCAAGGTATCTTCCAAGTGAGCTGTGAGCAACCAATTTTATGCAATGGTTATGCCATCCGCAAATCTCTCATGCTTATGGAAGTTGTGAGGAGATTCATAGAAAACTCGGACAAGGAATAGTGGGAAGCTTTGAAGTAGATATTGTGATATTTAAGACGTACCTTTTAACATGGCATTATGTTATGAAAACATTAATATTCTATTTGAGTGTTCGAATTCAGATATTGCAAGAGATATTGATACTTATGTATTTACCTTTAGAAGTGGAGTTGTTATTTAGATATCCATATTACATAAGATCGTGACCATCTCAACCAAAGATGCATAATATGCGATAGCCATTGAAGCATGCAAAGAAAAAATATGGTTGAAGAGCATGATGAACGAATCAAATAAGAAAACAAAACAATCAAAGTGTAATTCATTTATCAAAGAATTCTTTGTTGTAATTCATCTTGTAAAGAATTCTTTCTTTTATTTAAGGATCGAAAATATTGATGCAAATTATTATTTCATTCAAACGCAGTTGGAGGATGATCGGTTGATAGTAAGAAAATCCACACATTCGATAATTCGATGAATATTTTCACCAAGCTTGTTATTATGGATAAGCCGAAGGCATGCTCAACTTTTGTTGGTCTTCAAACATAGAAGACAAGGGAATTCTCACACCTGGACAGAGTCGGTGCTAAATAAAAGAGTGGAGTCGCATGTGGTCTTTATTCCATATCAACCTTCAAATGGGAGATTAACATGTTTCTCATGGGAAGAGAGGTAGGTATTGTATAAGGGTCAACCTCACCAACCCAACTTTTGATAATTTCATGTATTCTTGGCAACATGGCATTTTGATAATCTTATATATACAAGGATATATTGGAAATTTCAAAAATATGGTACTAAGTTGCAACTAAGGGTCGTTGCTCATTGTACTCTCCATATTATTTTTCTTGGAAGGAAACAGGGAATGTTTGGTGTTAGTAGTTTGCTATGAACATTGTCAAACCATTGTATATCCCCATGTTGTAGTGTTTGTGTGATTTCTCTTTGATAAGTTCCGCTCATGTTTGTTGATCGGATCTGTTCCCAACAAAATATGCTTTTAACATCAAACAAAATACAAAATATCGCGGAAGAGACACAAGTATGAGAAATATAATCTCAAGTTGAAGATCTTTCATTCTGAGGCCACCATTTAATGCGAAGTAGAGAAAATCTACTTAAAAAATTACTTAGTATTCTGCAATTGGGACTAGAGATTTTATTACATTATTACCAGTGAAACAAAGAACAAATCCTTGAAAATGGATATGTTTATATATCGAGGAGTAGAAAGAATATATATACATTTCCTCGTAATTATAATCTGCATGGACTGTCAGTTAAAAGTACAGGAACAGAGGCTCGGGTTATTCGCCTATTCGAACCGCGATGAAGTGACAAACAAAAAGAAAATAAGGTGTTTAACTCTTACCATATGATCAATGCTTAAACACACCGCTGCTTGTTAATTTTGTCTACCAACACTTGTGCAATTCTATGGAATTTAAACAGTCAATTTTCATACTTGCAGGCATTGTCGATGCCGCTATTAATCTGGCAACGCCCTTGATTAAGGAAAAGAACTTGCTGTTGGCTGAAGTGATTCCTGAAGGGTTCGAGGTTGCAGAATTATATACTGATTCTATTAAACTTCAACGAGTTTTTGTGAGCTTTCTGCTTACAGTACTAGTTACTTGCACCTCACCAGGACAGTTAGGTTAAAATCGACACTTCAAGGACGCAGATTGGGGGACCAGTATTGCTTGGTTCCTATTCTGGAATACACATTCTTCTTCACATTGCACGTAGTTGCGATATCCTTATTGACGTCACGTTTATTGTTAATCTGGATATCTTCTGTAAGTCAGAAATGCTGACCAGTTTCAACCTAATATGATTCATGATCAGACATAAACCTAAATAAATGTTTTAGATTGCTGGCTCTTGTTACCTATGAGGATGATCAATGCAAGTAGTCAAAATGGTGTCTTTAAGAAAGCTTCTGATGATCACAAGCAAAGGTCATCTATCTAATGTTTAATTTTCTAACTGTTGATAAGATCCCCACTCTGGACTGGGGTTTTAATAGTAATTCTATAATTAAATGCTTCTTATTCTAACTTGGATCAGTTCTCTGTCAAGAGAAAATGGCAAATAATGTGAAGTTGAAGTTGCAAATGTCATGACTATGTTGTCATTTCTTCTGTCATTGTTATCACCCTTAAGTTGGTTAAAAGGCGTATATGAACTAATAATCAATGAAGTCCCTTGTAAATTTGTTAGAGAAATATTTCTCAAATACAGACAAAACACTATACACCTTTAAAATGATTTTAAAAATGTCTTTTAATAAACTTTAGTCTATTGCAAAGAGAATTTCATTTTTCTTGGCCTAAATTGAGAACAAGTCTTTACAATAGTTAGAACAATTATATAAATAAAACATACATATTTACATTAAAGGGATTACCTCTGCTCCTAAACACGTGCTCTTAGTTCTGGTTAATATACAACTCCTGCTTGGCTATGAAGAAGCATCCGATCCTACTTCCAGGCTCAATAACAAACTGTTCACGAAATGTCCCGAGCCTTTTGCTTGATAGGTCGATTGAAAGATCCTGAAAGCTAGGCATGCCCTCTGCTTGAAGACCATCCCCACAGATAAGGAAATGCCTTCCTATGATAAAAGAACCCGAGACTCGGATGGCGATTCCATCGGTCCCGTGGGCACGACACTGGAGCTTCTCAACCACATGCACGAGCTTCTCGTGTGGGCGAGTCCCTGCTAGTTTGCTTCTTATGCGTGATAAGGTCGTGAAAACATCATTTGACCCTGTTGATAGCTTCTCCATGAAACTGTTGGCACCAAATAATTAGTACAAGTCAAGATATTTAACAGATACTAATAAAAGTATAGTTGATTATTGGTGTGCAGTTATGACAAGAAAAAGCTATCATCGAGGACTTTGGTGCAGCACTTTTTTTTTGCATAAAAGGGTACTGCGTCGCTACACGGGTATCAAACTCGAGATCTAAGTCATTCGTTTGGTAAGATTTATATGCCAAAAGATATCATGTTGAGCAAGCCCAACCTACTCTTTAAAGCGCATCCCTGCGGATAAAGCTGTCGCTACATGAATGGTTCAGAAAAGTGTCAGACCATTTTAGTCTATTATATATCCGGTCTTTTCTTGAATCTTTACAAGAGGTTGTGCAAATTGCCTCAACTCTCATCTTTTCATAAACTGAGTTGACTTCTACATAGTAACGAGTCTCCTCTAAAGTTCGGCGTAATCTAAGAAAGAAGCATCTTTATCTCGATTTGCTGACCGACCCACCTGACATCACCCCCCAACCAGGACCACCACGCACAAAATATCAACATTCATATGAACAATCAGCTTGGGCTCTCATGTACCCATATGGAAGATGAAGCTTTACTGAGCTCCATCTCTCCATGCTAAATACCTCTATTTCAACATAGATTTTCAGATTTGGGTAGTTTTAAGTAAGCTTATTCTGCATCGGTAGGTGACAGACGGAAATGTTACGTGCCGGAATATCAAGAAGTTATCTATATTATAGCATCTCTAATAGCATTGTGTGGTAAAGAACCATCTACAAATTACCTGGCCGAACCATCTACCTTATTACCTGGGAAAGCAGGACTGTCCGCATCTAATCCTAGTAAATAGACCATGGCATATTAGTCCCTCCCCTCCTACAATCTTTTATTATAGATGTACAAATATAAGATTGGCAACATCGGTAAAGAACCATCAGGTTGTCCATATTCCCAAAGTCCCATAACAGTAGGGTTTTTATCAGTTGTGTCCTCCTAAGATATTGCAATATCAGTTATATCCCTCCCCTTTTTAGAATATCAGTTGTGCCCTGGCTTATTGTCGTTCTATCACTTGTGCCCTTCCGTTAGTTTAGTCGTCAATAAGTTGAACTTAACCATGATTTTTTTCAAACCATGGTGTTGTTAAGAGGGGCATAATTGTCCAAACATCCACCCTCCACCGCCAACAACCCCTCCCTCCTGAACATCAGGATGACGATGTCCGAGCACTCCTTGGCCACCTTCGTGTCCTGGATCCCCATGGAGAGGCCCACATCGGCCTCCTCCAACGCGGGGGCATCGCTTGTGTCATCCTCGGTTACGGCCACCACCTCACCAGTGAGCTTCATGCAATGTACCATGAGGAGCTTGTTGAACATGGAGGAAAAAACAAGGACACAGATTCGAGGAGCGACCTCCAGACGTTTTTCATGTGTGTACTCCAGCGGATGTTCGAGGGGCGGCCTCCAGCTATTGGTCGCCGATGTTCGAGGGGCGGCCTCTAGCGGTCTGGAGGGGGAGGGGCGGCAGAGGAGGAGGGCGTGGAGGCGGAAGGACCGCGGAGGAGGATGATGGCATGGAGGGGAAGGGGCCATGGAGGAGGAGGGCCTGGAGAGGGAAGGGCGAAGTAGGAGAAGCTGGAGAGGAAGGGGCGGCCAAGGAGGAGGACCTGGAGGGGGAGAAGCAGAGGAGGAGGGGCGATGGAGGAGGAGGAGGGCATGGAGGGAGAGGAGGAAGGGTTGGAGGGGGAGGAGGAGCGGAAGGAAGAAGAATAAAAGGAGAAGAAAAAGATATTTCTCCCTCCATATTTTATCTAATTACCCTTGTATCCCCAAAGTTTACGTCCATTTGGGATGGACATAGACGACAACTAACCCGAGGGGCACAAGTGATCATTGTGGAAGAAGTCAGCAACGCAACTAATGTTAGAATATCTCAAGAGGGCACAACTGATAAAAACCCTAAAAAGTATTTTACAATTTTTATATTTGTGATTTATCAGTGCAAACAAGAAATAGCACTAGAGGATAGCACATGCAGTTCTCTCTTTTATCTTCAAATTATATCCCATGTTACACTGAAATTCTTTAGCTAATGGTTGTAATGTATACTCTTCAAATATGCTAGAAGATACACATAAACCAACTACATGTTAGACATCGCATTTGTTTGAGCCTGGATGTTGACAATGTACAAAGCAACACACGGTCATAAATATTGGACATGTAATTTATGTTGAAATGTAGAAAGGGTGAAAAACCACGGTAACAATGACCTTGTGAGCTCATATGGGCAGCTATCAGTTACCAAACAGATGCGATGCTGACAATATATGTAGAAAAGAATTCAATGGATCCACATCCTCATCCATTTAACCTAATACAATGTCTAAGACCCCCTTTCAAGTTAGGAATTGTAGAGATGCTTAGAATTCTAATCAGACTATTCAACTCGGTGCATTCCCGAACCCAATTAAATGACCCCCTCATATTGTTGTCGGGAAAATCATGTTGCCTCACAAAAGGAATCTCACTGTCTGGACAGTAAGCCGGGTGACCCTCGCTACCACATCCCGACCCCCCACCCCCACAATGGCTCGAGGGCAATGCTCCCGAAACAACATTCAGTTTATCAGTGTATCATGTATTCGAGTTTATAAATCCATACAAAATCTAAGAGATCTGAGAGATATATCCCCTAAGATTATATATTTATTGTTCCTATATGCCATTATCATTGTGGAAGAGAAATTAAGAATGAATGGAATGTTTTATTCAAGGGGTATATAATTTCTTATATAGCGTAAAATCCTAGAGTCTAAAAAGAGAAAATTACATAATGTCCCCGAACAGGTTACAAGACTCAATAAAGAGATAAAGAAATAGTAAAAAACAAAACATTCTCCCTCGATTTGAAGCATATATATCAATCATACCCAACTTAGAAATCAACCAAGCGATGCATTTCTTCCGCATGGCCTTCATATACATACATATATATATATGAGGTAAATGGGGCTGCCCCCTAGGGGGAGCTAACTTATCTCCCCCCACCTCATTTTCTCCATTTTTTATTTTTATTTTTTTGAAAAATTTTTCCGTGAATATTCATCACTATATCCCTATATTATGTCATTCAAATTTCGTGTGAAACAAAGACTCCTATGGCCTCCATCCAGACAATCATTTTTTAACGGTTCCAAGATTTCTTAAATCAACCCTGTCTGGATGGAGGTCGTAGGAGTCTTTGTTTCGCATGAAATTTGAATGGCATAATAGGGATATAATAATGAATTTAAATGATTTTTATTTTCAAAAAAAATATGGGAAAAATGAGGCGGGAGGAGCTAAGTTAGCTCCCCCTAGGGGGCATACACATTTTACCCTATATATATATGAGAAAAAGGAGTATGCTCCCTGGGAGCATGTAACTTACATGATCCTACCCTTTTTACCCGTATTTTTTATTTTTCTGAAATGAAACCTAGTCGAATTTAGATCACAATATATCACCATGGTGTCATTTAAAATTTGACTTAATTCGAGACTTCTATCCCCTCCATCAAGGCTGTCAAATTTTAACGATCTCAGAATTGTTGAAATTGACCCCCTCCAGATGAAAGTGTTAGGAACGCCGGTTTTACACGAAATTTGAAACACATATTCCACTTATTATTCTAAGTAAATCCCTCTAGGTTTCATTTCAAAAAAATAAAAAATTTTGTCAGAAAAAAAGGAGGAGCATGCTCTTATATGCTTCTAGGGAGTATACTCATCTAAATATATATAGAGAGAGAGAGATAGGGTTGATCCTATGAGAGCCAAAACCTGTGAGAGCATGAGAGCAGTGATTCTGGGCTACTAGATTCAACCGGGAGAGAGAAGACAAAATCTAGTGGTCCAGAATCACTGCTCTCATGCTCTCACAGTTTTTTGCTCTCACAGGATCACTCCTCATATGTGTGTGTGTGTAGATTTTTATCCAATGGGCTCTGTGTCGTTTAGGGATGAGATGAGCTCGTGTTTTCATCCCCCAGATCTTAATCCAACGACCCTATTTTGTTTCATCTATTCCCTTTTTAGTGCTAATCCTATAGCCATAACATATTCCCTCCACTTTCTCCTCGTGATTGGTTTCCTTTTTTGATTTGTAAATACGCTTAATTCACATTGCATCGTATTATTTCTGAAATTTTTAAGATCATCTCCGTCTTCTTCTTGCTGTGAAATATCAAGATCTCCAACGACAAAAAAAGATCGTCTTCGAGTTCTTTGAGTTGTAAGTTTATTTTTCATTTCTTATATGCATATTATTTGAGAAGAAGTTTTACAACGCAAGGATGTGTTTCATATTATCGTGTTATTAGAGCAGAAATTCTTATTTGCAGTCATTTGGATATTGTATTCATATCATGTTCTTATATGCAAAAGTTCATATATGAAATAGAGCGGTATTCTTAATCCATAGTTTTAAACAACTTGTAAATTTAGTCTTCTTTATCTATATGTTACTTGTTCCAGTTTCAATATTTACCGAAAAATCCATTTTTATTACTATAGCCTACTCAGGTATTACTAACATTTCGAACATTCTTAGTTACTAAGTATTTAAGTTTTTTACTTATAATATGCTTTAAACCCACTTAAATGATCTGGTGGTAGTGCAGTGTGCCTACCACCCAAAAGACAAGGGTTCAAATCCCCCCTCATGGGGTTTGTGCTAGGAAGTCGACATCCAGCATAAAAAATAGTTGAATCTTTCCACATGGATTTGAGCAAGAATCCATGTAGCTGTCCATACTTATAGTGGGAGAAGGCTTCGCTATTTTTTATAATATGTTTTATGTTACTATTACTAAAACAAAAAATTACTAATCAAAGTTTTTTTTAAATACTAGGAGGATACCCGCGCTTCGTAGCGGAAGAAAATTTTGGTGATTATATGTAAGTTAAAATATTATGTTGTAATTATTAATGAATAGACCAATTTCTTACCAATCTTTCATTTTTTCTAGAAATATATAGGTGAAATAAGTTAAAAATTGAAGTACAAAAAGTGTAGACATTGCATTTATTATTTTATCTTAATGATCAAAGGTCTCGTCGATACTTGAGCAACTTAAATCGTATTTAAAAAAGAATCAAATTTTCGAGCATTAAGATAAAATAGCAAATGACCTCGGATTTGGGCGAAATTTGAAGAATATGTGGAACATTAATAGAAGAATTAATCACAAGGTTGGATTTTCAAAATAAAAATCACAAAAAAATAATAAGAGAATTACAACACCTCTGTTGTAAAGCTCATTACAACAAATGATCCTTTCCCCATCAACGATCCATCAAAATTACAATCTCAAAATCTTATGCCATACATAACTATTACCACATCGTTTGAACATATTAAAGGATTCCGTAAACATTTTAATCTTGTAAATCAACAAAACATGACATCGGAATCAAGTTTCATTCTTTCAGACATTTGCAAATCTTACTCATGTGTGTCCATCAAAGTTAGAAATAATAGGAAGACCTTACAATGAAGATGATGGCATCATCTTCTCCAAAGCAGAAGAAGATGGAGGTATAGACGGCGGTCTGAAGCTCTAGAAGCTCAAGTTTTCCTCCTCGATATGACGTTGGTTCTCATCGAAGAGATCCTCAATGCACTTCTCTACATCCTCCGGTATGAACTTGTGGTCAGACTTTCCTCCACTGAGGCGTTGCCGATACTTCCCCAGAAATACATGTAGACCGGAACCACCGCAGCAGCCACCGACACCTGCAGCACCGACCTCAGGTCCTCAGCTACCTGTTGTTCACCACCCAATTCCTTTATGTACTGTGTATGTCCTCGAACATTGTGGTGAAGCACTTAAAATGCATCTTCACCTCCTTCACCACCACCTTCGTCACCAGCCCTTGCAGCCCCTCAATCCTCAAGTATCCCAACACACCTTCCCCCACGTCTCCCTCTGGTAATTCTTGTGGTACTACCTCACATTCGACGACCTCTTCCTGCACCATACATCGCTGAGAATCTCCTTGATCTTCGGCCCCTCATTCAGCTTCTGCACTATGTAACTCCTATTGTTCATAAAGAATATATAAATTATGAATGGATCCTTGTACATCTTCGCCTTGCCGCTCAGGCTCTCATCCAGCAGTTCCATTATCAACATCAACTTCTTCGCAAGGAGAAGTAGATGGTCGTTATTACAGGTTTTGGTCCAACAGTTTGTGATGTTTGATCCTGTTGCAGTATTTGATTGTGCGCTAGTTGAGTTGTAGATGGGTAAATGGATACCTCCAGGATCCATTTACCCCATCCATATGTTTAGTCCCACATCTATCAGTGGTGGGACTTGGGGGCTCTCTGGAGGCTATATAAGGAGCCTCGATGACGGATGCCTCCGGTGTCGACCCCTGGCCTTCACGGCCAGGTCTGCGGTGGCTCCGCCTCCGCCAAGTTGCCTCCAGTCGCCGCAGAGGTCCAGCGATGACCAGGGCCTCTCCATGAAGCTCACGCACAGGCGATTCATCCGCCATTAGCCAGGTAAGCTCCCTCGATCTCCCTTGTTTATTTTTCTTCTTTCTCTTAATTAATTAGCCTGCTACACACCTCATCGTCCCTCATTGATCACTCCTACAGCTCCGTCTCGCATCCATTATCCACGCGCTCACCTCCGTCCATCCTCCCTACCCTCCATAACCCCAGACCACCTCCGACCCAACTCCTCTGGGCTCGCCGGAGAAGACACCCGGCCGCCACTTGTTGTGCCCCATCACGGCCTTCCGTCTCGTCCCACCTCGCTTCCACTTTGTGCACAGCACGCTTCGGCTATAAGGCTAACCATGCAGGTACTCGCGTTTTCAATGATCGGAGGTCTCGCTGGAGATATCTTGAGCAGCTCCGCCTCCTTCGACCAGACATGGTTAGCCACTTCCAGATCGCTCGACGCATTCCCACGAGCTCCAGCTACCTCGCCCACCTTCAAAGGAGTTCAGGGGAGTTTCACCGGTCTTGAGCAAGGAAAGCCGAGCACGGGAAGCTTCGCCGGAGTTCGAAGATCGCCGCTCGCCTGCGGCCGAGGAGGAAGAAGCAGCAGTCGTTGGATGCTCCTCCCCTGAGCTCATCCAACAGCTCAGAAGAAGCCACGTCACCATCTCGAGCAGCCTAAAAGGATGGTCCACGTGTCAGCGCCAGAGCTTCACCTAGCCTCAGCACCAGACCAACAGGCTCGGGTGCCACGAACCTATCTCGAGCCTCCCCAGAGCTTCGAGCCTTGCCGAGCCTCATCCGAGCCCAAGCATGGAGGCTTGTACCTTCCGAGCCTAGCCGAAGTTGCCCCGAGCCTCCTCCGAGCCAGGACCTTTACCGAGCCTGGAGCTCACGTGCTTCGCACGTGCGATCTGGGTAAATTGCATGGAGGTCCACCAGATTCTTCAAATTACAGATAGGTCCTGAGACCACGTGCTACCCACGCGCGCCTGGGGTATTTTGCAACCGACCCCCTGTGGGTTTGAATAATTACATAAATACCCCCCGCATGTGGGAAAATTACAGGGAAGGTCCTGCGCCTTATTTTATTTGCACTTTAGTCCCTCCCAGGGACCTGTTTGCTATTTATCTTTCATGTTTTCTTGCATTTATGCCACTGGCTTCACTCGTGTATATCTTGAGCATCCTAGCTCCAATTGAGTCGATTTTAGTGGCGTTTTGAAGCTCTTTTCATTGTCTTCTTTATGGTATGCTTGCCTTTCAGATTTGACGCTACGGGTTTTGAAGTACTATTTTATTGGCTAAGTGTCTTTATTTCAATGCTTCTCATGCTTGATTTTCACATCAATGAAAGTAGCTTCATTAATTGACCCTGTTTTGACTTGTGATTAAATAGCTCAAGCATTCTTGTAATTCGGGCATATTTTTGTGTTGTGTTTCATTGCATCTATTTGCATGATAAAAACCAAGTAAAAATGCATATCATTTTTTTGCATTTATTGACCTACTATTTATTGATTCAACACTTAACTAAATGAATTTAAGTCCAAATATCACGAGAGAGGCTCGTGTCCCTGAGTTCGACTTTTTGAGTTTTTCCAAATTCGGCCATCTACCCCCTCATAATTCACTTTCTATATTCGAATAGCCTGATTGGGCCACGTGGCGCCTTCTGGTTGCGCTATGCGGCCCGGTCCTTCTCGCGCCACGCATCGCCTCTTTTCCGTCGTCCGATGGCCTGCCTGCTCTCTTCATCGCCGCCGTCCAATCCCGCTACGATCTCTGCCATCCGATCAAAGCATGGACTCGATCCTGGCCGTCTGCTAGCGCTTCTCTCTCAGGCCGCCACGTGGTATCGGCAGAACTGCCCGATCATCTTCTGGAGCTTAGATCTCCACCACACATTCCCGCAGCTATTCCTAGCCATCTGATCGCCCGCCAGATGTGATCTGGGCCGCTCCTGAGCGCCCTCACCACGGGACGACACGTGGCGGCATCTGTACCCCTTGATCGCCTCCAACCATTCCATCTCAGCCGCTTATCCGTGCTTTGATCTCCACCGCCCAATCGACTCACCAATCTCATCCAAGCCTTTGGTTCCGTCGTTCGCTTAGCTCGATACGTGGCCAACCCTTTAACCGTCGATTAAGCACCTCACTGATATAATCGGGACCACTCAAACGCGCCTCTTTCTCAACCGTTGGATCGCGAGATCCAACGGTCGAATCTTCGTCCCCTACCTCCGGTCGTCTCCCTCCCACGATCTCAACCTTGCGGATCACCTTCCCCCTTCCTATTTTTCCCGTCATCTTTGCCATCATCTCCACTCGCCACCAACACCACGTCGTAGACCAATCAACCACCTTCCTCGCGCATCACCTGGACTCCCACGATGTCTTCTCCACTACTCCATCTCTCCCACGCAAGCCACGCCCATCACCATTGGAACCGCCACCTTTGAGCATTAAATACCTCATCTCCTCCCCCATTCACGGTCGTCCACCTTTACGAGGGGCTCCGCCCAGCCCCTCTCTTCCTCCCCGTGATAGGGGGAGGGTTAACCGAGGAGCCACGACGACGGATGCCTCCGGTGTCGATCCCTGGCCTTCACGGCCAGGTCTGCGGTGGCTCCGCCTACGCCAAGCTGCATCCAGTCGCCGCGGAGGTCCAGCGATGACCAGGGCCTCTCCATGAAGCTCGCGCGCAGGCGATTCATCTGTCATTAGCCAGGTAAGCACCCTCGATCTCCCTTATTTATTTTTTCTTTCTCTTAATTAATTAGCCTGCTACACACCTCATCGTCCCTCATTGATCACTCCTACAGCTCCGCCTCGCATCCATTTTCCACGCGCTCACCTCCCTCCATCCTCCCTACCCTCCATAACCCCAAACAACCTCCGACCCAACTCCTTCGGGCTCGCCGGAGAAGATACCTTGTTGCGCCCCATCACGGCCTTCCGTCTCGTCCCACCTCGCTTCCACTTTGTGCACAGCATGCTTCGGCTATGAGACTAACCATGCAGGTACTCGCGTTTTCAATGATCGGAGGTCTCGCCGGAGATATCTTGAGCAGCTCCGCCTCCTTCGACTAGACATGGTTGGCCACCTCCAGATCGCTCAGCGCATTCCCACGAGCTCCAGCTACCTCACCCACCTGCAAAGGAGTTCAGGGGAGTTTCACCGGTCTTGACCAAGGAAGGCGGAGCACGGGAAGCTTCGCCGGAGTTCGAAGATCGCCGCCCGCCTACGGCTGAGGAGGAAGAAGCAACATCCGTTGGATGCTCCTCCCCTGAGCTCACCCAACGGCTGAAAAGAAGCCACGTCACCATCTCGAGCAGCCTACAGGTACCGTATGATCCTCGAGATCTGACGGTCTTCGATGGTCCACGGTCAACGCCAGAGCTTCTCCTAGCCTCAGCACCAGACCAGCAGGCTCGGGTGCCCCGAGCCTATCCTGAACCTCCCCAGAGCTTCGAGCCTCACCGAGCCTCATCCGAGCCCAAGCATGGAGGCTCGTACCTTTCGAGCCTAGCCGGAGCTGCCCCGAGCCTCCTCCGAGCTTGGACCTTTACCGAGCCTGGAGCTCACGTGCTTCGCACGTGCGATCTGGGTAAATTGCATGGAGGCCCATCAGATTCTTCAAATTGCAGATAGGTCCTGAGACCACGTGCTATCCACGCGCTTCTGGGATATTTTGCAACCGACCCCCTGTGGGTTTGAATAATTACATAAATACCCCCCCCCCCGTGTGGGAAAATTACAGGGAAGGTCCTACGCCTTATTTTATTTGCACTTTAGTCCCTCCCAGGGACCTGTTTGCTATTTATCTTTCATGTTTTCTTGCATTTATGCCCCTGCCTTCACTCGTGTATATCTTCAGCATCCTAGCTCCGATTGAGTCGATTTCAGTGGCGTTTTGAAGCTCTTTTCATTGTCTTCTTTATGGCATGCTTGCCTTTCAGATTTGACGCTACGGGTTTTGAAGTATTATTTTATTGGCTAAGTGTATTTTTTTCAATGCTTCTCATGCTTTCACATCAATGAAAGT
Source organism: Ottelia alismoides (assembly GCA_037367405.1). Classification (NCBI taxonomy): domain Eukaryota; kingdom Viridiplantae; phylum Streptophyta; class Magnoliopsida; order Alismatales; family Hydrocharitaceae; genus Ottelia; species Ottelia alismoides. The sequence goes on from JAZKJV010000607.1 coordinate 351,404, forward strand.
AGCTTCATTAATTGACCTTGTTTTGACTTGTGATTAAATAGCTCAAGTATTCTTGTAATTCGGGCATATTTTTGTATTGCATTTCATTGCATCTATTTGCATGATAAAAACCAAGTAAAAAATACATAGTTTCATTTTTTTGCATTCACTGACCTACTATTTATTGATCCAAAACTTAACTAAATGAATTTAAGTCCAAACATCACGAGAGAGGCTCGTGTCCCTGAGTTCGATCTTGGTTACTTACCAAGTAAAATATAAATACAACCATTTGATTTTATTGACATATTAAATTAGATGGTTTTTGACGGACCGAATTCAGCCCGACTGCAATGACCACTGGGTGTTAATTCCACGCTTTTAAAGGGTTGAATTTCCGGCTCGTCAAATGAAGAGGCGACACGTGGCGCAAGAAGGACCGGGCCACGTGGCGCAACCAAAAGGCGCCACGTGGCCCAATCAGGTTATTCGAATATAGAAAGTGAATTATGAGGGGGTAGATGGCCGAATTTGGAAAAACTCAAAACATGAAAGTTGTAGATCTCGATGAGATCTACAAGTTTCATGTTGACCAAAAACAAAGATGAGGTCATTTAAAGGCAGAAAATATTTTTGAGGGCATTTTTAAGGCTAAAAACACCACGGATTTTTATTTTGCTATTTTTTTGTGTTTTTAATTTATTCAAAGACTCTGATAATTACAAGAATTTTCTGGTTTTTATTGACACCTAGTCTAAGATAGGGGGTTAATTTCAGTGAATTAGAGACATGAAACACGGTTTCATCAATTATACTCCACCACATGCCTATGGAGGCACCCCAACCCTAAGATATTCTTCATGTCTTAGAGTCATGGTATGAGGTCACACCCAGACCAAGACTACAGACTATCCACTAGACTTGAAAAATGATACAGAATAGAAGATCATATCGAAGACCCATCATCTTCCATATTAAGATCCATCAACATGATCTCTAATTGATAAAAAGATAATAACCTACATATTGGTAATTAATTTATATATGAAAATATTTTATAAAGAAAGCTATGGGGTGATGGATGATCTGTGAATTACTTACATAGTAGCTTGAAACCCATTTTCCACGCAAGTGGTTTGTAAATTTTAAATATCAAAGCCAATCTATTTGCTTTCTTTTGAAACCACTAAAATTATTTGTTAAATTTTTTAATATGTTGGATTGTATGCAACAATTGTTGACATTCTTTTGTTCCTTGCATACTTGGCAGGCAAAGCGCATGCATCGCAGTAAACTGGTTGATGATCCTGAGCGTCCGTTGTTATACTCGGCGGCACACATGTTGTCGTTTTTGTTCGAATAATGTAAATGCTTTCCTTTCTCTTCTGTTATATTATGGGATACATGTACAAGATGTAGTCTCTTTTGTTACATGTAAATATATGAATATTAATGCAATGTGAATTGATGGCACTTATTGATTAACTCTGCGGTTGATTATATTAATTGTGAATGTCATTTCGAAACGCGAAAAATTTTCCCTAAATTTCGATAACATAATGCGATCCATTGTGAATAATGTATAAACGGGTAACCCGGATCCCAAGACATCACAGATATGCTCCAACTTGAGGGAAGATAATATGTTATTGGCAGTCCCAAGGGCTTTATGGTTGCATCATGGTGAAGTTGTGTTTAGGACTCAAACATAAATTGAAATTATCATATTTCTTTGATTTGTGGGGTTCTTAGGTGGCAGTGCAAGAGGAGTGACTTGTACCATGAGTTTTTCTTGTAATGTTTCATGATTTAATATATTAAATGGCAACTAACATCTAGTAATCATTCTTTCACTTTAGGAAAAAAAGAATAATAGAGTGCTTATTCTTGATGAAAGGAACGATGTCTCTTCTTAATATCTATAGTGAACACGAGAAGGGGAGAAGGATTCATGTTGGAAAAGGGCTCTCAAAAACGAGGAATGTATCAATTGATGTTATTCTCCTCCCGACCGAGGTTTACATGGGGTGTGCATCCCTTGGTCTGCCCTTGCCCCCCACACCCCGTAAGTTGTGGTCTCCTATGAGACCCAACCTTGCATAATCGCCAGCGGCAGTTGCTTTACCATGAGGTCATTCTAGAGGCTGTTGAACAATTATATGCGGTTAAGAAGAGATACTGTGCATCTGATATACCCGTGAGGAATATTGGAAAAAAGACACTGCCTGATTAGGCCTTAACATCAACTGAAATCCTTGACAACTCCATGTTATATTCGGTTCATAGTGCAACATGCTGAGTACTTACCATCTTCACAGTTTATAAAGAATGATCAACTCTGGAAAAAGTCACAATATGGAGATACTATCATTCGACTTCTTGTTCACCATTTCTGAGACATGTTAGATGTTGCAATGCATTCCACTTGTGCCCAACAAATAGAGAATTAATGATCCGTGGGCCTCGCACACAGCTCTATTAAAAATAGTTTTTTTGTCAATCTAGGACAAGGCTCTTTGTGAAAATAAACTTCCACTTGGATGAATCAACGCCTACTTTTCTGTCTCCTTCACAGAAGAGCTTGTACATCATATCCTATAGTTCACAAAAAAATGCAACCATCTGACACTCTAAAGTCATACTGAATTATATTATGTAATTCCATGGCTTAAACATAATGTGCGTACATGAGATGGATATCTCATGGAGGGATGCTGTTATGCCTATTTAAGTATACTTTGCACTCTGATTTTTAAGTGTCTTCTTTAAACATAATGAAGTAAACATGTAATCACATACTTATTTGGTCCACGTCTGCAATTAATAATTTCTGGCTAGAAATCGGCATCTATATCTTATTACAATGCAAATATTAAGAGAGGGGGAGTTTCGATACATGCCTTAAAGTTGAAATCTCGTTGTAGAAAGTCTTCATATGATGCCAAAGTTCATCAGGACCATCAAAAAGCATGTAATAGTGTATGGTAACCATCTGCAAACAAGGCACAAGAAAAAGATGAGCAGTTCTTGAAACAATCTCGGAATTTCAACATCTTATTCTATTATATGTATAAAAAAGAAAAAATGCAAGGTGAAAGCAGGGAAAGTTGTGACGACATTTATGTCTTACATCTGCTAAATCTTTCAGCCTCTGTGTGGGATCAAATATATTGCGGACATATGCTGCTAGATCCACGAATGTGTTTTCATACTTCTTTATAAAAGGATGTAAAAGAAGCTGCAGAAGTAACAGCAGATACTATATAATCAAAGGTAGATAGCCTTGTAAAGAGGACATAAACCATGAATAGCATGCCAAATTATGCTGTCGATACCAAGTTTTGAGGCATCGGCGAAGATTTCATACAGATTGGGGTATGCGAGCTTTGAGAAGAACTTGGGTTCTAGAAATCATGTTTGTAAGGGTTTGTTTGTAGAGAATTAAAAAACAATACGAAACGAAATGAATCAATTGAGAAGAATATTGTTGGAAACATAAATAAAGAAAATATCAGCGAACACAATATCAAAATTGTCAAAAGCATATGCATTTCCTTTTTTCTATTTCCTTTTTAAGCTCTTATGTTTTACGTAATCTCCTCAAGAGCCCTAGGCTATTGTCCTAATGGGACTAGGGTAATCTTCTCCAATATCTTACTCTTTCTCTTAAATGTAAGGAGGGATCTTGGGCCTTGGCTCACAAAATAAATCAAGGCATTCTCTCCTATCACATGGTATCAAAGCAATAATCCTAGACCGATGGTCTTGAAACTCCACCTAAATGTCTCTAACAACGCTCACCCTAACCCTAGTCTCACTTGGGCCCCATCTTCAACCAAGACCATCCTCCAGACATTGCCAGCCAGTCCCTCTCCACTACTGGTCCTCCCCTATACCATTCCTCTTGTTGCCAACCACTGCTAAGCACTAACCATCACATGTCGTTAAGAGCCCCACAACCACCAGTTCTCATTACCATGAGCCCCATTACCGACCCCAGGCACGAGCCATCTCTTACTGCCAATCATGACCTCGGCTTACCACGAACACTTTATTACTCCTAGGTCATTAGTCTGTGTGTAGGAATTCAACTTTTCATTAATTATTTAGTATTTATATTCTTGGATTTCGCCATCATGGTTGCCTCTTCTTCCTTGACCCTTTCTGAGACAAAGGCATTTGTCTCAACCTCTACTTCGGATGTCCAAAGCATGTTTGTAGGTCATGTGCCTTTCAATTTTTTGTTGGTGGACTGATGAATCTTAGATACATTTACTTATTAACCTATTTTTGAGCTCAATTCCTCGAGAGGATATCTCAAAATCCCCTTGATTTCATGTGCTTATAATCATATCTGCATGAGAAACAATTGCATATTAAAACCACATAAAAATTACAAAACGAGAAAATCAAACAAAAAGGAAGATTGTTCATATGCACATATGTATAGACTAAGCAGAATTCCAAAAGACGGTCAGTTGGTGGAGCGTCCACAGAGAGATGAAGGATTGTCCACAAATTCCGTAGATGCCTCTAAGCAACTGACACGTAAAATCCTCGCCATCACCTCGGACTGAGCCACCTTTTGAGCAGCAAGCCTTTATTAATCTCATCAAGCCTCTAAACCACAAGCCCGTCCTACTCTAAAGGCAGTGTGATCGTATCCCAATCTTGCATCCCTTTAACCAAGCCATTCGAGTTGCTTGAAAAAAAATATTGCATAACTACCTTTATATAGAGGTGAATCCCCACCAGAATACGTCTATTGGACATAAAGCAAATGGGAATAGCCTTTCGCATCACCTTCAGTTGCACGAGCCCCCCAACCCCGATCGGGAGAGGAACTACGCCTTCCATCTGGACGACTTCCACTCTAATCTCTCAATGACAAGCAACCAATCTGTCTATCACAGGCACCCAAAAACCAAGAAAAACCCCAAGTAGAAGATGGATAAGTCCCCCTTAGGGGTGTCGGTGATCTTTACGCACTCCTCGTCCTTAGAAGTGGGGAGGAAAAAAGGAACAACAACTGATGTAAACATGCTCATCGACAGACCGGAAAGCTCCTTGAAGGTGTCAAACACAGCAGACATTCCTTTGAACTCTAAATTTCTCCCTCAATGAAAAAGATTGTGTCCTCGACGTACTGCAGAAGGGGGGAGGAGATGTCATGTCGAAGATAGCACGAGGTGCCCCTCTCTGTTAGAGTATTAGTTCTATGCGTCATGAGTTGTAGCAGGGTAAATGGATCCTGGAGAAGATCCATTTACCCCACCCAGTTGTTTATTCCCACATCGTCTAGTGGTGGGACTTGGAGGCTCTGGAGATGCTATATAAGGAGCCCCAGACCTCCTGTACTCATTGAGAAAAAGGAATGAAGTATCCGCCCCTTTGAGGGCTTCTCCCGTGGTTTCATCACGCTCCTCACGGAGTAGGGTTCCACGTAAAATCCCGTGTTCTTCTTGTTCTTTATTTCTTTATCCATGTTATTGCTTCCGCTTCCGATTTTCTAACATGGTATCAGAGCGGGTTCGATTCTCGAGGAATCGTGTTATATTTTTATTTAGTCGAGTTTCGATTCATTTATTGTTCGTGGATTTGTTCTTGAAGAATGTTCGAGTTTCGATTCAATTCTAGGGTTTCAGAAACCCTAGATTCTTCATGGATTCAAGGCTCCTGTCCAGATCGGCATTGCGAGGGTTTTCATTCCTGAAGTTCGGTGATTTTAAAGTTCCAGATCCTCTCCGTGGGGGTTTTATCTCTGAAACCCCAGGCGCTCGCAAGCGCGGTCCCATCAACCAGTTCCAGACCCCAGCCCTAATCTCGAGGATGGCGCACCACCATTCAGCCGCACAAGGCGGCGGGCCCTCTGGTCCTTACTCACGCAGATGCACGCGTGCAAGATCCAGCCCTTCGCGATGCGCAGGACAGCAGGTCGCGACACGCAGCAAGTCGCGATAGCACACAGCGGCGCAGGCGGCAGCCCAAGGCGCACCCCACCTCCTTCGGCGATACTCAGCCCCGATCCCAGTCGCCCCGTGATCTACCCATGCCCTAGCTCCAGATCCCAGGCGATGTCGCGGTCCCCAGGCGGCGCGCGATGCAGCCCAAGGTGGCGCATCGCCCTTCGGATCCAAGGCGGCACCCAGGCACGATTCCTCCTCACGCGCACATCCTTCCAGGCGCGCACCTCTTCCCAGGCATCCTTCATCGCGCATCAGGCGCATCATCTCCGCGCGCGGCTCCAGACTCCATCGCGCATCAGGCGCATCAATCGGGGGTGGCGGCGAGATCTAAGGAGCGGCACGTGACGTGTCCCCGATGTGGGGGCGGCGGGCCTTAAAAGAAGAGAAGGGTTTCCCGTGGGAACCCTAAGAAGGGAGGCCACGTTTTATGTAAAAAAAAGGGCGGCAGAAAAGACACCCCACAGGGGCGCAGGGTGATTGACGGGCCCAAAATTTGGGTTGTTATATTAAATAAAAAAATCCAAGAAGAGCAGGGGGGCTGAATGTAAAGCAAACCAGGGGGGTTGTTTGAAAAGCCCGATTGGGCTGTGGGCTATTTATGGGTCCTATGGGCCGTATGAAAAAAAAAAGGTGAGGGCTGCTTTGTGGGCCGATCTTGGCCGTTTGTTAAAAAAATGTCGAAACAAAAAAAAAGACGCGTACAAAGAAAAGCCGTACGCATTTTCAAAAAAAATGAAAAGCCATAAAAAAAATGAAACGGCTTCAACAAAAAAAAAATCAGACGGCCTAAAAAAATGAAAAGCCGCAAGTTTCCTGTTCTTGTTGTTTACCCCCTATTTATCATGTCTTCTCCCAACTTAGTCGATGTCCATTTTCCGACAAGTATAGGAGAAAGGGGGAGTATATGTAGAGTCACAGGTCTGTTCATGATCCAGATTCCAGATTCAGATGCCAGTCTCCAGACCAACCATATTTTCCAGACTCTACAGATGATCAGTTGTTCAGACTCGATGATCATTGTTTCCGAGTCTCCAGTTTCAGACACGCATATGTTTGCGGTCATTGTCAGATCATTGTCAGATGAGCATATGTTACCATCATTGTCAGAGGTCCCCATCATTCTTCTTGTTGTCGGCCAGAGTTTTCATGTGAGCTATAGGGACTCCAGAGTAGAGGACCATTCCCTATGCCATATGTTGGCAAGGGTTTTCATGTGGTATCATAGGTACACCAGAGCAGTGCACCATTCTCTGAGCCAGATGGGAGAGACCCAGTTCTCCGACGAGGAGACTTATTTCAGACTCCATTCTCCAGCGACCGTGGACTCCGACGAGGATTGCACAGCCTCAGCCTATTCAGTTCGGCCCTTTTCAGAGATGGAGCAGTTGTCCACATTATTGTGGCGGGCCAGAGTTCTCCGACGAGGAGACTCATTTCCAGTTGCAGCAACTCTGACAGGCGCAGTTCAGAGCGCATGCTCTCCGACGAGGAGATTCAGAAGACTCACACTCCAGCCCGTTCGTCCTCCTCACATGCACGGCATGAGAAGCAACGTCCTCGACTGCAGCAATGTGCGTGTTGGGTTGATATTGTCCGTAGTGTCCTGTAGTGTTGAGTTGAGTATCTTTCTGTTTGTCCAAGTTGAGCATTGCATGCTCCAGCTTGAGGGGGAGTGTTAGAGTATTAGTTCTATGCGTCATGAGTTGTAGCAGGGTAAATGGATCCTGGAGAAGATCCATTTACCCCACCCAGTTGTTTAGTCCCACATCGTCTAGTGGTGAGACTTGGAGGCTCTGGAGATGCTATATAAGGAGCCCCAGACCTCCTGTACTCATTGAGAAAAAGGAATGAAGTATCCGCCCCTTTGAAGGCTTCTCCCGTGGTTTCATCACGCTCCTCACGGAGTAGGGTTCCACGTAAAATCCCGTGTTCTTCTTGTTCTTTATTTCTTTATCCATGTTATTGCTTCCGCTTCCGATTTTCTAACACTCTCAAAACCACCTCAATCACCATGATTACAAGGGTGACTGGAACACGGACAAAAAGGAGTAGAGCAAGAGGACAACCCTGATGAACCACACGTCGTAATCAGGAGAAACCACCCTTAGGTCTTCCATTTGTCAGTATAAAATAAGAAATCGTAGTAACGGACCGCTTCATCCAGGATATTCACACATCTAGGAAACCCATCCTGACTAAAGTTGCCTGCAGAAGTGTTAACTGATACTATCCTAGGTTTTAGAGAAGCTAACCTTTCAAAGAAGACCCTTTATCCCCCTTTAGTTTCCAGCTGCCTACCATCTCAAAAGCGAAAACAATATTGTCCATCATCTGCCTATCCAAGATAAATGTGGACTGAACCAAAGCAATTCGATTATCAGTTACTTCTCGTGAACAAATCTCTAAGACTTTAGAGACTATAAGGTATAACGTATTCGAAAGAGAAATAGGTTAAAAGTCCTCGAAACTACGGGACACCTCTCTCTTCAATAGAATGAAAATAAATGACATTTTGATCTAATCAAAACCACAATTATCCAGAGAAAACTTCTTTAAAAAAGCTATAAGATCAAAACAAACGGTATTCACAAATTCCTTGAAGAAGATTACATGGAATCCATTGGACCCCGATGACCAGTCAGCATTCTACTCCACAATCATCATACACACACCACCTCCAAGGTAAACACCTCCGACAAATCATCCATCAAGCTAGGTGAGATAGAAAATGTGCCCGAGCCGAGCCTTCTCCAACCACATGGGGGAAGCAACGACACACCCATTGAAAGTAGTCCATCACGACAATTCCTACTTCATGTCCCCCTCAATACGAACATCATCAACTCGAATAGAGTGGATATAGTTGCGATGGCATATGTCATTGGCAAAACATGAAAAAACTTGGTGTTGGCATCACCATCCTTGATCCATTAATGCATTGACCTCAAACATTTTTTACATCTTGCTCCATGTCCTCCTAAACAACTTTCCGGAAACTCAATCTATCCTTTTACTCTGAGGACATATGGTCACGAGCATCCTCCACCCAAATGAGGTAGGTAATCACCATATGCCTCCAGGCAATGGAGTCTATGATTTTTACGCACCTCTCTCTTGTACGTAGACAACTCCTCGCAGTGCTACCTGCCTGCAAAACAACCGAAACATGGCCGGCTCATTACACTGAAAAGAGCTTCAAAAGTCGACAACCATCTCCTTAAACTCCTCCTTTAGGAGCCAAGCCTTCTCAAAATGGAGAAAAAAGGACAATGCATGTCCATAGACAGAGACGACCACTCTAGGGGGTATTTTCCGATCTAGATCATAGTAAAGAAGAAAAACGGTATAGAGAAATCCACATAATCAAGGAACTTGTCTAACCATAAGTAAGAGCATGAACTGCGCTAGGTACAACAACAATCGAAAGCATTCAGTGCCTATAACTGTATATCACCTACATACCTACAAAGCTACCAAAGTTAGAAGATCATAGGTCGGGGCCACTACAAAAATGCGAACGATTGGATGAGAATAAGGTGACATCCAAATCAGCCCCAACCGGCCAAGGCATCAAAGGAAATGATGTCCTGGCCACGCATAAATCCTCCTAGACAAGTGTGTGAGAGGCCACATCTATAAGGTCATGCACACAAGATAGAACCTAAAGGACACCAACATGCATGTGCCTAAGAACCACCGACATCACACATCAACCAAACAACTTGGCCTCTATGTGCAACAAATCCCATTTCAAGAAAAAATAAGGCCCACGGTACTGCCCTCACCTCTGACAGCTCTAAATTCTGATAGGATGTTTCCATTGACCTATCTCCATAACTGACCCGAGTAGTTTTGAATCTTGTCTCCTAAAGAAGAAGAACATCATCGTGCCATTGATCCACTAACCAGTTAACCATCCCCCTCTTCTTCAGGTCCCCAAGACCCCCAACATTCTAAGAAATGACCTTCATTGAGAAATTGGCATTTGCCTTGTGGCCCGCACCACAGCCTCATCCCTAGTAATATGCCTGGGAAGAGCTCAGTAACAATCTAATCTGACCGAGAAGCCACCCCCACAAGGGGAACCACTGCGAACTTTATCATAGTCAGATAAAGCTTCTAAGACCTCTAAGGAGCAAGACACTTGAGAGGGAACCATGAAGAGACATCATTCTTCACCATTTAGGAACATGGATTCCCAACCTATTCTCTTCATCCAATAGAATGGGGATCTTGTGGCGAGGAGGGAGGCCCATGCCTGCTCCAAGGAACGCTTATTAGATAGCATGTAGCATCCCTTGAAGAAGATGAAGGGAATGTCAATGGGTGACTAGGGCCCAAGAGCTCATCCCAAGAAAGGACACCACATGCTCCCCCAAAGAGACTGTTGGCCCACCAACCACCTTGAATGTAGTAAGGGATGCCTCACTCATCAACAACCCTTCGACGCCAGATCAGAGATGATCGAGGGCGGGGGGGAGGTAGATTAGATGGCCAATACGAGCAACGACATCCCAAACTCAACTAGCTTGATGAGCACAAAGGAGAGGTCAAAAGTATCCCTGGTAGGATCTAATAAATGTTCCAAAAGATTCATCTCGAACATCGCCACCCATTCATCCACCATCATCCGATCTTGGTAGACATCACAAAATAGGGTGCAGTCCGAGACTCTTCAGATGAAGTTGTAGATACAAGGATGCATACCTTGGGATCCTCTTATTCAAGTTCCGCTTAATCAGTATTGATTGTCCCACCAACACTAACTCCGGCTCGTCAGAACCACCCAAGCAAGGAGACATCTTTGGGTAAGGGGGAAGCGACAGCACCAACAGCTCAGTCCACAATTTGGACAGCAAGCGACTGGTCCAGAAAGGGTACTCAACGCCAGCATTGTATTGTGAGTGCCGCTAGAAACACACCAATCATAGTAGCATTCTTGTATGCTTGTTGCTACTCTACGGAAGCATTCAGAGGCATGAACATGCAAAGCTTCTCAAACATGCCCCTGAGCCATTAGTAGAAGACATGAGGAAGGCGACCATCCTGCTTGGTTGTGAACATATCGTACTGAAGTTGCACGATCTTTATCTTGTTCCCCGCCTAAGAGAAAAAGGTTGCGAGGATGTCCCATATTGCATTGGCAGTGGGCTAACGAAGGATGGCATTGGCTATTTTTGTGGTCAAAGTACCAGATAGTCATACACGTGTATATGTATCATCTTGCTTCTACGAAGCATTTGCAAAAGTCTTGTCGATCGATTCGGATGGCATTAGAATGTGGTCCTTGTTATTGCACCACATGATGGTCATAAACTGCAAGGACCACAACTCATAGTTAGTCCCATCCATCTTGACATTTGACAATGGGTGTCGGGTCCTTGAAGACATCGATGGAAGATAAGTCGCCCTTGTTTTCTGACATGGTGATAAGAAGTCGAGAAAGGACAAGTCTGGGATATAAACTGATATGAATGTGTCTACACGATCATACAGGGAATCAGTCTGTCTAGACTCATGCCGCAACCGTTCCCATTAACTATGTAAGCACATCACGGGTTGCCGCATGACTTTAACGATTTGCCATCACCCTAATTGGGGCAAAATCAGACCCAACACAACCTAGGTTGCATAAGAACCATCAAAACTAGACCATATAAGATGTGGTGGCTACCAACAGAGGACGCAAGGTAGTTGTGCGGCAGTTTGGAAGACCCTAGTGGCTACAATGGGAATGGGTGTTGTTTGCAGTGCTTAGAGAGGTCCGCACAACAGACCTAGACTTGGATAGGTTCTGTGCAAGACAGAGCCTACTGTTGGGCAGTACAACCATCACCTGACGGCCAGAACTGTCGCTAGGTAGTCTTTGCATAGTAGTTGATGGGCTATTGTATGGCGAATAGACTCGGGGAAGCATCGTTGGGTGGCGAAAAGACTCGGTGACGACAACGACGAGTAGAAGAAGACGAGGAAGGGGTGATAAGTGTGGAGAGAACTCTACGGCTTCAGAGTTCCAACCTTGGAATGCTGCTCGGATGTCATATGGAGAGAAAATAATGAGTTGTTTATTTAAGAGGTCATAGGATTCTCTTATATAGAGAGGAGAAACCTTAGAGGACAAGTTACGTAACAGAGACTGTTAGAAAATAGGAAGCGGAAGCGGAATGATAAACATAAATAAAGATAAAGAAGTTGAAGAACACAAAAGATTTTACGTGGAACCCTACACCCTAAGGAGCGGGATGAAACCACGAGAGAAGGCCTCAAAGGGCCAGGTTATGCATTGCACTTTCTCAATGGATACAGGAGGTCTGGGGCTCCTTATATAGCCTCCCCAGAGCCTCCAAGTCCCACCACGGGTAGATGTGGGACTAAACTCTGGATGGGTAAATGGATCCTGGAGAGATCCATTTACCTATCTCTCATACATGTGGCGCATATAACAAATATTCCAACACTCCCCCTCAAGCTGGAGCATGCAATGCTCAGCTTGGACAAATAGAAAGAAACTCAACTCACGCTATAGGACACTACGGACAATATCAACCCAATGCGCACAACTGTTGTTGTCGAGGACGCTGCTTCTCATGCTGTGCATGTGAGGAGGACGAACGGGCTGGAGTGTGAGTCTGCTGAATCTCCTCGTCGGAAAGCATGTGCTCTGAACTGCGCCTGTCAGAGTCACTGCAACTGAAATGAGTCTCCTCGTCGGAGTATTCTGGCCCGCCACAACATGTGGACAACTGCTCCATCTCTGAAAAGGGCCGAACTGGAAAAGGCCGTGGAAGTGCAATCCTCGTCGGAGTCCACGGTCGCTGGAGAATGAAGTCTGAAAGTCTCCTCGTCGGGGAACTGGGTCTCTCCCATCTGGCACAGAGAATGATACTCTACTCCGGAGTACCTATGATACCGCATGAAAACCCTTACCAACATGGCATAGGGAATGGTCCTCTACTCTGGAGTACCTATGGCTCACATGAAAACTCTGGCCGAACAACAACAAGAAAAGATGATGGAGACCATGGAACAAATGATGGCAAACACGTGCTCATCTGAGAAGACCGCATACTCGTGCGTGTCTGAAACTGGAGACTCGGAAACATCTGACGTCAAGTTTGAAACCTGCACATCAAACTGTGGACTCGGAATCTGAACATCGAGTTCTGAAACTGAGCATGGAGAATCTTCATCTGCAAAATTGTAGAGTATGGAAATCGACTGGTCTGGAGAATATCTGAATCTGACCTCTGAATATGAAACAAGACATGTGACTCTACACAATACTCCCCCTTTCTCCCATACTTGTGGAATGACAATCGTCGACCAAGTTGGGAGAAGACAGAGAAATTGGGGGAAAACATGAACATTCTAACAAAATTTCTTGCAGCTTTTTTTTATTTATTTTTTTAAGTCGTCCACTTTTTTAAGTCGTTTCAACCCTTTTTCGGCTTTTCCTCTCTCTATCTCTTTTTAACGTGTGTACGGCTTTTCTTAATTGTACGCGCCTTTTTCAAAAGTGTTTTTTTAACAAAAAAATTTTTTGGAACTCATTCATTTTTTTTAACAGGCCCCTCCTTTTTTTACAAGGCCCAACAACTCACTGTTGAACAAACTTTCCTCACTCCCTTTTTCCCTTTTAAAAAAACAAAGCACAACTACGTGCTTTCTATTTTGGTTTCATTTTAAAAAAACCGTCGAGCCCTTAGATAGGGTTCCCACAATGGGAACCCTCTCACGAAGTAGCCGCCTCCCGACAGCGGTTTCACGCCGCCGCCCTGGAGGATGATGCTCGAGATGACTCGCGCCGCCAAAGGAGCTTCGAATGGAGATCGGGGTGCATGGGTGCGCCGCCTGGCGATGCCCTGGAGTCGTTGTGGAGGTTCGCGCGAGTTCGCACCTGAGAGTGTCGCATCGCAGGGCTCGTGCGAGGAGGAGAAATCGAGGCTCGCACAAGGAGGAGAAATCGCCTGGAGGCGCTGATGGAGAACCCTCGTCCCGCCTGCGCGAGGGAGGAGTTCGCTGCCTGGGTGCTTGGGACACTGCATGCTGCCGCCGCTTGTGGGGCTTGATCTCGCGCCGCCTGCACGAGATCCGATAGAGGAAGGAGTGCGCCAGGAAGGAGGGAGCGACTTGGTGGATGCGGGGGGTCCTGCCACCATGGGAGATGACGGGGACTTGGAGGAGCCATCACCTGACAAACTAGAGCAGCCTGGAGGTCACGCTTGCGGCAAAGTAGAGAGGAACCGGAGCAGGGCTGGGGTGCAGCATCACCGTCGGATGACGAGCAGGGCTGGAGTGCGGCGTCGTCGCTACCAGACACTCAACGGGATCGAGTTCCTTCTCGCTCGGTCGCTGAACCCGGTTCTGTTCAAGGCCAACGTAGTCGCGCTGAGGTGCCTCAACAACATGCTTGGCGGGGTGTCGTTCGTTGTGCTTGCAAGGCTCACGGGATCACAGAAGGCTGCGGAGAATGCCCTGGAAGAAGGTTGCTGCCTTGGAGAATGATGATACGGCAGCCACAAAGAATTAGGGTTCGTGGGAACCCTCTTGGGAGAACAACGATTAGGGTTCGAAACCTACTTTGCGCGATCCCAGAATAACATCAAATCTCAAATTCACAAAATTCAAGAGCTCATCTCTCATATTATGAACAATAATTCTCACGAATACAATACCCAAAAAAATCGAATCTCGAAAAGAACTAAGAACATGAAATCCTCGAGAATCGACCCGCTCTGATACCATGTTAGAAAATAGGAAGCGGAAGCGGTATGATAAACATAAATAAAGATAAAGAAGTTGAAGAACACAAGATTTTACATGGAACCCTACTCTCTAAGGAGCGGGATGAAACCACGGGAGAAGGCCTCAAAGGGCCAGGTTATGCATTGCACTTTCTCAATGGATACAGGAGGTCTGGGGCTCCTTATATAGACTCCCAGAGCCTCCAAGTCCCACCACTGTTAGATGTGGGACTAAACCCTGGATGGGGTAAATGGATCCTGGAGAGATCCATTTACCCATCTCTCATACATGTGACGCGTATATCAAATACTCCAACAGAGACAAGAGAAATAGAAAATTACATAAAAATAAGAAGATACATAGATAACTCTCAACAATTTACATCTATTGATGACAATCTATTTTTTATATATCTTTTAACAGATCATGGATATTTTTTCTAACAAGGGTGTAGTCCCTCTTTGGATATAGCAATCGTGTTTTTTATAAATTTATCTCAACTTTTCTAGGTATTTTATCTCGAATTCCTTTCAGTCTTCACTTTAAGTTGATCCATCTCCTCACCATCATCTCTTAAGATGACCATGTCATCTACATAAACAATCAAAAGCACTACTTTGCTTAATTCCTCTTGGTGTACCTTTTACAATGAAGGCATCTACGACATCTGATAGAAACCCTAAAGACCCGCAAGGATCCCGAAATCTTGGGGGCTCGCATTTGGAGGGTTTATTGATGGTAAAGACAGTACATAGTCGGGAAGCAAGGAAGAGATGAGTCAAAAGGAGGCGACCGATGCAATTGTTGAAATCAATGGACCAGAGTAGGTACATTAGGTAAAGGATATTTTAGGAATGATGTGAAAGAAGAAATCACATACATATGCGACTTTTTAAGATCTCATCGACAATAGTGTATTTGTAGATCTATGTGGTAGGATTCGATTACAATAATCACAAGTAAATTGATTTGAGTTCATATTGATAGCCATATGTAGAGAAAAGTCGTGCAGGTCCCCAAACATCAGAATAAACAAAGGTAAATAGATTTGAACTTTTGTTTAAGAGATAGGTAGAGGCTTCATGTTTGATTTGCAAACTAATACACTTCACAATGTCGAGAGTCCATTTCGATGCCCGTTGAACAAGTCTGTGAATAGTCTTTCAAAGATGCAAAATGTAAGTGACCAAGACGTAATATCACAATAATAAAAGTGCCAAATTGACTCTTTCGTCACTTTACTGGTAGTTGTTGCTTAGATGCAACCTTCTGCACGAAGATTGTGATATAGCCTTAGAAATAACGTCAATTTCGATCGTTTTTCATGTCGCTAAATCTTGCAGGGCACATCAATCTTTGTAGAAAATCAAATCACAATTGAGATTTGCAGTGTTCTTGATCATGGAGATTGGATTTAATGCACATAAGAGATGTAAAGCATTTGTTAATAGAAGTCGATCACATATTGAGGTATTCATTTTCCCATAATAGTGACATTTGGTCCATCAACAAAGGTGATATAATCATGACCACACTCAAGTTTGTACTGACTAAGAAACTGGGCATTACCTGCTCGTCAGTAATGCTGTTAGGAATCCATTCCTCGTCAGAAGAAGCATCTCCACATATACCTTGAATGACTAGAGCATGGTTGAAGGGTCTTCCAAAATCTTCATAGGATCAGTGTCTTTCTCAATCATGTCATATGTTCGAGCTGCTCGGAGCTTTCACATGATCAAAGAGGTCCACCGGTACCGCTTGAAGCATGTGAATTTGATTAGACAACTCTCTGGTAAAAGTATGCACATGGTGTGGAAGAATCTCACAGGTAAGTTGCCATACCATCGTATCTTCAAAATCAGCCTTCTTTTGCCAAAAAAACATAACTATTAGATGGTTGATCACAAAAAGTAAAATGATCGATCGAATCTCCAATGGGAAACCAATGATGGTTGATCGACTTGTAAATGGTAACCAATCAAAAAATGATTATATCTCTTTGAGTGATTGATCGTGTTGACCTAAATAATGGAACCCCCCCCCCCACACACACACACAAAGCAATTGCCTCTGGTGATCAATAACTTAGGTCTGAATTATCGATCACGAGAATCAGCAATTGATGGTCGCACAGCAGAGCATCAGGTTGAGCAATCAACATCAAGGAGTAAATGATCACTAGATGTCAAGTCAACCAGAAATACTAAGTGATCAATTAGACAAAGAGGATTGATCGATCACTTTGCAAGCGTGAGCAATCAAAGAAAGATGATTGATTGACCACGGTCACTTCCTGTTATTTCCCAAGAGTGCAACTCATCGCCCAAGGATTGTAATCAATCAGCATTCCAAAAAAACTGACAGACAGTAAACAAAATTAATAGATTACTAGCTACTTGATGATAGAAGAAATCAAGAAAGCGGTCTAATTTCGCGAACTTATGAAAAAGAATGCTGCAAATCCTATCGGACAATAGACAATATTGTTGATGTTTGAGACCTTGGTGCAAGGGCAGTCCTCGAACCACATACCCAAGTGTATGGATGCCCTCAACATGTATCACGTACATGAAAAGCTTCCCCAGAGTATCCAACTCTCAATCACATTGGCTTTAACACCACATGGAACATGCATACCAGCAAACAATCACAATAACATAATGATGTACTTGGAATTCCTTCTCAACAAAAGGGATAAACTGTGGGAGATGAATCCCGAGCACGCTTAAGTGGCAGATTCTATCTTTTTTCCATTTATTAAAATGATGATGGGGTATGTATAATATTTACGGGAGGTGAAATAGAAATACACCCCAGATCCATTAGACCTGTAAAGAATATTCAACAATAAAATGAAACCTTAAAAAACGATATGGTTCCAAGGTATACAGCTAAAACTAATCGAGGAGAATCACTTCAGCTGGCTAGTATGGCAAAATATTGACAAATTATAAGAAACAAGTGACATAAATCTCCGACATGTAAGACACACATGACATAAATATCCAATATGTAAATGCAACACCTGGTCAGCAGTTGGTCTTGCTTCTGGATCCTTTTGCAGACAGGCATCTATAAACGAGCAAAACTCGGGGGAAAATCTACTTTTGTGTGGTGAAGGTGAGACGTCGTATAATATCTGCATATATGTGGAAACCTCTGGTAAGTATAATGGCCTAGATAATTTTTTGAGTAAATTATACAAAAGTCTCTAAACTATGCATCCGATTTCAATGTCGTACCTTAACTTTAAAAAGGCAACAATGTGGTACCTGTTCTTTAAGATTTGTCTTAATGTAGTCCTTGACTATTGAAATTTAGTTGATCATTTCGCCTTTCTAACCTTAAATCACAACAGTTGAAAACTACATTGAGACAAATATTAAAGATCAGATACCACGTTGTTACCTTTAAAAGTTTAGGTATGACATTGAAATAGGGTGTATAGTTCAAGTGTATAGTTCAGGGACTTTTGTGCAATTTACTCTAATTTTTTTGGTTTAAAATATAGACACGTCCATATGGTTAATAAGTTCAGAACAAAGTGCCATCATAGAAAATCGATTTGCACGTGCGCATATCATCCAATACTTGTTTTAGGATATTTGATTATTTATCTTTTCTTTAGTTGAGTTATATTTCTATTTGTAACCCTTCGAGGTCTCTTATATAATTATCACGACTTAGGCTCTAGTTATATAAGAAACCTCGTACCCCATGAATAATGTATTTAGTTTTGTCTCTATTTTTCTTCCACGTGGTATCAGACCAATGGTCCTAGACTGGGGTTCGTACCTAAAATCACGACGCCACTCGCCAGACCGTCTCCTCAACCACACATGCATCACTATACCGTCAACACCATCGCTCGCCTCTCCAGGCCATGCGTAGGGCCCCAGCCCTCTACCACAGAGGTAAGCACTCATGTAGGTCCTCACTTTTATCATTGCAATATCGTGCTTGAAACAAGGTCCTTCGCCACCGCCATCAGGATCTTACAAGGGGTTGCAATAGCCATCAGTGGCCTCCTGCAGTTGTCGCAGGGACATCAGCAGCCTCATGTCACCGCAGTATCCATCAACAGTCCCCTCCACCATCGATAAACTTGTGTGCATCCCCTTTGCGCAAACCCTAGGTGGTAGTTCGAATCCTCGTGCCCTATAACTCATGATTGCCTAGATCTCTATAGCAAATTTTTGATTACTCTCTCTGACTGCGATGGCTACGAACCCATCAATACCAAGCCCATATATTCTACACCTTCTATGATGGTATATTGGACCTCTATAAAACTCAAGGGCACAAAGAACTATGTGCTCTGGTCTCAGACCTTCAAGATGATCCTCAGCGCTCAGAGGAAAATAGCTATTATGACAAAGGAGCCTTTAAAAAAGACGGACAAAATCTACGAGTCATGTCTTGGGGACAACTATCAGGTCATTACATGGATGACCAATAGCGTTGAGTCTCACATTGCAGTGAACCTCCTGTACAAGGACACCACAAAGGACATGTGGGACAAACTTGTACAGATTTACTCTAAGCAGACTACCAAGCCATGTCTTGCTGACATTTACATGTGAATTTAGTATGCTTCTCAAAGAGAGTCCACCCTTATGAAATATAATCGGCATCTCAGCGATGTATAGGAGGAACTTTCCATCTTTCGGCCAGCTTGTTGTCCCAAGCAAGTGACTAAAAGATCTGAGTGCCAAGTCTACAGATTTCTTGTCGGCCTCCATCCTCGCTATCAAACTGTGAAGGACAAGTTCCTTACATCGGACACCTTGTGATGCAGTATGGAACAAAGAATTATAGCAAAATTAGGAACTTCATCCGCTCAATTTTATCCAATTAGAGTTTTCCATCCATTTAATTAGAGTTGATAATTTAATTAGGGTTAGAGTCAATTTTAGTTATGTCCAATTAAGATCGTTGTAATTTCAAATTTTATTTAAATATTGCATATGGCCTCCAATTAATTAATGCTTAGAATCAATTAGTTAGTTGAGTCAATTTAGGAGTCAATTAGGATCACTGTTTTAAAAGTCGGTCGACTGGTCGGTCTGACTAGTCAAGTCGGTGGGGTAGCCGACTCGACTAGGCTTAGTCAGCCATTAGTCGCCTAACCTGACTAATCGGGTTGACTACTCGACCGACTTTTACCTAGAGCTTTTTATATTTTTTTAATTTTTAATTTTTTAAAAGCAAACTTATCTGATATGCTTAACATTATATTTAAAGTCAATTACTTCTTTTGCTTCATTATGATAATATATGTAGAGATAGTTGTTCGTCTTTTATGTTATTTCAGTTTCTTTATGTACCTCTCATGTAATTTACCCAAGGGATCTCTCCCTATATAAGAGACCCGAGGGCTCTATAGAATAAATCATCTGAGTACTCTTTTACCCTAACATGGTATCAGAGCCCTAACCCTAATCTAGGGTTTCTCTCCACCGCCGTCCCCCCCCCCCGCCGACTCTCTCCCACCGCCGCCGCTCCCAGGGCGCCGCCCAGGGCTCCGCCACCGCCCCCAGGTCTCCGCCCAGCCCCTAGGGCGCCGCCGACCAGCCCAGGACCCTCTCCTCGTCCCGCGCGCGCGCCGTCGGAGCCCCCCACCTTCCGCCCCGGCTTCCTCCAGCCGCCGCCGGGGGCTGTCTACACCGTCCAGCCCTCGCCCAGCCCCTGACCAGTCCCCGCCCAGCCGCCATCTTCCTTGGTAGAGGCTTCCGGAGCCTCTACTTGTCGCCGGGTGCCGCTCTTTCGCTCGGTCTCGGATAGATGATGGATTCAAGTGCATAACGTCTACATGTGCACTTGAATCCTTAAAGTCTTGGTAGACAACCTCTTCTTGGTCTATCAATAGTCGTTCTTCTCCAGCATCATGTCCGAACAAAAGCTCGATATGCCCGCCATAGGTGCGTTCAAAGGTTCAGCACCGATCGTCAAAATGGACGGGACAAACTACGAACTGTGGGCGATGCAGTTCCTCAGTCTCATGAAGTCGTGTGGTAAGAAGCATATTCTTACCGAGGATGAACCGCCGGAGAAGACAGGAGTCTATGCCTCATGGGAGGCTGATGATGCGTACGCCAAGGTTTGGCTCTCAGGTACGCTCACGACAGAGATAGCGAATGATGTTCTTCACCAGCCCACCGCCAAGGCGATGTGGGACATTTTGGCCATGACGTACTCTCAGGTCCGCAACGAGACGAAGATGCTCCAGTTGCAGCATGATATATTTACCACGAAGCAGAATGGGAGGCCTCTTCATTCGCTGTACACGTCGCTTCGTGGTATGTTCGAGAAGCTCTATAGCACCATTCCGCTCACAGCCACGCCGGAACAACAGAAGACGTTCCGCAATGCCACTATGGTTGGCGTATTACTCGCTGCTCTAGACCCGGAGTATGAGGCCGCACGCTCTCATATCCTAGCAGATGCCACTATCCCGCCGATGGAAGAGGTATACAGGAGGCTCAGTCGTGTACCTGTTCCATCCGCTACAGCGAATGCACCTCCGTCTGCAATGGCAGTTTCCAGGGGACGTGGTGGTTCGTCCTCGTTTCGCGGCAGAGGAAGTGGTGGACGTGGACGCGGAGGTCGCACACGGTCCACGTGTTCTTACTGCCGCCGTACTGGTCATTCGGAGGATACTTGCTATTCCAAGCACGGCTTCCCTCCTTCTGCACGTGTCGCGGATCATGTTCAGGGTCCTTCAGCTCCTGCTACAGATCACAGGTTCGAAGAGTTAGTGGCACGACTTCGTGATATCATGCCACAATCGTCGCCAGAGGGTGCTGAAGTTTCTGATGTTGCAGCCTCGGCGTCAGCTAGTACATCCGCCTCTGCCAGTGCTCAGGTAGTCCTTCAGTCTCACCTCATTGTCATGATCTCACAGGATGGATTGTCGACTCTGGAGCTACCCATCATCTATGCCGTGAGAAAGATATTCTTCAGTCCTACAGAGATGTACAGCCTGGTCGATCTGTACTCATAGCTGATGGCACTCATTCTCCTATTATCGGTCAGGGGGAGACGGCTTTGCTACCCTCTATGCACTTACAGAATGTCCTACATGCTCCAGAATTCTCTATGAATCTCTTATCCATTAGTCAGATTACACGTGATTTGCACTGTCGTGCTATTTTTGATCCATCGTCTGTTATTTTTCAGGACATACTGACGGGCAGGGTGATTGGCTGTGGCTCTGAGCACAATGGCCTCTATCGTCTAGTCCGTAACTCCTACGCTGGCGTCTCTCTGCATTCCCAAGGCGCCGTATCTCCGTACACCTGGCATCTTCGGTTCGGTCATTTGCCCCTGCAGAAGATGCGTCACCTACTGCCTCAGATCTCTCCAAGTTCCTCCTTTCGTTGTGAAGCATGTCAGTTAGGGAAGCACCATCGATCTAGCTTCCCAGGTCGTCAGAGTCGGAGCAGTCACTCCTCGTTTGAATTACTTCATGTAGACATTTGGGGTCCAAGTCGTGTCCCAGATCATCAGGGGCACAGGTTCTATTTAGTAGTGGTTGATGATTTCTCTAGAGTGTCCTGGACGTTTCTTCTTAAAAATAAATCTGAAGCAGGAAGTGTTATTCAAAATCTTATTAATGAAATCCAGAATGTTTTCTCTTCTACTGTTAAGTATGTGCGAATTGATAATGCATTGGAGTTCTGCACTCGCTCTCTTGCTACCTTTCTTTCTTCAAAAGGCATTGTTCATCAAACCACATGTGCTTACACCTCCCAACAAAATGGGGTTGCAGAACGCAAGCATCGACATTTTCTTGATATTGCTCGCACATTACTCATTCAAAGTTGTGCTCCATTATCATTTTGGGGAGATGCTATCCTTACAGCATGTTATCTAGTCAACCGAATGCCTACAACTGTTCTTGGGGAAAAGTCCCCAATCTCTGTTCTTTTTCCAGACAGAGATTTGTTTGCACTTACACCTCGGGTCTTCGGCACTGTTGCGTTTGTCCACCGCTTATCTCCAGGACTTGATAAGCTTTCTCCTAGGGCTATCAAGTGTGTTTTTGTGGGTTACTCCAGGACACAGAAAGGATACCGTTGCTATGATCCTGTCCATGACAAGTACTATGTGAGTGCAGATGTTACTTTTTTCGAACCTGTCATGTATTTCTCACCTGCGGGTGACAGATTGGCCTCCTCCACTTCTCCAGATTCCAATGTCTTTGTTCCACCACCGCCAAGCCTGGGTCAATCCTCTACTCCACCAACACCACCACCACCACCACCACCACCTCCTCCTGTTGTCCCTTTCCCTAAGTTCTATACGAGGCGGACAGGCCATGCTCAAGCTACAAGTCAACCATCCAACACGTCTCAGGTTTGTTCTGAAATTAACACTAACGATGGCTTAGATAATGCACCTGTGCAGGAACCTTTATTACAGGAGGAGGAGCAACCGGTCAGCACAGTCTTGGATGATTTGGACAGGCCCATTGCTCATAGGAAGCAGCGCAGACAGTGTGCTACATATCCCCTTGCCTCTCAAGTCTCCTTTCATCGACTCACTGGGGATTTCCAGAAGTTTGCAGCTGCTGTATCGTCAGTTGAGATACCACGGACATATCAGGATGCAATGAAGATTAACTGCTGGCGTCTTGCAATGGAAGAGGAAATGCGTGCTTTGCAATCTAGGGGAACTTGGTCTCTTGTCCCCATTCCTCCAGGTGCCTCAGTAGTAAGTTGCAAGTGGGTTTTTACGGTGAAATACCATGCGGATGGCCGTCTAGACAGATACAAGGCCAGGCTCGTTGCACGGGGATTTACCCAGACATATGGTGTAGATTATTTGGATACCTTCTCACCGGTGGCAAGACACTCTACCCTTCGCATCCTTCTATCGGTTGCAGTGGTACGTGACTGGACCATATTCCAGCTTGATGTTAAGAATGCTTTCTTGTATGGTGATCTACAGGAGGAAGTCTACATGCAGCAGCCACCCGGGTTTGCTGCTGAGGGGGAGACTCAGAAGGTGTGCAGACTTCATAAGGCTATCTATGGCCTTAAACAGAGTCCCCGTGCATGGTTCCAGAAGCTCTCTCAGCTTATTGAACGACAGGGGTTCAGAAGATCTAATGCGGACCACTCACTGTTCGTCCGGAAGACCCCTAGAGGTACCATTGTTGTTATGGTATATGTTGATGACATATTGGTTACGGGAGATGATGCACAGGGAATTGAGATCACCAAGTCTATGTTGGGCAGCCAGTTCATTACAAAGGATCTAGGCACAATACGATATTTTCTGGGGATTGAATTTGCAAGAAATGCACAAGGAATGGTGATGACTCAAAGAAAGTATGTCACAGATTTGCTAGTCGAAACAGGAATGACTGGATGCAGGCCTTCAAGTACACCTATGGACCCGAGTATGAAGCTGTACGATGATGATACCGAGGAGGTGGACAAGAGAAGGTACAGAGAAATGGTGGGTAAGCTCTTATACATCACTATAACTCGACCGGATATTGCCCTTGCAGTAAACCGGGTGAGTCAATTCATGGAGCAGCCGAGGCAAGTACATATGGATGCCTTATACATGATATTGAGATATCTGAAGTCTTCCCCAGGCACAGGGTTGCTATTCAAGAAAGGTACAGATCTGTCTATTTCAGCCTGTGCAGATGCAGATTATGCAGGATGTCCAAGGGATCGTAAGTCTACTTCTGGATTTGCTATCTTCATAGGAAGCTCTTTAGTCTCTTAGAAAAGCAAGAAGCAAACTGTTGTGGCGAGATCCAGTGCCGAGTCCGAGTATAGAGCCATGGCACAGGCAAGCACAGAAATGATGTGGGTTAAAGCAGTCTTAGAAGATATGAATGTTGACGTTCCCTTGCCTATGAACCTTCAATGTGATAATCAGGCAGCATTATTTATTGCCAACAATCCAGCCTTCCATGAGAGAACCAAACACATAGAGGTGGATTGTCATTACACTAGGGACATGATTCAGAAGGGCTTCATCTCCACGTCTCACGTCAGTTCAGAGGACCAGACAGCGGACATATTCACTAAGCCATTGCTCAGAGGACCCTTCTAGAGATGTTCTTCCAAGCTGAGCATGATAGATATCTATGCTCCATCTTGAGGGGGAGTGTAGAGATAGTTGTTCGTCTTTTATGTTATTTCAGTTTCTTTATGTACCTCTCATGTAATTTACCCAAGGGCTCTCTCCCTATATAAGAGACCCGAGGGCTCTATAGAATAAATCATCTGAGTACTCTTTTACCCTAACAATATAGAAAATATACAAATCTATGCAAATATATAAGAATATATGTATAAAAAAATTTTACATATTTAAGTTAACTAAAAAATTCAAAACCGACTAATGGTTGACTAAATCTGATTAGTCGCTCGACTATCGATTAATTCTTAGTTAGTGACCCCACCGACCGAGTACCGACTATCGATTTCTGCAACCTTGATTAGGATTATTTTCTTTGAATTTTTATTATCTTTCTATTCTTGTAATTCTACCTCTCCTGTATAAACGAGGTGGTAGGCATTATAATAGTCATTTCAGAGTTTATAAAATATGAGATTTATCTTTCTACATCTCCCTTCTAGCTCTGTACATCTCTAGGATTTCTTCTCCAAAATCTCATGAAATCGGTGCATTGTGTCTTCTTCCATTCTCCAATTTCTTCTCCACCCAAATTTTCCACCATCATAATTTCTAATTTGCATAGTATTAGAACATGGCATGCAAGTCATCCTCAGATCTAACGATCTGTCCATGGAAAGCGCATTTTTTTCCAAGCCGATGTTACGAGCTCTACTGTTGCTTTCAGGGCATCAGGACGATGTAGGTTTTTTTGTGGGAGGCATGAGAAGAACGACCTATACTATCTTGACATCCTCGTTGATTTCACTTTTACCAATGTTGTCTCTGTGTCTGCTGACACGTTCCTATAGCATCTACGGCTTGGTTCCCCCTGCTAAAGCCACTTCTCAGATGTTTCCCGAACTGTCGTCACTGAAGCCTTTGAGTGCGAAGCATGCTAGTTCGATAAACATCATCAGGCTTCCTTTCTATCGAGGACTGAGCCCTGTCATTCATTATATTTTTCTTTAGTGCATTATAACATTTGGGGACCTTGTCTGCTTTGTACTGTAAGAGGTCATAAATATTTCCTTGTGTTTGTAGATGATTATAGCAGATCTTCTTGGGCCTATTTAATAAAGGAACGATCCAATATTGATAAAACTGCTAAGTCCTTTCAATTTATCGAGACTTCTTTCCCTGCTTGTATTCGGACTTTTAGGATTAATAATTCTCTTGAAATCACTGAACATGATTTGATCACTTTCTTTGCTAATCAGGGAACTCTTCACCAGACCTCATGTTCGTATACATCACAACAGAATCCGGTTGCGGAAAGGAACCCCCGCCATCTTCCGGACATTACATGTACCCTTTTTACTCATATAAAGATTCCCTAAACCTACTCGGGGGATGTCGTTCTCAATGTTGTGTACCTTATTAATATAGGGTGCCCTCTTCAGTTCTCAATCAAGTAACTCATTTTTTCCTCTCATATAAAGATGAGGAACATTTTCATATCCACGTGAGAATCTTCTGTTGCACTGCTTTTATCCATAACTTTCATACTGTAGATAAATTGTGCCCTTTGCAATCAAGTGTGTTTTCCTTGGCTACTCTCGGATCCAAAAGGGGTACAGATGCTACGACCCCACTAATCATCGATAATATTGTTTTCTTGATGTCACCTTCTTTGAACAGACCAGCTACTTTGCTCGGTCTATTAGTGGCACTCCCTTGGAGATCCTGCCACCTCCCATTGTCTACAAAAGAAAACACATTGTTCAGTCTGACTTGATTCATTTACTTGTTCCTTATTTGCAGTACGATGTTCCTTCTTCAAGTAGCCCCACTACTACTAACCCGGATGCTCCATCAAAGCTTCCTCTAACACTACGAAAATTAAAAAAGCAATGTATTCTACATCCGTTGTTACATTTTTACTCCACTGTAGTCTATCCAAATGTGACATGATATTTACAGATGCTCTTATGGTTGTTACTATTCCTCGTGATCATCACAATGCACTTAAAGATCATAGTTGGAAAAAAGACCATAGATGAGGAGACAGCACTTACCTTCAGGGGCATGTGGGATCTTGTGTCGTGTCCTCCAGGCATAAATCTTGTTTCTTGTAGAAGGGTTTTTACGACCAAATAGTCTCCAGATTGCTCTATTGACAGATTAGAGGTTGGACTTGTGGCAAAGGTCTTCACTCAGACATATAGTGTCGACTATTTTGAGACCTCTCCAGTGGCTAGGATGAGGTCAATTAACACTATTCTCTATATTGCTGCCAACAAGAATTGGTACATCTTTTAGCTCGATGTAAAGAATGAATTCGTCTACAGTGACCTTGAGGAGGTTTACATGATGCAGCCACTAGGTTACTCTGTCGAGGAGGAAGCATGTACCTCGACTCCGTAAGTCCATCTATAGCATAAAGCAGAGTCCACGAGCATGGTTCAATGGGCTTACCTCTGAGAACACGTCTCCTCATTTTCATAGGATGGCATCTGATTATTCTATATCCATTAGACGTAGATCTTTTGGTACCGTGATACTTGCTATTTATGTTGATAACATGGTTGTTACTGGTGATGACAAAGCATGCATTCTAAAGACCAAGGCCTTTTTTTGATGCTCAAAAAAGGGGGATACACTCAATGGTGTTCGCCCCAATCTATTTATAAAGAAAAATAAAAATTATTTACAAGAGAGAAGAAAAGTACAAGCCCAAAACAATACCCCGGGAGGCAGCCAAGAAGGGATACCCCCCGCCGTAAACAAATCGAGCTACCCAGAAGACCAATCAACAACAAAACGCGTCGCCAAAATATATATATTCTCCCTGTAGAACCGTTGCCTAGCGAATAAGGCTTCGTTCCTCCCCAACCAAATGCTCCACAAGCGTGCAATCGGGTCCAGCAACTCCCTCCTAGGCCTGCCCCTGGAATTCACCAAGCTCTCGCAGAAAGAAGCAAAGGTCGTGATATTGATCCAGCCCAGGTCGTCCCAAAGAGCACGAACACGGCCACATTCGAAGAAGAGGTGCTCGATGGTTTCCCTCTCCGTGTCGCAGAGACCACAATTGTGCGTAACATTGGGAAACAAAATTGCACAGCGATCGCGAGTTAAAAGTCTACCTCTTCGAAGCAGCCAGAGGAATATGCCAATGCGCTCAGGAAGCTTGAGCCCCCAAAAGAATCTACAATCGCGCAAAAAAGTAGCGTCATCCCTACAATGGAAGGAACAAGAGCCTGGTAAGCCTTCCTGGTAGAGAACGGGCCATCCTTCCAAGCCAAATGGTCACGACCCTCAGTGGGCTTGGAAGCGTCCGCGAGGGTAGCCAACTGGAGATGAAGTCGTCCAATCGTTGATCCGATAAATTATCAGTAATTGTAGAGCACCAGCATCCCTCGTCCCAGCAAGAGGCCACGGAAGCATCTTTGTCATCCACCAAAGCGTACAAACGAGGGTACAAATCCTTGAAAGCACCTCTCCCCATACAATCATCGGTCCAAAAATGAAACGAATTCCCCTCGCCAAGAACAGGTTTAAAGAAGGATCTGTTACGGTTTAGAGCATATATCACGCCACGCCAGAAAGTAGAAGTTTGAACGGGGAGTCTCTCCCGAGAACCAGAGATCATCTCCACCTCCAACGTCTCCCTCAAAATATTCAACATGAAATTGTCCTCCCGACCCCAAACCCTTGCAGCCCATTTTAGCAAAAGGGCTTCATTCACCACGTCCACTCGCCTCACTCCCAAGCCCCCCTCCCGCTTAGGCCGCGTAACATCAGCCCACCCCACCAAATGCACCCCCCTTCTCCCCTCCCCCTTCCTTCCCCAAAGGAAGCCCCGCATACATTTTTCTAACCGCACCCGAATCCCCTTAGGCATACCACGTACAGATAAGAAATAAATTGGGATTGAGGATAACACGGATTTGAGAAGAACCAACCGTCCGCCCCTGGACAGGAGAGCCACGCGCCACCCGGTCAAACGAGCCTCCATCTTCTCCACCACCACCTTCCAATCGCGAATCTGGGCGCGGCCCACAGCCAAAGGCAAGCCAAGATAATCAAGTGGGAGCCCGCCGGGGGAGGAGCCCAGCCGCCGGCCACACTCCAAGGCCTCCTCCTGCGGCATAGCGAAAGGAACCACCTTGGACTTAGTCCCGTTGATCAGAAGGCCCGAAACCTCGCTGAAGAGTTGAAGGGTAGTAGCCATGCCAGAGACCTCGGAGGTACCACCCTCGATAAAGCAGATAGTGTCGTCAGCAAACTGAATAAGTGGAACTTGAAAGGGCCCAATAGAGCATCCGCGTGTGAGTCCCGCCGCAATCACCCCATCAATCATACGAGGTAAGACATCAGCAGCAAGAACAAATAGAAGGGGAGCGAGGGGACACCCCTGCCGCACCCCCCTCCTCGGCTGAAAGAAGCCCCCAACCAGGCACCCATTGAGAAGAACGGAAAGGGAGGCCGTGGTCACACAACGCCGCACCCAAGCGACCCAAACCGCCGGGAATCCCCTCCGTTAAGAACCGACCACAAGAAGCGCCAATCAAGGCAGTCATAGGCCTTAGCAAAGTCAATCTTCCATAGAATCCCCTTCGTCGAATTCTTTCTCCAAGCCTCGATAATCTCAGAAGCCACCGCAAAGCAATCGGTAATTTGCCTCCCTCGAACAAATGCAGCATGTGAATGCGAGATGAGCGCGTCAAGAAGGGACGCCAACCTCTTGGCCAGAACCTTTGCAATTATCAAATAGATGCCATTGGAAATAGATATCGGACGGAAGTCCTCAACGCGATTGGGCGTAGAAGACTTCGGAATGAGAACAATAAGAGCCCTTTTAATTTTGTCAAATCCACGGTTTCCAGCACAAAACTCGCGCGCAACCTCCATAACATCATCAGCGACTACGTCCTAGAAGTCGCGGTAGAATGCCATGGGGAACCCATCAGGTCCTCGGGCAGCGTCCGCGTTGTAATCCCAGACAGCCCCCTTGAGCTCGTCCATAGTGAACGGTCGGATAAGGGTCACCGCATCCGCCGGTAAGAGAGTGGGAGCCCCACGCCCAGACCACCGCCACGAGCGCGTAGCGTGGCGCCCGAAAGCACCTTTAAAAATTTCTCCCAAAGCATCGCCCAATTCCTTCTCCCCCTGAATGAGGGAGCCATTGACCATGAGAGAATTAATAGAATTGGATCGTCGTCTACCACTGGCAACCCGGTGAAAAAATGCAGTGTTCGCATCACCTTCCTTAATCCACCGCAAACGCGAACGCTGGCGCCATTCAATGGTCCTCTTCCTGTCCTCCGCCCTAACCAAATCAGCGGCCGCAGCACGCTCAGCCAACTCCGCAGGAAGCAAATCTCTCTCGTTTTCCACACGATCCAACCACAGAATAACATCATCAGCCTCCTTCCGAGCCACCATACGAGCCATGCGAGATTCCTTTTTAAAGGAAGCCAAAAGTTTCCTGAGAGACGCGAGTTTGTGATCGAAGCGGCGGGCAGCACTACCCACGTACGTGGTCTGGGCCCAATGGTTCCGAACGAAGTCCTTGAAGCTTGGCTCCAGCAGCCAGTGTTGTAAAAGTCGCCCGACTGGTCTGACTATTTGGTCCGACTAGTCTAGTCAGTGGGGTGGCCGACCGAGTACCGACTAATTCCGACTAGGCATACTAGTCGACCAATTTTTGCTTAGAGATACCATATTTTGTTGTTTTCATAAGCAAACTTATTACAATATGCTTAGTGTTTTATTTAGATTCAATTACTTCTTTTATTTTATTATGATAGTATAAAAATGTACAAAACCTATGTAAATATATGTATCAAAATGAGTTATATGTTTAAAATAATCATAAAATTCAAAGCCGATTAAAGTCCGACTAAACCCGATTAGTCGTCCGACTGCCGATTAGTCCTTAGTCAGTGACCCAACCGACCGAGTACCGACTACCAACTTTTGCAACCTTGCCAGCAGCCAACACCTTTCATAACGGAAGAGCCCCCTAGGACGAAGATCTTCCAACGAATCCCAAATAATGGGGCTGTTGTCAGAGAAAGATCGCGGTCGAGAGGACACCGCACATAACGGAAAGGCCTCCATCAAACTGACATTCGCCAAAAATCTATCAATCCGCGATCTGGAGACGTTATTCCTCCAAGTATAGGTAATGTCAATGGGAACCAGCCCCTCCAATGCCAAATCCCGAATGAACTCCATAAAGTCAATTGACCCCGGATCCTGCCCCCCGCGGCCACGAGGACGGTCATGAGAGAGCAAGGTGACGTTGAAGTCGCCCCCCGGTAACCAGGGAATATCCGCAAAAGCATAGGCCTCCTCACGTAAATCCTCCCAAAGTTCCCGCCGAGACACATGGCAGGTAGGCGCATAAATACAAGTGAATGCCAATGACGCGTTTGAGTCAGTCCTAGACAAAACCACAGACAAAGAGTGCCACCCAACCCGCATTGAGGAGGAGAACCTCGTCGAGCGCCAAGCCAAAATGATCCCGCCCGACGCGCCAACTGCATCCAGAGAGTGAAAGGCATCCATAGTCCCAGCACCGAAGGACCTCCACATAGTTTCATCCACCGCCGATAACTTTGTTTCTTGAATAAATGCAATGTCGCATTCCCACTCGGAAATACGCGACCCCAAAGCGCGCCTCCGATCAGGGTCCCCGAGACCACGAACATTCCAGGATAATATCTTCATTAAACACCAAGAGAGCGTCCCCCAATTAAAGAGAGGCATGCCGCCTCCGCCACCGCCTCGCGCAACG
Source organism: Ottelia alismoides (assembly GCA_037367405.1). Classification (NCBI taxonomy): domain Eukaryota; kingdom Viridiplantae; phylum Streptophyta; class Magnoliopsida; order Alismatales; family Hydrocharitaceae; genus Ottelia; species Ottelia alismoides. The sequence goes on from JAZKJV010000607.1 coordinate 382,982, forward strand.
TCTGACAAGAAGAAAGCATTGGATCTCCAAGGCGTGAGTGGATTCGTCTACTGTAGCTCTTTCCAAATCGAGAGGCGGGGGAACTCCCCGTCGCCAGGGAGACGCGGGCTCCCCCCGATGAACAAACCAGAACGCCGCCAAGAGACCCCCCAGTAGTCCCTCCAACATCAGGCGTAGTCTGAGCCGATGGAGTCCCCTGGGATATGGGGGAGAGAGCCGAAGGAATAACATCAGGCGTAGATGGGGATGATGGAGTCCCCTGGGTTGATAATGAGAGAACCGGCAGCATGACAGGGGGCGATAAAATTTCCTCCAGATGAGCCATCGAAGACAAAGCCACCGAAGCATTGTGCTTCGGAAGGATATAGTCGGTTGTCCACGAAAGAGGGTCCGAAAGTAGAATCGGATCGGGATGAACCCGCAAATGGGCCCACGAACCGAAAGGAACAGATCCGAGTAAGGGTTGCAAAGGAAGCCTTGTCACGTGCCTCGAGAAATCCAGTTGCAATGAATCCTCCGACAGAAGAGAAGGAATTAAGGAATGTGCATCGACCTCGAGAGAGTCCAATGCCACCAAACCGCGACAATCATGATCCGCGCACGCGTCCCAAGGGGGCTCAGACGACAGCCCAGGGGAACTGCACTCACCAGGCGACGCTTCGTAAACTCCCCTGAGGGTGGACACGTAGCGAGAAGAAGGCGTACCATCGAGCCCTGGTCCGAAGTCCGGTCCGCCACCGCAGGCGCCCGGAGAAGACGGTGAAGTACCCGTCGCCGCCGCCGGTGACAAGAAAAAGAATTCCAGCTTGAAGGTCCAGCGGCCAAGAGTCATACTCTCGAAGATAACCTTGCCAACCATAGACTTGAGAAACGTTGGAGAGCACTCGAGAAGGAGCCTCGCACACGTCCAATCTGCGCCCGGTGCGAGGCCATCGTCGAGAACAGCCAAGACTTGCCCCCAGCGACTGACAACTTTGGAAAGGACGGGCACCGTGCGGGAAAGAAATGGCACCCCCCGCACTTCCGCCACGCAGACCTCCGACTGAGAGACCGCACCATCCGCAACGTGCAACCTCCGCCACCGGACGTCCGCAACATCGGAATGGCAAAGGAGGCTCTCCCGTTGCTCCGGGGAAAGCCCACGAACACAGCATCTAGAGGCATCCAAGATGATGAAATCCCCGCTGAAGTCGGCGCCCAAGAAGCCGAGGGTGGCAGCACGGATCGCCTCCCAACCGACGCCAGGCCTTTGCATGACTCCCACAGCAATCAGGTGCTCCGTAGGAGCACAATGCGTCCCCTGCTGAAGCGTGAACCCATGCAACCGCTCTCCCTGTAACTCCACCCCTTCAACCAGCTCCTCATGCAAGCGCTCCCCTCGCTCCACATCACCAGCCTCCAAGTTCCCATGCACAGCCAACGCCAACTCCGGTGGAACCCCCGACCCACATCCCACGTCTGACCCACCGCGAAAATGGGCGGCACCCCCCCCCCACAGGTGCAAGACCCATAACCAGCTCCTCCGTATTTGGGCCACCAGCACGAACAACCTGCGCAAAAGATGGAGAATCCCTGACTCCTTTAGAACCTTCATCACGTCCACGCGGCTCCGAGCGACGCGATCCAAAGCGGTCCCTGCTACCAACAAAGTCACGACGAGTCCAGCAGGAGGACATGCGATGCCCCACCTTGCCACAAAGAAAGCACCGGTATGGCACACGGCAAGCAGAAGCGAGATGACCTCGCACTCCACAGCGGAAGCACCGCTTCCCTGGCTTTGCATGCGTAACCTTCACCCACTCCCCCACCCCGACCCCCCTTCTCAGCACCTGACCCGCCTCCTCGCTTCTCGGTACCCTCGCCACCCTCACCACCCCCGCTGTTGCCGGCTCGGCCCCCATGCACCTCCGGTCGTGACGAGCCTACACCCTTCGCTCGCCACCAACGTTGCTCCATCTTCTTCCTCGGACACCGTTGCTCCCCTTCGATCTAGATTTACCGATTTTGGGAGCAGCAATGAGGTGATCGACCAAGGCCTTCCTTCAGAAGGTGTTTGTCACCAAGAACCTTGGTCAACTCTATACTGCGACAACATGTCTGCTACATACATTGCTATCAATCCTGTTTTGCATAAGGGGACTAAGTGCATTGAAGTAGATTGCCACTTCGTTTGAGATGTAAGTAGAGGAAGAAAAATCATCTCCACGAAATTCCAGCTTGCAAATATATTCACCAAGGCACTACCAAAGAAACACATATCACGGTTGACTTCCGAGTTGAGCATGATCGACAGATATGCTCCAACTTGAGAGGTTTATCTGTTTTGTTATCTTCTGTTTATTAGTTGAGACTTATTCCTATTTGTAACCTTTGAAGTCTCTTATGTAATTATCATCAGTTGAGCTCTAAGGTTTCATGCTATATAAGAAACCCCATATTCTTCAAATAAAGTATTCAATTCATTCTCTATGTTTTTCTTCCACATTTGCAAATGAATTGACCATACCCTAGAAGAACTTGGTGTAAACCCGGCCTCTTCCATGTCAAGTAAATAGGTAGTAGAAAAAATAATAATAATTTATTGGATGGAAGATTCAGTTTTCATATAATATTCCTTTTGAGTAAATTTCCTCTAGCAAATAAAATAAGAAATGAAATACAGCACCTGTAACATGAGATTAGCAGGTCCTTCATTCACAGCATACGGAAATTCCCCAGTGCCGCACTCGAATATCGCTAATCCAAGGCTCCAAATGTCAGCTGGGTAAGAATAATTATCGTTCCGGATCCTTTCTGGTGACATGTATGTAACCGTGCCCACAAAAGTTGCACACTGGTCAATGCATGAGCAGAATAGTTAGAGCATTATGCTCGGACAAAATTAAGGTGAATGTACACTAAACTTGTGATGGTAATTACAACCTATGTTGTGCAAAAATGTAATTTGCATCATATACTATACAGTGTACCATAGCAATTGTGTTCTCCAATCCAGCACTTATTCCAAAGTCTGTAATCTTCGGTTCCCCCTTTAGATTGATAAGCAGGTTTGCAGGCTTTATGTCCCTGTGAACCAGGTGCCTTACTCCATGAAGGTAGCTTAGACCCTTGAATATGTAAGACATATTTAGCAGGAATATTGATGATTACTAGAAAAAGATTAATAACAAAGCTTGATAGGTTTACTGCATTATATCACCCACAAAATTGATATACATATACAGCATAGATGATGATTATGGGAAAAATATGAATAACAGAACTTGATAAGCTTGTTATGTTTATGTGCGTCGATCTCGTCATGCAATTTGCACAAATGGCTTATTTTCTATTAAAATTGTTCTGACTGTTTATTACCCTGAATCAAATCAGATATAGCGAGAAAAATGTGGAGTGCTTATTAATGAAATTTCATAGGAGGTAAACACATTCCTAATGACGAAGATATCCCTGAACTAATGACGAAGATATCCCTGAAATGTTCCATACATGCAAAAGTTTCTGAACCATGCAGGCAAGGATGGGCTCCGGGATAAACTTTTGCACACGCAGGACATCTGCAAGCGAGCCTCCATCCATATATTCCAATGCAATACTGATTTGGCCTGAATCTGGGGTGTAAAATGCTCCATGGAACTCCACAAGACCTTCATAGCAGGGTGCTTCGCACAGTGTTCGTATCTCATTCAGTAGTTGTACTCTTTTTTCCTTGAGAATAAAAAAACATCCTTTTAGAAAAAGCTAATTTCCCAAATAAGAACGAGTTATTAAAGACAGTATAAATGAAGGACCAAAACCATGCTTCAAAGTGAGAAGGACTTCAAACAATGTGTCATTCCACTATTGAAATCCCAAATAATTTCAATTTAGGAGAATCAAAAATACCGTGCAAATTCTAAGATCTAACAGCCAGCTTCAGACAATGGGTTGATTCCACTATAAAAGTCCCAAGATAATAATTCTTCTTACTAAAGAGCCTAAGAGCGGGCTCAAATTCTTGGATCCAACAATTGAGAAAGCATTAAACTCTGACATCAGATAATGGTAATCTGTCCTCAATGAAGATAATAGTGACACCAAGGGTTGCTAGGGAGAGACCAACTTGACTCAGATTTTATCCATAAAATTAAAATAAAGTGTGATCACAAAGCACCATTGCATGTAAAAGAGTTTTTCATGATGGTTTTCTCATGGAACCATCAATGTTACCTTGTAAATCATAAAGCATGATTCATCGTTAAAGGCTTCGCCCTAACTTCGTCCAAACTTATGGGGTGGATTTATTTGATACCTTCTCTAATATAACTTTTGGACTCTTTGGATTCTTCTTGTTGTTATTCACCATCATTAGTCTTTCTATTAACTTAATGTGAGGAATGCATTAGTATGAGGATTTTGAGGAGGTAATCTACATGCAGCAGCCACCCGAATTAGACGTTTGGGGAGAGTATCATAAGGGTTTTTCCGCTGAAGAAGGTCATTTATGACCTTAAGCAAAGTCCAAGAATAGCGGTCAAGAAGCTCTCAAAAATGCTAAAGATCAACGGTTTACTGGATGGTTCCCAAATCATTTATTATTTACTAGGAGGATGGGTTGAGGCAATATAGCGATGTTATGATCTGATATTACAGAATGGATTATGGATTCGGAGGCGTCGCATCACATATGTGGAGATAGAGGTCTGTTTGCAGACATGTTTCCCCTGGCAGAACAATTGTCATAGCCGATGGCACCCATTCCCCAATTACAGGATAGAGGGATATCGGTTTGATGCCTTTGATGCATCTACAGAATGTGTTGCATGCCCCTTATTTATCTATGAATTTATTGTCCATTAGCCAGATTACAAAGGACTTGTATTGTCATGCTATTGTTGACCCATCTTCTCTTATATTTCAGGACATTCTTACGGGCAGGGTGATTGGTTGTGGCCGTGAGCAGGGAGGCCTCTATCGACTAGTCTGAACTCCATATGTTGGTTTATCCTCTCATCCTACAGGATCAGTCTCCCCATTCACGTGGCACATGCACTTCGGTCACCTTCCTCTTCAGAAGATGTGTCATGTTCTCCCTCAGATCTCACCTCGCTCATCCTTCCAGTGTGAGGCATGTCAGTTAGGGAAGCACCACCGGTCTGTCTTTCCTGGTCGTTAGGGTCGAAGCAGTAGCACCTTTTTTGAGTTATTTCATGTTGACATTTCGGGACCGTGTCGTGTATCCGATCACCAGGGATACAGATTTTACCTAGTTGTGCTTGATTATTTTTCTCGTTTGTGATGGGTTTTCTTATTAGAAAAAAACTGAGGTTGGGGATGTGATCAAATTTTTTATCAATAATGTTTTTCCTCTTCAATCTAATTTGTGAACTGACAATGCATTAAAATTATGTACTTGTGCACTTTCACAGTTCTTCTCATCTTGTAGTATTGTTCATCAAACTTCATGTGCCTACACGTCTCAACAAAATGGTATTGCAGAACGAAAGCATCATCACTTACTTTATGTTTACTTGAACTCTTCTTATTCAGAGTTGTATCTGTTGGGAAACGCAAAATGAGTATATGTTATTCCTTAGCCCTAGGCTCTCTTATATAGGAGAGTAGCCTATGGGTAAATTACATAAAGAGGATAACAAGAAAATAAAATAGCAAAGAGACACAATAACTATATATGCGTCAACACTCCCCCTCAAGATGGAGCATAGATGTCAATCATGCTCAGCTTGGAAGCACACTTCTGAAATGGGCCACGTAACAATGCCTTGGTGAATATATCTGCAGTCTGGTTCTCTGAAATGACATGGGATGTGGTAATGAATCCTTTCTGAATCATATCACGTATGAAGTGGCAATCCACCTCAATATGCTTGGTCCGTTCATGGAATGCAGGATTGTTTGCAATGAACAACGCAGCCTGATTATCACACTCTAAGTTCATAGGAAGTGGTATATCTAAGCATAAATCTGTCAGCACCGCTTTCACCCACATCATCTCTGTAGTAGCCTGGGCCATAGCCCTATATTCGGATTCAGCACTGGATCTAGCTACCACAGTTTGCTTCTTGCTCCTCCATGAGACTAGGGCATCTCCAACATAGACAGCATACCCTGAGGTGGACTTCCTATCCTTAGGTGTGTGAGGAAGACTATAAGGTAGGACTAGACGCAACTTCTGAAGCGGTAAATGACCAAAACGCAGATGCCACAGGAGAGGAGATACTTGTTCTGCGGGAGAGGCTGTGATTCCGGCAAACGGGGTCTGGTTCAGACGATAAAGGCCTCCTTGCTCATAGCCATGACCAATCACGTTGCCCGTACGGATGTCCTGAAAAATCAAGGAAGATGAATCAAAAATAGCACGACAATGAAGATCCTTCGTAATCTGACTAATCGACAACAGATTCATAGAAAAATGCGGTGCATGTAAAACATTCTTAAGCTGCATAGAGGATGTCAGTCTAATCTCCCCCTGACCCGTGATAGGAGAATGTGTGCCATTGGCAATCACTACTGTCCGTCCTGGAGGAATCTGAGTATATCCTGTAAGTAGACCCTGGTCGCCACATAGATGATGTGTAGCACCCGAGTCCATGATCCATGGCAATGTATCCGATCTACTACTGTGAAGAGCAAGTGTACTACCTGAAGTACTCGTAGAGGCAGAAGCAGACACAGCAGCATCAGTATGATTCTCTGTCGACGGTGCTGGGCCAGATGGTGGTATAATGCCCCTAAGACGGGCAACTAGATCATCAAATCGTTGATCCAGTGTAGCTGCAGATGGGGGCTCTATCTGCTCAGCGGCTCGTGCGGATGCAGGAAATCCATGCTTTGAGTAGCATGTATCTTCAGTATGTCCGACTCGGTGACAATATGAGCATGTTGGCCTAGTACGGCCACCCCTTCCACGAGGGGTACGTCCACGTCCCTGATGATGAAATCCGCGACCTCTGTTGGCCGCCATAGCTGAGGGATTCTGATTCGCTGCTGCTGACGGTACTGTAATCCTGCTCAATCTGTGAAAAGCTTCCTCCATGGGAGGAATAGTCGAGTCTGCCAAAATCTGTGAACGTGCTGCCTCGTACTCAGGATCAAGTGCAGCTAGGAACACGCCCACCATCGTCGCATTCCTGTATGTCTTCTGTTGTTCTGGTGTAGCTGTCAAGGGCATGAAGCTATACAGCTTCTCGAACATTCCTCTCAGTGATGTATAGAGAGAATGTAGAGGGCGATCATTCTGCTTGATGGTGAATATATCATGCTGAAGTTGCAGAATCTTTGTCTCGTTCTTTGCTTGGGAATATGTAGCCGCCAGAATGTCCCACATATCCTTTGTTGTGGGTTGATGGAGAATGTCATTGGCAATCTCAATTGCCAACGTACCAGATAGCCAAACTTTGGCGTATGCGTCATCAGCCTCCCAGGAGGCATAGATTCCAGTCTTCTCAGCAGGCTCTGGTTCGGTAAGAATATGCTTCTTACCAGTAGACTTCATCATGCTCATGAACTGCATTGCCCACAGTTCATAATTGGTACCGTCCATCTTGACAATAGACGCTGGACCACGGAATGCACCAATAGATGGGAGATCTGCCTTGCTCTCTGACATATTGAAGAAGAAGACTGGAACGATTGACAAATACTGTGATTTGTCTACAACGACATAAATGGGTTTAGTTGCACGTGTAGACCTCACGCAACTAAACCCATGTTGATGTTCTGGGGCTTAGGGCTGAAAACCGTGTACCCGTACGGTAGCTACCGGAGTTGACGCACTGGATGCACAGTAGATCGCTAAGTACTGTGCGCTTAGGGTGCTGGATACGTGCGCTAGATGCGCTGGGATGCTTGGTCAGGCGCCTAGGATGCGCAGATCATGCGCAATATCGCGCACTGGATGCGCGCATGTAGGAGAGGCGCAGATCGCGCAGTGGTGCGCACCGTATGTGCGCCTGGGATGTGCGCCTTGGTCGCGTAGATGTGCGCCTGGATGTGCGCCTGGGTCGCGCAGATGTGCGCCTGGATGTGCGGCTGGATCTGCCGCAGATGGGCTGGAGAGGCGCCTGATGTCCGCCTGGAGAGGCAATCGGAGAAGGGGCCCGCCGCAGATGCGCTTGAGAGGGGCGGCGCCGATCTGCGGAGAGAAGATGAGAGAAGATGAGAGGGCCGGCGGGTAGGGTAGGGTTAGGGTTAGGGTTTCAGGAACTCCGGTCTAGGACCGTCGCTCTGATACCATGTTGGAAAACGCAAAATGAGTATATGTTATTCCTTAGCCCTAGGCTCTCTTATATAGGAGAGTAGCCTATGGGTAAATTACATAAAGAGGATAACAAGAAAATAAAATAGCAAAGAGACACAATAACTATATATGCGTCAACAGTATCCCATATTCATTCTGGGGTGATGTGGTTCTTACAGCTTGTTATCCTATAAATCGCATGCCCTCGCATGTACTGGGTGAGAAAGGTCCTTTCTCCCTGGTATTTCCAGAGGAGTTGTTCTTACCTACTCCTCATGTTTTGGGCTCAGTTGCCTTGGTCTTGACAAGCTCTCTCCTAGAACTGTCAAATGTGTTTTTGTTAGGTACTCCAGGGCACAGAACGGATATAGATGCTATGATCCATCGCATAGGAAATATTATGTTAGTGTCGATGTCACATTTTTTGAGTCGGTGATGTGTTTTTCTCCTACAGGTGATAGGTCGGCTTGCTTCTGCTCATGGTCCACGCTCGTCATCCAGCATGCCTCAGGTTTGATCTGAATACATTATTTCCAATGATGGGTCTAACGATGTATCTGAGCGAGAACGTTTGCAGGAGGCTAGCATACAGATTGAGGAGATCCACAATGACATGGATGTATCTATTGCACTTAGGAAGTAGAAGCGTACATGTGCCTCATACCCTCTCGCTTCTCATGTTTCCTTCGATCGCTTGTCAGGGGAATTCAGGAGGTTTGTAGTTGCTCTATCTGTCGTGGAGATTCCACGTAACTACCAGGAAGCCTTGATAAACAATCGGTGGCATCTTGCCATGGAAGAGGAGATGGTTGCACTACAGTCGCGTGGTACCTGGAGTTTGGTCCATGTTCCCACCAGAGCGTTTATTGTCAGTTGCAAGTGGGTGTTTACAATCAAACACCACATAGATGGAAGTCTTGATTGATACAAGGCCAGATTGGTTGGATGTGGGTTCACTCAGACTTAGGGGGTGGATTATCTGGACACATTCTCCCATGTTGCTTGCTACTCCATACTCTGATTTCTTCTTGCAGTTCCGGTGCATGATTGTCTTTATTCAGCTTGATGTTAAAAATGCATTTCTGTATGGCGATCTTCGGGAAGTCTACATGCAGCAGCCTCCGGGGTTTGCTGCTGAGGGGGAATGTTAACAGGTTTGTAGACTTCATAAGGTAATATATGGCCTTAAGCAGAGTCCAAGCGCATGATTTCAGAATCTCTCGGATCTGATTGAGAAGCATGGGTTCAAGAGATCAAACGTGGATCATTCATTGTTTGTATAGAGAACCCACAGAGGTATGGTAGGTATCATCGTCTATGTTGATGACATTCTTGTTACATGAGATGATGTGCAAGGGATCAAGAGGGCAAAGGAATTTCTTGACAAACAGTATGTCACCAAGGATCTAGGCACCCTACGATAATTTTTGGGGTTAGAGTTTGCCAGAAATCAGTAGGGTCTTGTGATGATTCGAAGAAAGTATGTTACAGACATGCTAGTTGAGACAAGCATGGTTGGATGTCTACCTGCCACTACTCCTATGGATCCTAGCATGAGGCTATATAATGATGATGATACAAACGAGGTGGTAGGAAAGCTTCTTTACGTTACCATCACTAGGCCGGACATCTCCTTTGTTGTTAGTCGGGTTAGTCAGTTCATATAGCAACCCCAACAGGTACATATAGATGCAGTTTATATGATCTTGAGGTATCTGAAGTCATCCCCAAGTGCAAGATTGTTGTTCAAGAAAGGGGCAACCCTTACAACTTATGCAGATGCAGACTGCACAGGATGTCCTAAGGACAAGAAGTCTACCTCAGGCTCCATTGTATTTGTTGGTGGCTCTCTAGTATCCTGGAAGAGTAAGAAGCAGATCGTGTTTGCCAGGTCAAGTGTTAAATCAGAATATACAGAGCTATGGCACAAGGGAGCACAAAGATGATGTGGGTCCCAGCTGTCTTAGCTGACTTATATAGATGTGTCTCTTCCTATGTAATTACAGTGTGATAATCAGATAGCTTTATTCATTGTAAACAATCCTGCCTTTCATGAGAGAACTAAATATATCGAAATAAATTGCCATTATACACGAGACATGATTTAGAAATGCTTTATTTCTACTTTCCATGTTAGTTCAGGAGAATAAACTGCAGACATCTTCACCAAGACCTTGCTCGGATGACCCTTTCAGAAGTGTACATTCAAGCTGAGTATGATTGAAATATATGCTCTATCTTGAGGGGGAATGTAGAGATATGATTGTGTCTAACTTTCTCAGTTTATTTTTGTTTCATCTATCTTATGTAATTTACCCATGGGCTTCTCCTCTATATAAGCGAGATCTAGGGTTCCTTGGAATAAACAATTCTCATTCTTTTCCCAACAATAGGGACACCATAGTAGAGATCATATTCTCTGAGCATTGTAAACTTAGTGTTTTCATGTGGTTTCGTAGGGACTCTAGAGTAGAGATCCCATTCTCTGAGCCAGTATGGGAGAGACCCAGTTCTCTGACAATGAGACTTTCAGACTACATTCTCCAGCGACGTGGACTCCGACGAGGATGTTTCCACAGCTTTTTCCAGTGTGGCCCTTGAGAGAGATGGAGCAATTGCGGATTAGACTTCTCCAGGTGGTACTCATTCCAGTTTCAGTGACTGACAAGCGCAATACAAAGCATGCGTTCTTCGACGAGGAGATCTGATTCAGATCACACTCCAAACCGTCAGTTCCTCCTCACTAACACAGCATGAGAAGCAACGTCCTCAACAGGAAGCTAGTAAACTTTGTGTTGAGTTGATATTGTCCATAGTATCCTATATTGTGCAAGAGAGTGATTTCTATCTATTTGTCCAAGCTTAACATCGCATGCTCCATATTGATAGGGAGTGTTAGAGTATGTGTCATCTCATAAATGGGTAATTGGACCTTGGAAGGATCCAATTACCACATCCACTGGTTTAGTTCCACATCTACTATGAGTGAGATTCAGTTCTACTAGTGGGAAAGTCTCACACCTGTTGTAACAGTTGACAGAAAGTGAATAGAAGAATCAACCCTTGGTGGCGTTCTCACTTGGTTTCAACCTGCTCCTTGTGGAGTAGGGTTCCACGTAAAATCTCGGTGTTCCTCTATTGTTCTTATATGTTTATCTCTAATACGCTTCCGCATTATTATTTTTTACAGTAGTCTCACTTGAAGAAGAAGAAGAAGTGAGCCCATGAGTCTAGAGAATCTGCATCAAGCGGGAATAATATGCATCATTGAGTTGTAGCATCATTCTATTGCGGTTCGTAGCACGAGATGCCTCTTCAACCTCATAGGCGTCTTCGTAGGCACTGTTAGCTGGATAAGGAGGTACACCAAACTTATGCCATCAACGTTCGGACAAGTGATTCTAGTGACCACATTGGGTATACTGTAGGTATTGAAGAGTAGTAGAATCTTGTCCACAGTCAAAATCTCGTCCACGGTCGCGATCAGTCACGTCTACAACCTCCTCAACAGCTTTGTCATCCTCTCCCATATGATGCAATGTGAGCAGAATTCTCTGCAGGAGGTAAAGTAGAAGGTCGTGCAGGAGATGTGTGAACCCCTCAGAATCAGGGTACCCGTTAATCACACACTCGCACTATTATTCACATGAGATCGCATGGAGTTGTAGAAAAGTAGGGAAAATTTTTCGCGCGGCTAATTATCCACATGACATTCACATTCACAACATAACCACAAAGTAAAAGAGATACAATTGGCACCAAAATTCTTTTTTCATTAATATTCATATTCATTTACAACTTGTACAAGCATATTCCATATTACAACATATATCCCAAGTGATACAAAAGAGATAGCATATACATCCCCAACTAGACAAAAATTGAGACAAAGTACTTCATACCGTCTAGTATAAACTCTGTCTCCAGGAAGCATGTATATACTGAGCGGCTACTGAACTGCAGGCTGTTTGCCTGCCAAACACGTTAGGAAAGAAGAGGCGTCAGCCATTGCTGGTACCTCCCAAAAACTTATAAAAATAACTAGACATTTAATATGTGCAAAAGCAAGCAAGTAGAAAGGTGGTATAAGTAAAATCTACATCTACTTGCGTAAGTAAAAAGGGGTTTCAAGTTGTTTGTAATGCATTTCTAATGATTTCCCCAGAACCCGGTTGTTTGTAATGCATTTCTAATGATTTCCCCAGAACCCGGCATTTCCCCCATATTACCTATTTATTTGTAGTTGAATATTCATGAGGGTATGAGTGTGAGCATATATATCAATTGCTTCAGAGATCATGTGGATGAGTAAAAATGGAAAAGTTAAGATTGTAAAGATCTATTAATTTGTTTAAATTCTTGGGTAGAGAGAATAGTCTTTTGATCATAACTTCTCCAATTCTTAACTTCAATGTTTCCGATATAACTCCAGATGTTGTAGATGTAGATATGGATGATCTAGATATAGAATCGCCAAGTCTGTTGGCGAAGTAACTCAAGCGGTGAAGAAGCCTACAAATGGCTCTTCCGTCTCGCCCTCTAATTGGAAGCGCGGTCCAATAGAGGGATAGGTCTACTCCCCAACTACGCCACTGAGACGGGTGAAAGAGACTCCCTATAAAAGTCGCTCTAGAAAACTGCCCGACTAGTACGGGCGGACGAGCTCGTACGTAAAACTGAAAACCAAGGATCCCCCGCCTGGGTATCCTAATAGACAGGGTCAACGGAACTGGTCTAAAGTCAGGATCCCAACGAGGCGTAAAAACACTGCGAGCTCGCGTAAAAACCGTGTAAAAGACTGGGATCCTAGACCCGCGCACTTGGCGGCCGCTGCCCAAACTGGGCTTCCTATTCTTCCGCCCAGTTGAGGGTCACCGCGCCCTCGCATAGTCACGTGTAAAGTTCACCATGACTAGCAATATACTTAGTGATTCACCACTATTTAGACAACCTTGTTTACTTATTTCTTTCTCAAATCCCCCCTTCTTTTGTGGTTGACGGTTTAAGTCTAGAACCTTTCGTCAATGATCTAGAAATCAGTTGTTGGCTTTATAAGAGAATATATATATATACACATATATATTTGTACTTCAAACCTCTTTCTACAAGATCATGATACTTAGATTTTTAACCTATTATTTGCTAACACGATGATGTTTCATCTTGTAAATAATGGGTTGTAGGATTAGTTGATGATCTAAAGCTTGGATTAATATTAGGCTAAACATCGAGTTCCTTCCCCTATTAGCGGCTTAAGTAACAAGGAGAAGTATACTTAATTCTAACAACTCCTATTTCTGAAGCAAACCTACAAGGTCTCTACTTATTGCAATGTAATAGAAGCAATCTTTCAAGTGCCTATGATGAGTAATCATTCCAGATTAGATCTTTAAAGGAGTCAACCAAACACTGCCCCCAAAATTAATCCAAGATAGTAATACCATTTCCAAGATCCCAAATCTCTAGAGGTTTAAACATCATTTTTTTTGGAAAAGAATGAAATTATTTAATAAAATTTGAAAAGTTATTGATAGAATATTATTACGTTTAAAAATGTGATTTACACTCAGTGATTAACTAACAGTAAGTAAATTCTTCTCAACTCAATCAATCTTTCTCGGTCGACTAAAATGGGTTCAAAAATTTTTTTATATATATGAAATTTTGAGCTTTGAGTGGAAATGATTTGATTAAAGTTTGAGAATTCTGACAGATATAATTCTTGGTAATTTGAAGGAAATAATTTTTTTTAATCAAACTTGTTGTTCATGCGAAAAGCTTTAGTTCAAGCTTTAATATATCTATCAAAAGCCACTTGATCAATTTGAACAATCATAACCACATCATCTCATGCAAATTTGTCAAGTAACAGAGAAAGGATATGAGACTTATTCTTGGAAAACAGACAGGAAAACACGTCTGATTTCTGATCTCAAGAAAATACAGATAATGGGAAAGATATATGATTGGTTCTACATAAAGGTTACGTAATTAATGACAAAATAAATGCTAAGACAAATTCATTGTACATAATTTCACTCCTTTTTAATATTTTTATTTTTAAATGCAAAACATGTAGTAATTCTAACTGTAATCATGACCTCCAGAACATGTTTTCTCATAACAATACAACGCATGTACTATTCAAGATTGAAATTGCAACTATTATCGTCACAGCACTTGTTGTCCCATAAAAATTTTAGTATTAGATTATTCAATTTCATCACAGGATATCACATCAGGTTATTTCTTAGATTAGGAGCAGATTTTTCTTTGGACATAATTTAGATCATGGTGTTTGTTTCTAGAGATGCACTTCTAGCCTATATGTGCCCGATGGAGACAAATTTGTAGACAAAATGTAGTAAAGAATATGAATATGGTACATGCAAGGCAGCAAAAGAATGGGCTGGGATGGTACCTATGATTATTTTCAATTTGCTACTGAAATTGCATGCAAGTGTTGGCTGGATAGGAGTTCCAACACCTAGAACTTTGGCTGAAATTAAGATTTCAGCAGCTGCAAGGATGTCACTTGGGTTGCTGGAGAACAGCCCAGCTTCTTGGAAAAGCAGCAGGGTGGGGCCTTCCTTTAGAAACTGAAATTGGCAGCAATGCAACGAGGGGAGAAGTTGCTGGAGATTTTTCCCACGTCTAAGGCTGATTGGAAATTTGGGATAATAGGAAAGAAGTAATAGAAAGGGAAAGGGGGTAGGAGAGATGGAAGTTCTCACGGCTGGAAGTGTGGAGATTTGGGGGTTTATGGTGATATTTATAATGGTAGAAGGGTCTCAATTGTTGGCCAAATGGAGAAAAGGATAATGCCAAGTGGAGAAGAGTGAGTTTTTCTCTTTTTAAAAAAAAAAAATTCAACTGCCGTTGCCTGCTTTGTTACAGTTCAGCAGAATTGAATATTTTATTTATATTTTTTTTCCAAAAACCTCTTTATTTGACATACTTAAGAACCTACCGAACGCGCTCCTCGGACCTCGGATTTTGACGCACAATATAACGATTTGATCGTCTAAAAACGACAATCAAAATGAGTACAATATTGATATACTTCCGATCGGGTTTTGAATACCCGAAATTTTCGGATACGGTTTTTGTTTAAGGTTAAATTTTACGATTTAAAAATATCAAACGACCTCCGATTGACGAATGGTCGATTCCGTTGGTCTTGTATCGTCGAATCGGATCTAATGACGGTCTCGGTTCGTTTTGCGGTTTCCGAATTTGCGTCGCGGCTTTTCACGGCGCGCATTACGGAGCGACCGATTTTTGGTCGATTTCACCCGAACAACTTTTGATTCTCGATCAATTAATCGTTTTAGGTTATCTAATACTGTTAGATAACTTAATTGGGTTAATCGGACCCAAATCGAGTCGAGTTCGGGTTTGGCGGATTCCAGATGTTACAAGATGTCTCCGGTTCTTCGAGACATCTAAAGATGATCTTCAGTGTTGACATGTGTCGGATATCAAAAACTACTCCTCCATTCCCGGTATCTAGGATGCAGGACATCAAAAAAGCGGTACACTTGCCAGACCAAACGCTCATGTAAATGTTTGGTACAACATGAGGGATGAAAGATCGCAAGCTCCCCGTATATGCTAGTGAGATGCATGTAGTACTCCGCTATGGTAGAATCATCTTGAGATGCAAACTAGATCTGCATGTAGATGTCAGCAAGACATATGTCGTCTTCTACGAGTATGTTTGTTCTAGATCCTCACATATCTCCTTGATTGTATCCTTGAAAAGAAGATTCGAGGTAATATATACCTAAATGTTGTTGGTCATCCAGTTGATAGCTTGGTAGTTGTCTGTGAGCTAGTTGTCATATTCTTTATCCTTCTCATCTGAAGGATGTTTAGTCGGGATATAGATTTTTCGTTGACCACCAATGAACAAATTGAAAGAGTGAGACCAGTGTATATAGTTTTCGGTACGCTTAAGTTTGATCAGGTAGTGCCTTGTCCCATCAAGAATGTCCTAGTGGATAAGGGCTTCGTCTCGATAAGAGTAGATATCATGGTGATCAGAATGAGAGATCAAAGAAGTATTGTTGTTGTTCAGGTGAGCATATGTAGGCAGAAAAGTGCCCTAAAACTCACACGCGTATGCACAAGAGATCTGAACTATGATAAACCAACAGATCAGGGTGTCCTTGAGGGCCCTAGCGATGTTGAAGTTGACGCTAAAAGCGAGCAGGAGTTGTTGGAGCTGCGGAAAGGAGCCATGGTGGACAACAGAGCACTGGTGGAGGCGCTCGGGCAGCAGGAGCGCTGCAAGTGGCTGCACAGCAGCTTAGGCGGTACTACATGTGGTGTTAGTTGCAGTTTTGAGGCTGCTGGCGACACTGGTGGCATTAGAGGCAGCATTAGGGCTGCTGGCGAAGCCATAGAGTTGAGGAGGGGCCTCGTGCAGAGCCCTAGGTGAGGAAGAGAGGGCACGCGTAGGTATAGTCCGAGGAAGGTGAGGGCTCAAAAGTGGTGGTGTGGTGTTTAGGTCAAAACCCCGATCTAGGATCGTTGTTCTGATACCACGTGAAGAAGAGAATGAATCGTTGTGTTTATTCCATGGCTCTAAGGTCTCTTACATAGAGAAATCCTAGAGAGCAAAAGGGGAAAATACATATGAACCCGAAGGGTTGCGGGACTCAAATAAAATAGAAAACATAATAAATCCAACAGATATGATATCATATCTTCGCTTCCACAGTATTGCCTTGATGGATAGGAGATTTGAAGGTCACGAGTACCACTCGTTTACTTCTACATTGTTGAATTCTATTTTTCGAAATGTTTTCTACATTGGAGAGAAAGACACGACATGTACATACGTGAATGGAATGCACGCCATCAAAAAGTTGAAGAGGTTGATACATCCAACGAAATTTGTGTGACTCCCACTTACATGGGTTGGTATCTACGAATAACAAGGAAGTTCATTGGTAGGTTGGGTGCATGTCTTGCATACAATGTAAGTTCTACATCTTCGTTGTTCGGTTAAACCTCTTAATGACAACATTAAGAAAACCGGATGATTTTATAATAATATGCAGTTGTCAAGGTGGGACATCGTCATCCAGTGAATAGATAGCGACCCTGCATACTACGAGTTCAGGGATATTGGTGTGGAAGCCAAGGCGGAAATGGAGCATTCTTTAGCGTTCCAATTTGTCGATGTTGTCACCTTACACGATGAGCATACATAGCATACTAAGACAAAAGGGAGAACGAGACGAGGGAGAGGGCATGCTCATGCTCGGGCTCGTGGAGCGGGACGTGGATGTGGCGGTGCTAGGGTTCGTGGAGCAGATATCGAAGTTGAGGTTGCAGCAAATGTTGAAGCTGAGGCTGATATCGAAGATGTGGAGCCCATTCCCGACTATGATGGAGACACAATTCAACGCACCAATCACTGAGCAACCCAACACTGAAATGCAAACACCTCAAGCCCTAAGGAGGAACTAGATGGGAGACAACAACAGGGAAACACAACCCGTGTACGCTACAATTACCCCATCACACGTGCCAAACTTCAATGATGATAAAGGTGCATGGAGTTCTCAATTAAAATGATTGATCATGGAGCGCGCTTAATGTCAAGGTTGCAAAAATCGGTAGTCGATACTCGGTCGGTTGGGTCACTGACTAAGGATTAATCGACAGTCGGACAACTAATCGGATTTAGTCGGGCTTTAATCGGTTTTGAATTTTTTAATTATTTTAAATATATAAATCATTTTTGTATGTATATTCTGATATATTTACATAGATTTGTACATTTTTTATATTATCATAATGAAACAAAAGAAGAAATTGAATTTAAATAAAATATTAAGCACATTAGAATAAGTTTGCTTTAAAAAATAAAATTTAAATGGTATCTCAAAGCAAAAACCGATCGACTACTTGGTCTTAGTCGGAATTAGTCAGTACTCGGTCGGCCACCCCACTGACTAGACTAGTCGGATCTACTAGTCGGGCTAGTCGGGGGATTTTTACAACAATGCTTAATGTTGTTTGAACAACCAGAGATCCCAAGAACGTACCAAAGGAGACGGAGGAGATAGTAAATGTGACCCAAATATCTGTAATACATGTCCTTATCTGTAAAACATCACCGTATATGTAATATTACGCTTTATATCAATGGGTATGTAGTACATTTGGAATTTATTGTTAACTGTAGAGATAGTTTCTATTATTATTATATGTTTATGTACCGTGTTTTTATTTCTTTCTTCTATTTAGACATCCATGTAATTTACCCTTAAGGCTTCTCCCTATATAAGAGAGCCTAGGGTTTTCTTATTCATCATAACAAAGACTCCCTTTCGTCTAACATGGTATCAGAGCCACCCTAGGGCTCTTTTCCTACCCCCCACCCGCCGCCCCCACCTTCTCTCCTCCATCCCGGCGGCTTCCAGCCGCTATCGGCCCCACCAACTGCTGCCTGCGGCCCCACAAGCCGCCCTAGCCGCTGCCTGCGGCCCCACCAGCCGCCCGAGCGGCCCCACCAGCCCCTCCCAGCCGCCCCTGCGGCACCGCCGGGTGCCCTAGCAGCCCAGCCAGCCGCTGTCTGTCGCCCCAGCGGCAGCCAGCACACCCAGCGGCACCCCCTGCCGCTCCCACAGCCCCAGCGGCAACCCCATCAGCCGCAGTAGGGGTTCCGTGGCCTCCACCAGCACTTAGGCGTCGCTCTCGAGGCAGTTCAAGGGCTGTTTTGCTTCCTTGGAAGCGTGCCCTAGACCCTTCTTCCTCGGCTTTATGGATTTGAGTGCGTAAAGGTCTACACACGTACTCAAATCCGATGCAGTTGGTGTAGACATTCATCACATTGTCTATTCTCCCTTCGTCTTCTTCCAGCAGCAGTATGTCAGAATCGAAAGTCGATTTGCCCTCCACCGGCGCATTCAAAGGTCCGGCGCCGATAGTGAAGATGGACGGGTCTAACTATGAGTTATGGGCCATGCAGTTCATGAGCCTCATGAAATCAAACGGTAAGAAACACATTCTTACCGAGGATGAGCCTGCGGAGAAGACAGGGATCTATGCCTCATGGGAGGCCGATGATGCTTATGCAAAGGTATGGTTATCGGGTACGTTGACGATGGAGATAGCTAATGATGTCCTCCATCAGCCCACTGCTAAGGCGATGTGGGACATTCTTGCTGCTACATATTCGCAGGTGCGAAATGAGACAAAGATGTTGCAGCTTCAGCATGACATCTTTACGATGAAGCAGGCCGGCAGACCTCTCCACTCTCTATACACATCCCTAAGAGGGATGTTTGAGAAGCTCTACAGTACCATCCCTCTGACTGCTACTCCAGAGCAGCAGAAGACGTTCCGGAACGCCACCATGGTGGGTGTTCTACTTGCTGCCCTCGACCCTGAGTATGATGCTGCACGGTCACAGATCTTAGCAGATGCAGTCATTCCTCCAGTGGAGGATGTATACAGGAGGCTCAGCCGTATCCCAGTTTCCTCCAGCTCTTCTACTCCACCCCCATCTGCGATGGCAGCTTCGCGTGGGAGAGGTGGACCATCCTCTTGGCGTGGCCGTGGACGTGGTCGTGGCTCTCAGGGAAGAGGCGGTCGACCTAGTCAGACGTGCTCATATTGTCACAGACCTGGACACTCAGAGGAGACATGCTACTCAAAGTATGGGTTCCCAACATCAGCACGGGTTGCAGAGCATTCACAGTCTCCATTACCGTCTACTGCAGATCATAGATTTGACGAACTCGTGGCCCGTCTCCGTGATATTATGCCACAGTCTTCTGGTGATTCATCTGGTGGCTCTTCTGATATTGCTGCCACAGCCTCAGCCAGTTCTTCCGCCGCTGCCAGTTCCTCAGGTAGATCTTCAGCGATCATTCCTTCACATGATATATCTGACTGGGTTATAGATTCCGGAGCTACACATCATCTGTGTCGAGATAGAGGTAGATTACAGGCCTACAGGGCTATTCCTCCAGGTCGCTCAGTGCAGATAGCAGATGGTTCCCATTCACCCCTTGTTGGTCAGGGGGAGGTTTTCTTAACCTCCGCTATGCAGCTACAGAATGTTTTACATGCTCCTGAATTCTCACTGAATTTGCTGTCTATTAGTCAGATTACAAAGGATTTGAATTGTCGAGCTATATTTGACCCGTCTTCTCTCATTTTTCAGGACATACTCACGGGCAAGGTGATTGGCTGTGGCTCTGAGCAGAACGGTCTATATCGGCTGGTCCGGGAATCTTATGCTGGCATCTCCGCTCACTCTGCTGGTCCAGTCTCACCTTACATTTGGCATCTTCGTTTTGGTCACCTTCCACTCCAGAAAATGCGCCATCTTCTGCCCCAGATCTCCCCAAGTTCGTCGTTTCGTTGTGAAACTTGTCAGTTAGGAAAGCATCACAGGTCGAGCTTTCCAGGTCGTCAGAGTCGGAGCAGTAGCTCCCCTTTCGAGTTGTTACATATAGATATATGGGGTCCGAGTCGTGTTCCCGATCACCAGGGACACAGGTTCTATCTTGTGGTCGTAGATGATTTTTCTCGTGTCTCTTGGGTTTTTCTACTGAAGAATAAGTCTGAAGCAGGAGATGTTATTAAAAATTTGATTAATGAAGTGCAGAATGTTTTTTCTTCTTCAGTCAAATATGTTCGGACGGATAATGCCCTGGAATTCTGTACACGTTCTCTTTCTCAATTTCTGTCATTAAAGGGAATTATTCATCAAACCACCTGTGCATACACATCCCAACAAAATGGTGTGGCGGAAAGAAAGCATCGCCATCTCTTGGATATCACTCGTACCTTATTGATTCAAAGTTGTGCTCCTATTTCCTTCTGGGGGGATGCTGTTCTTACTGCATGCTATCTGGTCAATAGAATGCCTTCCTCTGTCCTTGGAGAGAAGATACCCATCTCTCTTATCTTTCCTGATAAAGAGCTCTTCTCACTGCCACCTCGTGTCTTTGGTGTTGTGGCGTTTGTTCATCGTCTGTCTCCTGGACTTGACAAGCTCTCTCCAAGAGCAGTCAAATGCGTCTTCGTTGAGTATTCAAGGACCCAGAAGGGATACCGGTGTTATGATCCTACTACCAACAGGTACTTCGTTAGTGCGGATGTCACCTTCTTCGAGTCGGTCATGTTCTTCTCGCCAGCCGGGGACAGAATGGTACCATCCACCACCACTGATGATATTTTGGTTCCACCACCACCTACCTGTCTTACTCCTAACTCGTCTCCTGTGTCAGTTCCTTTGCCAGCACCGCCACCACCACCTCCACCTCCACCACCACCCATTCCTCGGAGAATCATATCACCATTTCCTAACCACTATACGCGTCGGTCAGGTCCCGCTCAGACAGCAGATCAGCCAATCACTGAGCCTCAGGTATGTTCAGATGATGTTTCTACTGACGGGTTAGGTTCAGAACATATGCAGGATGACTCCTTACAGGTGGGCCCCGATGATGATCTGGATGTTCCGATTGCTATTCGGAAACAGAGACGGCAGTGTGCATCCTATCCCTTTGCTTCACAGGTTTCCTTCCACCGACTCACAGGTGATTTCCAGAAGTTTGCTACTGCTTTATCTTCCGTGGACATACCACGGACATACCAGGAAGCCTTGAAGAGTGAATGCTGGAGACTGGCTATGGAAGAAGAAATGGGGGCCTTGCAGTCCCGTGGCACATGGTCTTTGGTCCCTGCACCTCCTGATGCATCCGTTGTAAGTTGCAAATGGGTCTTCACAGTCAAATACCATGCAGATGGCACATTGGATAGATACAAAGCACGTTTAGTCGCCCGGGGATTTACACAGACATATGGCGTTGATTACATGGATACATTCTCTCCAGTGGCGAGACACTCGACTCTGTGTATCCTCCTGTCTGTTGCAGTAGTCCGTGACTGGAGCATTTATCAGCTGGATGTCAAGAATGCATTTTTGTACGGGGACTTACAGGAGGAAGTCTACATGCAGCAGCCACCCGGGTTTACTGCTGAGGGGGAGACGCATATGGTATGTAGACTTCACAAGGCTATATATGGACTTAAACAGAGTCCACGAGCATGGTTCCAGAAACTGTCCAACCTAATTGAGCACCAGGGATTCAAGAGGTCCAATGCTGACCATTCGTTGTTTGTCCAGAAGTCCTCGGCAGGTACGGTTGTCATAATGGTCTATGTGGATGATATTCTTGTTACAGGAGATGATGTTCAGGGCATAGCAAGGGCGAAGGCATTCCTAGGTCGTCAGTTTGTTACAAAGGATCTTGGAACCCTAAGATATTTTCTAGGGTTGGAATTTGCTAGGAATGCACATGGTTTGGTGATGACACAACGGAAGTACATTACTGACTTCCTGGTTGAGACTGGTATGGATGGGTGCAAACCATCAAGCATCCCCATGGACCCCAGCATGAAGCTATATGATGATGATACTGACGAAGTGGATAAGAGGAGATATAGAGAGATGGTGGGAAAACTCCTCTACATTACTATAACCCGTCCAGACATTGCATTTGCAGTTAGCCGGGTGAGTCAGTTTATGGAGCAGCCCAGACAGGTTCACATGGATGCTATACACATGATACTGAGGTATCTGAAGTCTACTCCTGGATTAGGGTTACTATTCAGAAAGGGTGCAGACTTATCCATCTCAGCGTGTGCAGACGCAGATTATGCAGGATGCCCTAAGGATAGAAAATCAACCTCAGGGTTTGCAGTCTTTGTTGGAGGCTCTCTGGTTTCTTGGAAAAGCAAGAAACAAACGGTGGTGGCAAGATCCAGTGCGGAATCCGAATACAGGGCAATGGCCCAAGCCAGCACGGAAATGATGTGGGTTCGCTCTGTATTAGAAGATCTACATGTAGCAGTACCTCTACCTATGACGCTTCAGTGTGACAATCAGGCAGCATTGTTCATTGCCAACAATCCAGCTTTTCATGAGAGGACCAAGCACATTGAAGTTGACTGTCATTACACTAGGGACCTGATCCAGAGAGGATTGATATCCACGGCCCTTGTTAGCTCAGGAGATCAGACTGCCGATGTATTCACCAAGCCATTGCTCAGAGGACCTTTCCAGATATGTTCATCCAAGCTGAGCATGATCGACATCTATGCTCCACCTTGAGGGGGAGTGTAGAGATAGTTTCTATTATTATTATATGTTTATGTACCGTGTTTTTATTTCTTTCTTCTATTTAGACATCCATGTAATTTACCCTTAAGGCTTCTCCCTATATAAGAGAGCCTAGGGTTTTCTTATTCATCATAACAAAGACTCCCTTTCGTCTAACATTAACTATGAATGAATTTTGTGGCCAATTCAAGTGTTTGACAATGAATGATTTTACTGTTGACTATGAATGATTTGGAATTTACTTTTGTTCTCCGGTGTTTTATAGTTGTTGTTTTGCTTCTTTAATGATGTGATTGATATCTGTAGAGGTTTATATTATGTTATGACTGTTCCGCATTTCCTATTTATATAATGTACGTCTATGTAATTTACCCAAGGGTTTTCTCTCTATATAAGAGACGCGAGGGCTCTATGGAATAATACATCAGATTATCCTTTTACTCTAACATGGTATCAGAGCCAAAACCCTAGCCTAGGGTTTTCTCCACCCGCCGCCCCTCCCCCCCCCCCGCCGCCGCCGCCGCCGCCTCTCTCCAGCCGGGCCTCCTCCTCTCGCCGCCAGGCCCTCCCGCGCCCCTCTTCGGTCACCGGGCGCCCCTTCCCGTCGCCCCTCTCCAGCCGCCGGGACCCCCCCTCCCCTCTTGCCGCCGCAGGGACTCCCCCGCCTCCCCTTGCCGCCGGGACCCCCCCCCTTGCCGTCGTCGGGTCCCCGCCCGCCTCCCCTTGCCGTCGAGAGCCCCCCCTTGTCGCCGGGGCTCAGTCCACCGCTGATGGGTTCAAGTGCATAAGTCTACATATGCACTTGAATCCTAACGTGTCTGTGTAGACACTAGTTCTGTTGTCTCTCATCCCTTGGTCTTCCTCTCCGGCATTATGTCAGACCAAAAGATTGATATGCCCGCCATAGGTGCCTTCAAAGGCTCGGCACCAATAGTCAAGATGGACGGGACGAACTACGAACTCTGGGCTATGCAGTTCCTGAGTCTTATGAAGTCGTGTGGTAAGAAACATATTCTTACCGAAGAGGAGCCGGCAGAGAAGACGGGGATTTATGCCTCATGGGAGGCGGACGATGCGTATGCCAAAGTTTGGCTGTCAGGGACGCTCACGATGGAGATAGCCAACGACGTCCTTCATCAACCCACCGCCAAGGCGATGTGGGATATTCTGGACACTACATACTCTCAAGTGCGGAACGAGACGAAGATGCTGCAGTTGCAGCATGATATTTTTACCACGAAGCAAAATGGGAGGCCTCTTCATTCTCTGTACACGTCTCTTCGTGGAATGTTCGAGAAGTTATATAGCACCATCCCGCTCACAGCAACACCAGAACAGCAGAAGACGTTCCGCAACGCCACTATGGTAGGCGTATTACTTGCTGCCCTGGACCTAGAGTACGAGGCAGCACGCTCTCATATCCTTGCCGATGCCACTATTCCACCGATGGAAGAAGTCTACAGGAGACTCAGTCGTGTACCGGTTCCATCAAATACAGCGACTCCACCTCCCTCGGCAATGGCAGTCTCCAGAGGACGTGGTAGTTCGTCTTCATTTCGTGGCAGAGGAAGTGGTGGACGTGGCCGAGGAGGTCGTGTCCGTTCTACGTGCTCATTCTGTCGTCGTACTGGTCATTCGGAGGATACATGCTATTCCAAGCATGGCTTCCCTCCCTCTGCACGTGTCGCTGATCATGTTCAGGGTCCACCAGCATCTACTCCAGATCACAGGTTCAAGGAGCTAGTGGCACGGCTTCGTGATATTATGCCACAATCATCTTCAGAGGGTGCTGATGCTTCTGACATTGCGGCTTCGGCGTCAGCTAGTACATCTGCTACTGTCAGTACCTCAGGTAGTACTTCAGTCTCCTGTCGTAACTATGATCTCACAGGTTGGATTGTTGATTCTGGAGCCACCCATCATCTCTGTCGTGATAGAGATATCCTACAGTCCTACAGAGCTGTTCAGCCTGGTCGCTCCGTACTCATAGCTGATGGCACTCATTCCCCTATTGTCGGTCAGGGGAAGACAGCTTTGCTGCCCTCTATGTACTTACAGAATGTTCTACATGCACCGGAGTTCTCTATGAATTTATTATCAATTAGTCAGATTACAAGAGATTTGCACTGTCGTGCCATATTTGATCCATCTTCTATCATTTTTCAGGACATACTAACGGGCAGGGTGATTGGCTGTGGCTCTTAGCACAATGGTCTCTATCGTCTCGTACGGAACTCCTATGTTGGCGTCTCACTACATTCTCAGGGTTCTGTATCTCCATATACCTGGCATCTTCGATTTGGTCACCTGCCGCTACAGAAAATGCGTCACCTCCTGCCTCAGATCTCTCCGAATTCGTCATTTCGTTGTGAAGCGTGTCAGATAGGGAAGCACCATCGGTCCAGCATCCCCAGTCGTCAGGGTCGGAGCAGTCGCTCCCCATTTGAGTTATTTCATATAGATATTTGGGGTCCCAGTCGTGTCCCAGATCATCAGGGGCACAGGTTCTATCTAGTTGTAGTTGATGATTTCTCTCGAGTGTCTTGGACTTTTCTTCTTAAAAATAAATCCGAAGCAGAAGTGTTATTCAAAATCTTATCAATGAAGTTCAAAATGTTTTTTCATCTGCTGTTAAGTATGTGCGTACTGACAATGCATTGGAATTCGGCACTCGTTCCCTTGCTCGCTTCCTTTCCTCTAAGGGCATTATCCACCAAACCACATGTGCATACACTTCTCAACAAAATGGTGTTGCAGAACGGAAGCATTGACACTTTCTTGATATTGCTCGCACATTACTTATTCAGAGTTGTGCCCCATTAGCCTTTTGGGGGATGCTATACTTACAGCATGCTATCTGGTCAACCGCATGTCTGCTACTGTTCTTGGGGAAAAGTCTCCCATCTCTGTTCTCTTTCCTGACAAGGATTTGTTTTCACTTACACCTCGGGTCTTTGGCACAGTTGCGTTTGTTCACCGATTATCTCCAGGACTTGATAAGCTCTCTCCTAGAGCTATCAAGTGTGTTTTTGTGGGCTACTCGAGGACACAGAAAGGATATCGTTGCTATGACCCCATTCATGACAAGTACTATGTGAGTGTCGATGTTACATTTTTCGAACCGGTCAGGTACTTCTCCCCTGCAGGTGACAGATTGGTCTCCTCCACACCCACGGATACTAATGTATATGTGCCTCCGCCTCCAAGCCCAGGTCAATCCGACACCAATACACCACCACCACCACCACCACCACCACCTCCGATTGTACCGTTTCCTAAGTTCTATACAAGGCGGTCCGGCCCTGCTCAAGCTACATGCCAACCATCCAGCACGCCTCAGGTATGTTCTGATGTTATCACTAATGATGGGTTAGATAATGCACCAGTGCAGGAGCCTTTACTACAGGAGGAGGATCCGCCAGTCACCACAGTGCTAGATAATCTTGATCGGCCTATTGCTCAAAGGAAGCAGAGAAGACAATGTGCATCATATCCTCTTGCGTCTCAAGTATCATTTCATCGTCTCAATGGGGATTTCCAGAGATTTGCAACAGTTGTCTCGTCGGTTGAGATTCCACGGACCTATCAAGAAGCCGTGAAGATTGATTGCTGGCGTCTAGCTATGGAAGAGGAGATGCGTGCCTTACAGTCTCGAGGGACTTGGTCTCTAGTCCCCATTCCTCCAGGTGCCTCTGTGGTGAGCTGCAAGTGGGTGTTTACGGTGAAATATCATGCAGATGGGCATCTCGACAGATACAAGGCCAGACTTGTTGCACGTGGATTTACCCAAACATATGGGGTAGATTATTTGGACACTTTTTCACCAGTGGCTCGACACTCCACTCTTCGCATCCTCCTATATGTTGTTGTGGTACGTGACTGGACCATTTTTCAGCTTGATGTCAAGAATGCTTTCTTGTATGGTGATCTACAGGAGGAAGTCTACATGCAGCAGCCACCAGGGTTTGCTGCTGAGGGGGAGACTCAGATGGTGTGCAGACTTCATAAGGCTATCTATGGCCTCAAACAGAGTCCCCGGGCATGGTTCGAGAAGCTTTCCCAGCTGATTGAACGACAGGGGTTCAAGAGATCAAATGCGGACCATTCACTATTCATCCAGAAGACCCCTAGAGGTACAGTTGTTGTCATGATATATGTTGATGATATTTTGGTTACAGGAGATGATGCTCAGGGAATTGAGATAATCAAATCCCTATTGGGAAGTCAGTTTATTACGAAGGATCTAGGCACCATACGATATTTTCTGGGGATAGAGTTTGCAAGAAATGCACAAGGAATGGTAATGACTCAAAGAAAATATGTCACAGACTTGCTAGTTGAAACAGGAATGACTGGATGAAGACCGTCGAGCACGCCTATGGACCCAAGCATGAAGTTGTACGACAATGATACCGAGGAGGTGGACAAAAGAAGATACAGAGAGATGGTGGGTAAGCTCTTATACATTACTATAACTCGACCGGATATTGCCTTTGCAGTAAACCGGGTGAGTCAATTTATGGAGCAGCCTAGGCAAGTTCATATGGATGCCTTGTATATGATATTGAGATATCTGAAGTCTTCCCCAGGCGCAGGGTTGCTATTCAGAAAAGATACAGATCTGTCTATTTCCGCTTGTGCAGATGCAGACTATGCAGGATGTCCAAAGGATCGTAAATCTACTTCTGGATTTGCTATCTTCATAGGAAGCTCTTTGGTTTCTTGGAAAAGCAAGAAACAGACTGTTGTGGCGAGATCCAGTGCTGAATCCGAGTACAGAGCCATGGCACAAGCAAGCGCAGAGATGATGTGGGTTAGAGCAGTCTTAGAAGATTTGAATGTAGATGTCTCCTTGCCTATGAATCTTCAATGTGACAATCAGGCAGCATTGTTTATTGCCAATAATCCAGTGTTTCATGAGAGAACAAAGCACATCGAGGTGGATTGTCATTATACTAGAGACATGATCCAGAAGGGCTTCATTTCCACTTCTCATGTCAGTTCAGAGGACCAGACTGCTGATATATTTACCAAGCCATTGCTCAGAGGACCTTTCCAGAGATGTTCTTCCAAGCTGAGCATGATTGATATCTATGCTCCATCTTGAGGGGGAGTGTAGAGGTTTATATTATGTTATGACTGTTCCGCATTTCCTATTTATATAATGTACGTCTATGTAATTTACCCAAGGGTTTTCTCTCTATATAAGAGACCCGAGGGCTCTATGGAATAATACATCAGAGTATCCTTTTACTCTAACAATATCATGTTATTATTTTGCAGTTTGTATTACATCCCAACCAACTAGGCCAGGGAAATTGGCATTTCCAGGGCATTCTCCATATATCGCACGTTTGTTATGCGATATAAATATGACACATCTCCGACATGTGACACTTATGGGCCAGGGGGGTGACTTTTCCAGGGCATTCTCAATATAGCGCGCCTTGTCAGTTCGCTATACATATGACGCGTTCCAACTATGCGACACCTTATGATGCATACCATACATGTGACACTGTAACACTATGCAAGTGAAAAATCGGTGGCTTATAGGGAGAATTATGTTTTACAATTACACTATATAGGATTTTTTCTCTTTAGTTACATCATCTTTGCGGAATTCATCAACCTCATAGAAAGACGTATTAATATCTTTGATGTATAGCTCCATAGAGGAACCTTCCAATATTTTGAATGTCTTGCTCTTATACTTTGTCATGACTAGTCGTTTTAACTCGTATTAGATATCGGCAGTGACGAGCATGAAGTATTTAGCACTTCCCAGAGACACGGGACGGGCATCAACTTCAACTTTTTGAACTAATGTCAGCATTATTACTTAAACATGCAATGCTTACATAATCATATTCAAGATGTCGTGTGGTCTCCAAAAAGTATGCATTTAATCCAATCTAGCTCAGAAATCCAAAATGCACAACATAAGCTTGATCTCCTTGAATTTTTATATCCATGAGGAAGATACCACATATGCTTTATCGCACGTAGATGGACTTTCTCTTGATGTTCTTCATGACTACCATGACACTTGTTGTAGTTTTTAACTTTTTACCTTCGGTATCGAACTAAAAAACCTTTAACATTCATAACCTCTAAGGATATCAAATTCTTTCAGTTTCAAAACATGTCGGACTTTTAATTATATGCTCGCCACATTATCACGCATCTCATATGAACTGAGCAACTATTAATATTTGCATGTTGCATCATCTTCCATGATGGCACTTTCACCATCTATCTTCCCTTAAGTTGAGAATCTCTCTTTAGTTGGTGTCATATTGTAAGAAATGCAGGAATTCTCATAATGAGGATGCATCAGATCAACCACCATAAGGGCCGAGTATTCTCAAGAATATGAGTCTTCAAGTGTTATTGCAGCAACTATGGGTTCACCTTTTTTATTTGGACATTTATTCTTCCAGTGTCCTCCTAATTTCTTATAGTAGTTATAGATGTCCTTGAGAGTGCCAATGAAAGATGGAATGAAAACTTCATGTTATATCACATGGGAAGAGATACTATTAAAAGTCAAGCAGCACCTTTATCCTCTATCCTAACATCTATGCCAGGCAACTCTAGAAAGTATTAAACTGATCAGCACTCTCTTTCATAACCTTCTTGCATGCAGATGAAGAATAAGTGTAGCTTCAAATACAACTTGTTATCCAAAGAGTTTCTTATATGTAGACTGTCGAGCATCAACCAGAAATCTGTGTACGAATTCAATATCAGTGGATTCACTCAACTTTACCAACGAAGTATTTTGAGTGATTGACATGTTCTTTCAGGGGTTTTATTTATTATATGCAGAGAAAGTATAGGCATTGCTTCAAAAGCAACTTGCTGGTCAAAAACTTCCTTATATATAGACTCCTATGCTTCTACTACAAACCTGCCCACAAGATTCGTCATATGTGACCTTGATTATCACCTCCTCTGTCATAGCCAACTTGGTTGTCGAGTACACCTTTTACTCTTGCATTGCCAACTTATCAAGGTTTGTTCCTTCAATTTCCTTTTATAGAGCAACGTCAAGATCCCTTATTGGTTTAGACCCATCGGCATCTTGACTTGCCATCCAAATGTTTCTCCGAGTGAACTTTTTAATCTTCATTTTATGTGAGGACATCACTCTGCCTACAATAAATATTCAGTGAACCTGATTCATGCCAAATTTTGCAAAAAAAAAACAAGCATGAAATGATTTATATAAGCAGATTGCAAGGTTTTGGTAGTCGTAGATCATTCTTTTCTTATGGAAAAAAAGAAACACAAAATGATGACAGGTGATTGAGTATCCCCGACGCTAGGGCTTATGGAGCTTATATGAGAAGTCCCGGTAAAAGAACACATCCATATACATAACTCCTAATATACATGTTGGACAGAATGACACCTGCTCCCCCTAAACTTCTCATATTCCCCGGTTCTGACCGGACGTTTAGGAGGTCATAAATTAGATTATAACTATATCGGAATGATGGGATAGTTAGTATTCTTGGCATCCCAACATGTTGATTGATTATTGTAGAGGTTTATATTATGTTATGACTGTTCCGCATTTCCTATATATATAATGTACGTCTATGTAATTTACCCAAGGGTTTTCTCTCTATATAAGAGACCCGAGTGCTCTATGGAATAATATCTCAGAGTATCCTTTTACTCTAACATGGTATCAGAGCCAAAATCCTAGCCTAAGGTTTTCTCCACCCGCCGCCGCCGCCTCTCTCCAGCCGGGCCTCCTCCTCTCGCCGCCAGGCCCTCTCGCGCCCCTCTCCAGTCACCGGGCGCCCCCTCCCGTCGCTCCTCACCAGCCGCCGGGCCCCACCCTTGCCGCCGCAGGGACCCCCCCCCCCCCCCCGCCTCCCCTTGCCGTCGGGACCCCCCCTTTCCGTCGCCGGGTCCCCACCCACCTCCTCTTGCCGTCGAGAGCCCCCCCTTGTCGTCGGGGCTCAGTCCACCGCTGATGGGTTCAAGTGCATAAGTCTACATATGCACTTGAATCCTAACGTGTCTGTGTAGACACTAGTTCTGTTGTCTCTCATCCCTTGGTCTTCCTCTCCGGCATTATGTCAGACCAAAAGATTGATATGCCCGCCATAGGTGCCTTCAAAGGCTCGGCACCAATAGTCAAGATGGACGGGACGAACTACGAACTCTGGGCTATGCAGTTCCTGAGTCTTATGAAGTCGTGTGGTAAGAAACATATTCTTACCGAAGAGGAGCCGGCAGAGAAGACGGGGATTTATGCCTCATGGGAGGCGGACGATGCGTATGCCAAAGTTTGGTTGTCAGGGCTCACGATGGAGATAGCAAACGACGTCCTTCATCAACCCACCGCCAAGGCGATGTGGGATATTCTGGACACTACATACTCTCAAGTGCGGAACGAGACGAAGATGCTGCAGTTGCAGCATGATATTTTTACCACGAAGCAAAATGGGAGGCCTCTTCATTCTCTGTACACGTCTCTTCGTGGAATGTTCGAGAAGTTATATAGCACCATCACGCTCACAGCAACACCAGAACAGCAGAAGACGTTCCGCAACGCCACTATGGTAGGCGTATTACTTGCTGCCCTGGACCTAGAGTACGAGGCAGCACGCTCTCAGATCCTTGCCGATGCCACTATTCTACCGATGGAAGAAGTCTACAGTAGACTCAGTCGTGTACCGGTTCCATCAAATACAGCGACTCCACCTCCCTCGGCAATGGCAGTCTCCAGAGGACGTGGTAGTTCATCTTCATTTCGTGGCAGAGGAAGTGGTAGACGTGGCCGAGGAGGTCATGTCCGTTCTACGTGCTCATTCTGTCGTCGTACTGGTCATTCGGAGGATACATGTTATTCCAAGCATGGCTTCCCTCCTTCTGCACGTGTCGCTGATCATGTTCAGGGTCCACCAGCATCTACTCCAGATCACAGGTTCGAGGAGCTAGTGGCACGGCTTCGTGATATTATGCCACAGTCATCTTCAGAGTGTGTTGACGCTTCTGACATTGCGGCTTCGATGTCAGCTAGTACATCTGCTACTGCCATTACCTCAGGTAGTACTTCAGTCTCCTGTCGTAACTATTATCTCATAGGTTGGATTGTTGATTCTGGAGCCACCCATCATCTCTGTCGTGATAGAGATATCCTGCAGTCCTACAGAGCTGTTCAGCCTGGTCGCTCCGTACTCATAGTTGATGGCACTCATTCCCCTATTGTCGGTAAGGGGGAGACAGCTTTACTGCCCTCTATGCACTTACAAAATGTTCTACATGCACCGGAGTTCTCCATGAATTTATTATCAATTAGTCAGATTACAAGAGATTTGCACTGTCGTGCTATATTTGATCCATCTTCTGTCATTTTTCAGGACATACTAACGGGCAGGGTGATTGGCTGTGGCTCTGAGCACAATGGTCTCTATCGTCTCGTACGGAACTCCTATGCTGGCGTCTCACTACATTCTCAGGGTTCCGTATCTCCATATACCTGGCATCTTCGATTTGGTCACCTGCCGCTACAGAAAATGCGTCACCTCCTGCCTCAGATCTCTTCGAATTCGTCATTTCGTTGTGAAGCGTGTCAGTTAGGGAAGCACCATCGGTCCAACTTCCCCAGTCGTCAGGGTCGGAGCAGTCGCTCCCCATTTGAGTTATTCCATATAGATATTTGGGGTCCCAGTCGTGTCCCAGATCATCAGGGGCACAGGTTCTATCTAGTTGTAGTTGACGATATCTCTCGAGTGTCTTGGACTTTACTTCTTAAAAATAAATCCGAAACAGGAAGTGTTATTCAAAATCTTATCAATGAAGTGCAAAATGTTTTTTAATCTATTATTAAGTATGTGCGTACGGACAATGCATTGGAATTCTACACTCGTTCCCTTGCTCGCTTCCTTTCCTCCAAGGGCATTATCCACCAAACCACATATGCATACACATCTCAACAAAATGGTGTTGCAGAACGGAAGCATCGACACTTTCTTGATATTGCTCGCACATTACTTATTCAGAGTTGTGCCCCATTAGCCTTTTGGGGGGATACTATACTTACAGCATGGTATCTGGTCAACCGCATGCCTGCTACTGTTCTTGGGGAAAAGTCTCCTATCTCTGTTCTCTTTCCTGACAAGGATTTGTTTTCACTTACACCTCGGGTCTTTGGCACAGTTGCGTTTGTTCACCGGTTATCTCCAGGACTTGATAAGCTCTCTCCTAAAGCTATCAAGTGTGTTTTTGTGGGCTACTCGAGGACACAGAAAGGATATCGTTGCTATGACCCCATTCATGACAAGTACTATGTGAGTGCCAATGTTACATTTTTCGAACCGGTCATGTACTTCTCCCCTGCATGTGACAGATTGGTCTCCTCCACACCCACGGATACTAATGTTTATGTGCCTCCGCCTCCAAGCCTGGGTCAATCCGACTCCACTACACCACCACCACCACCACCACCACCACCTCCGATTGTACCATTTCCTAAGTTCTATACAAGGCGGTCCGGCCCTGCTCAAGCTACATGCCAACCATCCAGCACGCCTCAGGTATGTTCTGATGTTATCACTAATGATGGGTTAGATAATGCACCAGTGCAGGAGCCTTTACTACAGGAGGAGGATCCGCCAGTCACCACAGTGATAGATGATCTTGATTGGCCTATTGCTCAAAGGAAGCAGAGAAGACAATGTGCATCATATCCTCTTGCGTCTCAAGTATCATTTCATCGTCTCAATGGGGATTTCCAGAGATTTGCAGCAGCTGTCTCGTCGGTTGAGATTCCACGGACCTATCAAGAAGCCATGAAGATTGATTGATGGCGTCTAGCTATGGAAGAGGAGATGCGTGCCTTACAGTCTCGAGGGACTTGGTCTCTAGTCCCCATTCCTCCAGGTGCCTCTGTGGTGAGCTGCAAGTGGGTGTTTACGGTGAAATATCATGCAGATGGGCATCTCGACAGATACAAGGCCAGACTTGTTGCACGTGGATTTACCCAAACTTATGGGGTAGATTATTTGGACACTTTTTCACCAGTGGCTCGACACTCCACTCTTCGCATCCTCCTATCTATTGCTGTGGCACGTGACTGGACCATTTTTCAGCTTGATGTCAAGAATGCTTTCTTGTATGGTGATCTACAAGAGGAAGTCTACATGCAGCAGCCACCAGGGTTTGCTGCTGAGGGGGAGACTTAGATGGTGTGCAAACTTCATAAGGCTATCTATGGCCTCAAACAGAGTCCCCGGGCATGGTTCGAGAAGCTTTCCCAGCTGATTGAACGACCGGGGTTCAAAAGATCAAATGCGGACCATTCACTGTTCATCCAGAAGACCCCTAGAGGTACAGTTGTTTTCATGATATATGTTGATGACATTTTAGTTACAGGAGATGATGCTCAGGGAATTGAGATAACCAAATCCCTGTTGGGAAGTCAGTTTATTACGAAGGATCTAGGCACCATACGATATTTTCTGGGGATAGAGTTTGCAAGTGCACAAGGAATGGTAATGACTCAAAGAAAATATGTCACAGACTTGCTAGTGGAAACAGGAATGACTGGATGCAGACCGTCGAGCACGCCTATGGACCCAAGCATGAAGCCGTACGACAATGATACCGAAGAGGTGGACAGAAGAAGATACAGAGAGATGGTGGGTAAGCTCTTATACATTACTATAACTCGATCGGATATTGCCTTTGCAGTAAACCGGGTGAGTCAATTTATGGAGCAGCCTAGGCAAGTTCATATGGATGCCTTGTATATGATATTGAGATATCTGAAGTCTTCCCCAGGCACAGGGTTGCTATTCAGAAAAGATACAGATCTGTCTATTTCCGCTTGTGCAGATGCAGACTATGCAGGATGTCCAAAGGATCGTAAATCTACTTCTGGATTTGCTATCTTCATAGGAAGCTCTTTGGTTTCTTGGAAAAGCAAGAAACAGACTGTTGTGGCGAGATCCAGTGCTGAATCCGAGTACAGAGCTGTAGCATCCGGTTTCCAATCAAACCCGAAGTCGTCCGATTTTGGGTCTAATGAACCCAAAAGCGTTGTCGGTCAATACTAAACAACTTAAAACGATCAATTAATCGTAAATCAAAAGTTGTTCGGGAGAAATCGACCAAAAATCGGTCAATCCGTAACGCGTGCCGTGAAAAGCCGCGACGCAAATTCGGAAACCGCAAAACGAACCGAGACCATCATGAGATCCGATTCGACAACACGAGACCAACGGAATCGACCGTTCGTCAATCGGGGGTCGTTTGATATTTTTAGTTCGTAAAATTTAAACCCAAACCGAAATCGTATCACGAAAATTTCGGGCATCCAAACCCGACCGAAAGTATATCAATATTATACTCATATTGATAATCGTTCAGAGACGATCAAATCGAGATATTTCGCGTCGAAGTTCGGTATTCGAGGCGTGAATACGATCAAATTTTTCATTTCAAATAAATGAATCAAAAAAAAATAAAATAAAAAAAATCCAGAACAGTAGCAGAGTCTGCTACTGTCCACCCACTCGTTTTTTTTCTTTTTCTCTTTCATCTCCACTTGGCGTTTTGATTTCTCCATTTGGATGGAATTGGGGCATATTCTTTCCTATATATATAACATAAAGCCCCTACCACTTCGTATTCTCCTCCTTTTCTCTATTTCCAACGAAAGAATCCTCTCTTTCCTACTCTATTTCTCCACTTCTCTTTCCCATTTCTTCCCTTAGTTATCGTCAAGCTCTCCGGTCGAAGATCCAGCTTTCATTATCTTCCAAAGGTTGCTGGGAAGTTGCTGTCCACAACAACTCAAAGGGGAGCAGCTGCTGCTATAAGGATCAGCCTCCTTCTGCAGCCTTCATACAAAGCCAATTGCTGGAGCATCTTTACAACCTTCTTGATGCAAAAGAGTCTCCACAGCCCCTATATGTTTATGATCTCTATTTCAGAGATCTAAATCTAATTAGGTACCATCCTTTACCCTCATCTCCTTGCTGCCATGCATGTGCCATAGCATCCTCTCTTGCAAACTGAGAAAAGTTTTCATGATTTTGATTTTCTACTACAAATCTCCATTTAATAAATCTGGAAATGAAATTAAATCTCATGTTATTATCTCCATGTTTGTTTATGTCGGTATTGAGGAATGCATTTTCGTATGGTTGTATGTGATTGATAGTAAACATTGAGATTTTTGAAATAAATCTGATATATGATATAAAAAGGAATGGGAATTCAGGGACAAATACATGCAAGGATAAGAAAGACCCTAACATTACGTGGATATATCATGTGAGATGTACAATGTGTTCCTTATTAGGCTTGGAAAGTTGGGGAGTTGATCAACATGCCTAAATGTAAATGTGCCATGTTAAGCCTTATGTGATGTTAGGATAAAAGGGTACTATTGGGTAAAAATATTTGTTAATCACCAATCTAGTTCGTCTAAGGATTTTAGAAATATTTGAAGTGCATTGATTAATAATTAAGAAGCTCAAATGTGAAGCTTCAAAAGAAAACAGAACAAAAATACAAGAAGAATACACGCTCCAACTATTGTGTGCACCGCTACAACTTGAGTTGCATTGGTGCCCAAGAAAGCTGGAATCTTCCTGGAATGGATGTGCACCTGTACATATCACATTGTACTAGTAAACTATGAACTTGTCCCAAACAAGTATCTGATGTAAACCGGTACATCACTCTGGTACTGGTACAATAAAACCTTGGGACCCTACTCTATCTAAAATTTACTGGTAGAAGAAGT
Source organism: Ottelia alismoides (assembly GCA_037367405.1). Taxonomy (NCBI): domain Eukaryota; kingdom Viridiplantae; phylum Streptophyta; class Magnoliopsida; order Alismatales; family Hydrocharitaceae; genus Ottelia; species Ottelia alismoides. The sequence continues at coordinate 420,155 of JAZKJV010000607.1, forward strand.
ATCTATATTAGTATACCATCTTTAGATGAAATTTGTATTGGATCAAACATATAATTTCTATGGCACTTGACAAAGAAACTATGATTTAAAATACCCGTGAAGGTTAGCTTTATGCATAATTGCAAAAGTCCTATTGCTATAACACAAATTCATGAGCAATTTCACTATAAGGTTATGTGCATTGATTTACATTGGCCGTAAATGACTTGGTGAGGTGAATCTAGATGGGAGAAAGATACATAAATCTGAGAGTTAGGTAGAGTATGACAATAAATAATTAATGAATTAAGGGTAGTCATACTAAAGTAAGATGACGAAGATACCCTATGGTATTTAATATGAATAAGATCATTAGCTCTAGATTTTTGATTTAACAACTCAAAATTCGAGAATTTTAGTGGGAATTAAACCCCAATTTAAGATCTGATCATTAGATCTTAAATTCATGTATGAACAAAGTTAGAATTTACGGGTTTTGTCCCATATTGAGATAAATCCTTGATTTCATAATGTTAGGATGAAAGTTTAGGTGAAAATGCTAAGTGTTTTTACATCAATAATCATCTTCACCAATAACCATAGTGTAACCTACTATATGAATATGATTAGCACAATGATGGGTGGATCGTTCATTAGATCTGTAAAGTCAATTACATAAGTTATAGAGGTATGAATATATAATAAATGGACCTAAATGGTTATTAAGAATCAATGACAAATAATTGTGCCAGTCATGGTGACTTTTGCACCTGACTGTGCGAGGGGGCGGTGACCCTCACCTGGGCGGAAGAAAGGAAGCCCAGTTAGGGCAGCGGCCGCTTAATGCGCGGGTTTAGGATCCCAGTCTTTTACACGGTTTTTACGCGAGCTCGCAATGTTTTTACGCCTCGTTGGGATCCAGACTTTAGACCAGTTCCGTTGACCCTGTCTTTTAGGATACCCAGGCGGGGGATCCTTGGTTTTCAGTTTTTACGTACGAGCTCGTCCGCCCGTACTAGTCGGGCAGTTTTCAAGAGCGACTTTTCTAGGGAGTCTCTCTCACCCGTCTCAGTGGCGTAGTTGGGGAGTAGACCTATCCCTCTATTGGACCGCGCTTCCAATTAGAGGGCGAGACGGAAGAGCCATTTGCAGGCTTCTTCACCGCTTGAGTTTCTTCGCCAAACAGACTTGGCGATTCTATATCTAGATCATCCATATCTACATCTACAACATCTGGAGCTATATCTGAAACATTGAAGTTAGAATTTGAAAAGTTATGATCAAAAGACCATTCTCTCTACCCAAGAGTTTAAATAAATTAATAGATCTCTACAATCTCAACTTTTCCATTTTTCACTCGCCAACTTGATCTCTAAGGAAATTGATATATGCATTCACACTCATACACTCATGATTACACAATTGCTATATAAATATGACATATGGGAAATGCCGGGTTCTGGGGGAAAACATTAGAAACGCATTACAAACAAACCCTTTTTACTTACGCAAGTAGATGTAGATTTTACTTATACTACCTTTCTACTTGCCTGCTTTTGTACATATGAAATGTCAAGTTATTTTTATAACTTTTAGGGAGGTACCAGCAATGGCTGACGCCTCTTCTTTCCTATTTTGTGTGTGGCAGGCAAACAGCCTGCAGCTCAGTAGATACATGCTTCCAAGAGATAGAGTTTATACTCGACGGTATGAATTTCTTGCCTCAGTTTTTGTTCAGATAATGGTGTAAATGTTATCTCTTTTGTATCACACTTTGGGATATATGTTATGAATGGCAGATCATTGTACATGTTGTAACTTGATATGAATATTAATGAAAAGAAAATTTTGGTGCCATTGTCTCTTTTTCTTTGTGGTTATGTGATGGAAATGAATGTCATAAACAAAAAAATTTTCCCTGCTTTTCTACAACTTTGCGATCAATGTGAATAAAATATTGCGAATTTTGTCGTAAACGGGTACCCGGATCCTGAGGGGTTCACAGTTTGGTATCAGAGCAGTGGTACCCCGATATGCACATTCGCAGTATTTCAATTCCGATCGCATTAAATTCTCGAATAGCGACAGTCTTTCGACTTATCGTGAGTTCGAGAAGGGAAATATGACATTCATATTCAATAACCACAGATGTCACCAAGTTCATTAATTTTCATATTATATCCCAAAAAGAGAAAAGCATTTATGATAAATATCTGTCTAGGGCATTTTTATGACTAATTATGGTTCTCATGCAGAGCCATGGCATCTCAACCAAGTCAGGATACTTCTGATCAGCTGGCACGCATACTGAGCGCACTTACTGATCTTCAGCAGCAGCAGGCTGCTATGAGAGGCCAGCAGGAGCAGATATTGGCCCAGCAGACCGAGATTGCTGACAGGCAGACGGACATAGAGATGAGATTTGAGGACCTGTCTGATTTCACGTACCATCCATCCCAGGATGGGATACGACAGGACCAGCACCAGTCCGTTGAGGTGGAGCAGCCTCATCCTGACGATCCACTAGAGGACATTCCAGAGCGTGGAGCTGAGGAGGATGCAGACTTGGACAGGGAGCAGGACCCTGTTGACTTTGCTGGCGAGGATGCACACGAGTATTCCGCTATTTACAGACACCAGTCGGTTTTCACGTCCTACCAGCGGGCCAACATACCCTTGTTTGAGGGTACAGGTCCACCAGATGATGCTGAGCAGTGGCTGAAGAGAGTGATGAAGGTGCTCAGGGCGATTCATGCGCCACAAGACACGTGGCTATCTTTCATAGAGTATTCACTGACAGACTTCGCCGAGCGATGGTGGGAGGCTGTAGTGTCCGAGTTAGGCCGAGAGCCTACTTGGAACGATTTCGAGACGAAGTTCCGAGGCCACTTCTTTTCTGCGAAGTGGAAGGAGTCCCAGCGCCGACTTTTTGCAGAGCTTCGTCAGGGACAGATGACAGCCAGGGATTATTTTATCAGATATACAGAGTTGTCACGACATACACGAGCAGCTGGCGCATTTTCAGAGGAGAATCTGGAAAAGTTCATTGGCGGCATGCGAGAGGAGGTGCAGGAGAAGCTGGCAGGACTACATATCACTTCTATCTCCGAGGCTACCGATGCTGCGGAGAAGTTCGAGGACATCAGGGGGAGACGTTTCGGGAGCTCATCTGGAGCAGTTCCTAGACCGCGGCGATCTTTTGGACCGATACGTCAACCGTTTCAGCAGCAAAGGTCAGACAGACGGTTCCGACCTACAGGTTCGTCCTTCACGGGCAGTGCCCGCTCTTCTCCATCGACTACTCTAGGAGGAGCACTCGCCGGACGTGGCACAGAGTCCGCTCGACCATCTGGATCGCAGCGAGCAGATAGACCACCTGCAGGACCAGCTCGGAGTACAGGCACAGCTACTCCACCTACCAGGCCAGTCAGATGCTACCGATGTCATGAGTGGGGACACTATCGCTCACAGTGCCCACAGGTAGCTGGTGAGCCTCAGCCACAGCCTTCACAGTCACAGCCTCAGGCACAGCGTTCAGGGAGTTTCCATGGTAGGAACTCCAATTTTAGGCGACAGCAGCAGAGACAGACGCAGAGTGTGGCGGGATCTAGTGCTGCATCAGCCAGGCAGGGACAGTTACATGCCGTTACTGAGGATCAGGCACGTTCAGCAGCTACTGTGGTGAAAGGTATGGTCTCAGTCTTGGGCCGACCTTTCCATGTTTTATTCGATTCCGGCGCGACACACTCTTTCCTTGCTTCGAGGTTGCTTGTTTCTTTAGATAGAGTTGCAGAGACGCTATCGTCTCCATATCACATCCGAGGGCCAGGTGGCCAGTTATTTGTCATATCTCTGATAGTCAGGCACTTACCCATACTGATTGGAGGTCATGAGATGATCGCAGATTGTCTACTTCTGCAGCTTGATGAGTTCGACTTGATATTGGGCATGGATTGGTTATCTACTCATCATGCACTTGTTGATTGCTTTAGGAAGACCGTTGTCTTCAGGATTCCTGATCCACTCGAGTTCACTTTTGAGGGTACTTTGCATGACTCCGCCATGGAGTATATTTCAGTGTTGCGGGCCCAGCGACTTGTTGATCAGGGTTGTGATTCATACCTTGCATTTGTGCGGGAGGTATCTGATCAGGAGCCGATGATACAGGACATCCGAGTAGTATCAGAATATCCAGATGTCTTTCCTGATGAGCTACCAGGGCTACCTTCTGAGAGAGAGAGATCGAGTTCGAGATCACATTGCTGCCAGATACACAGCCGATCTCTATGGCACCATATCGCATGGCACCAGCCGAGTTGAGAGAGCTGAAGGTGCAGTTGCAGGAGTTGCTAGATTTGGGATTCGTGAGGCCGAGCACTTCACCTTGGGGTGCTCCGGTTCTATTTGTCAAGAAGAAGGATGGATCCATGAGACTGTGCATCGATTACCGGCAGCTGAACAAGAAAACGGTGAAGAACCGTTATCCTTTGCCACGCATCGATGATTTGTTTGACCAGCTCCAGGGATCTTCGGTTTTCTCGAAGATCGATCTGCGCTCAGGTTACCATCAGCTGAGAATTCGCGAGTCAGATATTCCGAAGACAGCCTTCAGGACTCGTTATGGACACTATGAGTTTGTGGTGATGCCGTTTGGGCTCACCAATGCACCTGCGGCTTTCATGGATATGATGAACAGGATCTTTCGTCCATATTTGGACAAGTTTGTAGTGGTGTTCATTGATGATGTGCTCATCTACTCACGGAATGAATGGGATCATGCGAATGATCTACGGATTGTCTTAGATACATTGCGGGAGCACAAGCTATATGCCAAGTTGAGCAAGTGTGAGTTCTGGTTATCCCAGGTCTCATTTTTGGGGCACATCATTTCTGGAGCAGGTATCGCGGTTGATCCTGCGAAGATAGATGCAGTTATGTCTTGGGAGCAGCCCAAGACAGTTACTCAGATTCGGAGTTTCCTCGGATTAGCGGGCTATTACAGACGCTTTGTCAGCGGATTTTCACGCATCGTCCGTCCATTGACACGATTGACGCAGAAGGGAGTTCCATTCATTTGGGACGATTCATGTGAGCAGGCCTTCCAGACACTGAAGGAGAGGTTGACTACAGTGCCTATTCTTGCTCTTCCTTCAGGCACTCAGGACTATGCAGTTTACATAGATGCATCTGGAGAAGGTCTAGGAGCAGTGTTGATGCAGAGAGGACAGGTGATTGCTTACGCATCACGGCAGTTGAGACCGCACGAGCGGAATTACCCCACACATGACTTGGAGTTGGCGGCAGTTGTCTTCGCCTTTAAGATCTGGCGCCACTATCTATATGGGGTGAACTTCGAGATTTTCACGGATCACAAGAGCCTGAAGTACATCTTTGATCAGAAGGAGCTGAACATGAGACAGCGCAGATGGCTCGAGCTGCTGAAGGATTATGATTGCACGATCTCTTACCATCCCGGTAAGGGAAACGTGGTAGCTGATGCACTTAGCAGGAGAGCGCATGCTGATGGTACGGCAAACTGGCTATATACATGGGATACGCTTGCTGCTTTGACCGATTGACATCCTCAGGAGAGCGCATCCATTTCTACCGCCGTGCCTCCACGATACAGCAGTCTTTGGGATCGTATTGTAGAAGGCCAGAAGACCGACCCTTGGATCCGAGATAGATACATGCGCGCCATCAAGGATGAATTTGATGACTTTGTTGTGATGGAGTCTATTTTATGGAAGGCAGGACGGGTCGTTGTACCCAATGACGAGCAGCTTCGCAGAGACATTTTGGACGAGGCACACAGTTCACGGTTATCTATCCATCCAGGTAGCACGAAGATGTACCGTGATCTGCGTCGACATTTCTGGTGGGATGGAATGAAGCGCGATGTGGCGCTACATGTCAGCAGATGCATGACCTGTCAGATGGTCAAGGCCGAGCACAGAAGACCGCCAGGATTACTGCAGTCTCTCCCCATTCCCGAGTGGAAGTAGGAGAGCATTTCTATGGATTTTGTCACAGGATTGCCGAAGACGCCAGGAGGCCATGATTCCATTTGGGTCGTTGTTGATAGGTTGACCAAGTCAGCCCATTTTATACCTGTCAACACGACTTACACTCCTTCCAGATTGGCCAAGCTGTATGTACAGAACATCATCAGACTGCATGGTATACCACGAGAAGTGGTGTCTGACAGGGATTCGAGATTTACATCTCATTATTGGCATCAGTTCATGTCAGCACTACAGACAGAGCTGAAGATGAGTTCTGCATATCATCCACAGACTGACGGTCAGAGTGAGCGCACCATTCAGACACTAGAGGATTTGCTTCGTGCTTGCACTTTGGAGTGGAAAGGGTCCTGGAAGGACCATTTGCCCTTGGTGGAATTCACGTACAACAACAGTTATCACTCCAGTATTGGCATGGCACCATTCGAAGCCCTATACGGGCGGAGGTGCCTCACGCCTCTCAGTTGGCGTGAGGTAGGTGATCATGCTTTATATTCCGTGGATCTCTTGGAGGAGACTGCGAGAGCTGTTGATCTTGTGAGACGGAGACTTCTGTCGGCACAAAGCCGCCAGAAGAGCTATGCAGACCGTCGAAGGAGAGACTTAGAGTTTCAGGTAATCTAATTATTTTCTCCTCATCCACTCAATTATGATATATATGTGTTCAACTTAGTCTCATACTAATGACATTCCTATAAATTATAGGTTGGAGATTGGGTATTTTTGCGAGTATCTCCCATGAAGGGAGTGCAGAGATTCGGTGTTCGTGGCAAGTTGGCGCCGCGATATGTTGGACCGTTCGAGATTCTGGCTAGAGTGGGGAAGGTTGCTTACCGAGTAGCTCTTCCTCCACATCTTTCTGCTATTCATGATGTCTTCCACATATCCAACCTAAGGAAGTATGTGCACGACCCACGGCACATCATCAGTTATGAGAATCTCGATGTAGAGCCGGATCTGACTTATGAGGAGAAGCCAGTCCAGATACTTGACCGCGCTGAGAAGAAGCTTCGCAACAAGGAGATTTCATTGGTCAAGGTTTTGTGGCACCGACACGGCGTCAAAGAGGCGACGTGGGAGACTGAAGCCGACATGCGGGCACGATATCCGCAGCTATTCTGATGTAATCGTCAAAACAAGCTTTTGTAATTAGACACATTATAAATATATGGCTTGTTTTCTCTTTGAGGTTTTTATGGGTTCAAAACCCTTTGAGGTTTTTATGGACATATAAAATCCCAACAAGATACTTAATGACCTTGACTTGAGTCTCGAGAACGAGACTCCCTTTGAGGTTTTTATATTTGTAGCATCCGGTTTCCAACCAAACCCGAAGTCGTCCGATTTTGAGTCTAATGAACCCAAAAGCGTTGTCGGTCAATACTAAACAACTTAAAACGATCAATTAATCGTAAATCAAAAGTTGTTCGGGAGAAATCGACCAAAAATCGGTCAATCCGTAACGCGTGCCGTGAAAAGCCGCGACGCAAATTCGGAAACCGCAAAACGAACCGAGACCATCATGAGATCCGATTCGACAACACGAGACCAACGGAATCGACCGTTCGTCAATCGGGGGTCGTTTGATATTTTTAGTTCGTAAAATTTAAACCCAAACCGAAATCGTATCACGAAAATTTCGGGCATCCAAACCCGACCGAAAGTATATCAATATTATACTCATATTGATAATCGTTCAGAGACGATCAAATCGAGATATTTCGCGTCGAAGTTCGGTATTCGAGCTGTGAATACGATCAAATTTTTCATTTCAAATAAATGAATCAAAAAAAATAAAAATAAAAAAAAAATCCAGAACAGTAGCAGAGTCTGCTACTGTCCACCCACTCGTTTTTTTTCTTTTTCTCTTTCATCTCCACTTGGCGTTTTGATTTCTCCATTTGGATGGAATTGGGGCATATTCTTTCCTATATATATAACATAAAGCCCCTACCACTTCGTATTCTCCTCCTTTTCTCTATTTCCAACGAAAGAATCCTCTCTTTCCTACTCTATTTCTCCACTTCTCTTTCCCATTTCTTCCCTTAGTTATCGTCAAGCTCTCCGGTCGAAGATCCAGCTTTCATTATCTTCCAAAGGTTGCTGGGAAGTTGCTGTCCACAACAACTCAAAGGGGAGCAGCTGCTGCTATAAGGATCAGCCTCCTTCTGCAGCCTTCATACAAAGCCAATTGCTGGAGCATCTTTACAACCTTCTTGATGCAAAAGAGTCTCCACAGCCCCTATATGTTTATGATCTCTATTTCAGAGATCTAAATCTAATTAGGTACCATCCTTTACCCTCATCTCCTTGCTGCCATGCATGTGCCATAGCATCCTCTCTTGCAAACTGAGAAAAGTTTTCATGATTTTGATTTTCTACTACAAATCTCCATTTAATAAATCTGGAAATGAAATTAAATCTCATGTTATTATCTCCATGTTTGTTTATGTCGGTATTGAGGAATGCATTTTCGTATGGTTGTATGTGATTGATAGTAAACATTGAGATTTTTGAAATAAATCTGATATATGATATAAAAAGGAATGGGAATTCAGGGACAAATACATGCAAGGATAAGAAAGACCCTAACATTACGTGGATATATCATGTGAGATGTACAATGTGTTCCTTATTAGGCTTGGAAAGTTGGGGAGTTGATCAACATGCCTAAATGTAAATGTGCCATGTTAAGCCTTATGTGATGTTAGGATAAAAGGGTACTATTGGGTAAAAATATTTGTTAATCACCAATCTAGTTCGTCTAAGGATTTTGGAAATATTTGAAATGCATTGATTAATAATTAAGAAGCTCAAATGTGAAGCTTCAAAAGAAAACAGAACAAAAATACAAGAAGAATACACGCTCCAACTATTGTGTGCACCGCTACAACTTGAGTTGCATTGGTGCCCAAGAAAGCTGGAATCTTCCTGGAATGGATGTGCACCTGTACATATCACATTGTACTAGTAAACTATGAACTTGTCCCAAACAAGTATCTGATGTAAACCGGTACATCACTCTGGTACTGGTACAATAAAACCTTGGGGCCCTACTCTATCTAAAATTTACTGGTAGAAGAAGTATCTATATTAGTATACCATCTTTAGATGAAATTTGTATTGGATCAAACATATAATTTCTATGGCACTTGACAAAGAAACTATGATTTAAAATACCCGTGAAGGTTAGCTTTATGCATAATTGCAAAAGTCCTATTGCTATAACACAAATTCATGAGCAATTTCACTATAAGGTTATGTGCATTGATTTACATTGGCCGTAAATGACTTGGTGAGGTGAATCTAGATGGGAGAAAGATACATAAATCTGAGAGTTAGGTAGAGTATGACAATAAATAATTAATGAATTAAGGGTGGTCATACTAAAGTAAGATGACGAAGATACCCTATGGTATTTAATATGAATAAGATCATTAGCTCTAGATTTTTGATTTAACAACTCAAAATTCGAGAATTTTAGTGGGAATTAAACCCCAATTTAAGATCTGATCATTAGATCTTAAATTCATGTATGAACAAAGTTAGAATTTACGGGTTTTGTCCCATATTGAGATAAATCCTTGATTTCATAATGTTAGGATGAAAGTTTAGGTGAAAATGCTAAGTGTTTTTACATCAATAATCATCTTCACCAATAACCATAGTGTAACCTACTATATGAATATGATTAGCACAATGATGGGTGGATCGTTCATTAGATCTGTAAAGTCAATTACATAAGTTATAGAGGTATGAATATATAATAAATGGACCTAAATGGTTATTAAGAATCAATGACAAATAATTGTGCCAGTCATGGTGACTTTTGCACTTGACTGTGCGAGGGGGCGGTGACCCTCACCTGGGCGGAAGAAAGGAAGCCCAGTTAGGGCAGCGGCCGTTTAATGCGCGGGTTTAGGATCCCAGTCTTTTACACGGTTTTTACGCGAGCTCGCAATGTTTTTACGCCTCGTTGGGATCCAGACTTTAGACCAGTTCCGTTGACCCTGTCTTTTAGGATACCCAGGCGGGGGATCCTTGGTTTTCAGTTTTTACGTACGAGCTCGTCCGCCCGTACTAGTCGGGCAGTTTTCAAGAGCGACTTTTCTAGGGAGTCTCTCTCACCCGTCTCAGTGGCGTAGTTGGGGAGTAGACCTATCCCTCTATTGGACCGCGCTTCCAATTAGAGGGCGAGACGGAAGAGCCATTTGCAGGCTTCTTCACCGCTTGAGTTTCTTCGCCAAACAGACTTGGTGATTCTATATCTAGATCATCCATATCTACATCTACAACATCTGGAGCTATATCTGAAACATTGAAGTTAGAATTTGAAAAGTTATGATCAAAAGACCATTCTCTCTACCCAAGAGTTTAAATAAATTAATAGATCTCTACAATCTCAACTTTTCCATTTTTCACTCGCCAACTTGATCTCTAAGGAAATTGATATATGCATTCACACTCATACACTCATGATTACACAATTGCTATATAAATATGACATATGGGAAATGCCGGGTTCTGGGGGAAAACATTAGAAACGCATTACAAACAAACCCTTTTTACTTACGCAAGTAGATGTAGATTTTACTTATACTACCTTTCTACTTGCCTGCTTTTGTACATATGAAATGTCAAGTTATTTTTATAACTTTTAGGGAGGTACCAGCAATGGCTGACGCCTCTTCTTTCCTATTTTGTGTGTGGCAGGCAAACAGCCTGCAGCTCAGTAGATACATGCTTCCAAGAGATAGAGTTTATACTCGACGGTATGAATTTCTTGCCTCAGTTTTTGTTCAGATAATGGTGTAAATGTTATCTCTTTTGTATCACACTTTGGGATATATGTTATGAATGGCAGATCATTGTACATGTTGTAACTTGATATGAATATTAATGAAAAGAAAATTTTGGTGCCATTGTCTCTTTTTCTTTGTGGTTATGTGATGGAAATGAATGTCATAAACAAAAAAAATTTCCCTGCTTTTCTACAACTTTGCGATCAATGTGAATAAAATATTGCGAATTTTGTCGTAAACGGGTACCCGGATCCTGAGGGGTTCACAAGAGCCATGGCACAAGCAAGCGCAGAGATGATGTGGGTTAGAGCAGTCTTAGAAGATCTGAATGTAGATGTCTCCTTGCCTATGAATCTTCAATGTGACAATCAGGCAGCATTGTTTATTGCCAATAATCCAGCGTTTCATGAGAGAACAAAGCACATCGAGGTGGATTGTCATTATACTAGAGACATGATCCAGAAGGGCTTCATTTCCACTTCTCATGTCAGTTCAGAGGACCAGACTGCTGATATATTTACCAAGCCATTGCTCAGAGGACCTTTCCAGAGATGTTCTTCCAAGCTGAGTATGATTGATATCTATGCTCCATCTTGAGGGGGAGTGTAGAGGTTTATATTATGTTATGACTGTTCCGCATTTCCTATTTATATAATGTACGTCTATGTAATTTACCCAAGGGTTTTCTCTCTATATAAGAGACCCGAGGGCTCTATGGAATAATATTTTAGAGTATCCTTTTACTCTAACAATTATGAATATACACAACATAGATTTATTTCAGAGAATTATATAAAATATTGACCATAATTTGAACTACATTTGCATGATAAACATTTAATTGATATCAAAACATAGCATAGTAATTCAAGCTCTTGTATATAAAAGACAATGGTTTTATATGGACCTGTCTAAGAATTCCAGGCTGGTGTATCACATATGCATGAGTAAAAATATGTTGGAAGTCTAAGATAAGAAATGGAACGATGATCTATCGGTGTACAAAAACAGTACCGGCCTTCTCAATTCTGTTTATTGGATATATTGGATGTATAATATAAAAAATAGAGCAGCTATCTCTGTATGCACAAGAAACAATACGAACCCTCTCAAAAAGGTTAATCTTCTTCAAAGCCAGTATTCGATGCATTGGTATGTGGATAGCTCTCTGAACCACACTGCTTGCACCACATCCTATGGCTCCAAATATGTGCATTTCATGGGACGCACAGCGGTATGTCTTTTCTCGAGATTCTGTGTCATGGATATGCCCATTGATGCGTTTCTGCAAGCCCAGTTCGTTGATATTATATACTCCACAGGACTGACTCAGTAGGTTGACTGTACCGCCATCAGATACCTGCTATTGCAAAAAATTGGAAGTCAAAGCAAGAATCTCCAACAGTTGCATACGTTTACTCTGAAAAGAACATAAGCATCATTGTTTTAACAAATATTAAATGATGTCCCTCTTCAACAACAATGTTGATCAAACTGATCAGTGATAATAATTAAACTTTTTGTGTTTTTAACCTGGGATCTTTATCATCTTAGTTCAAACATATAATGAGAGAGTAATCAATGTGGCTCAAGGCACACATAACAATAACAACATAGAACTCAGAGCAGAGAAGAGAAGAGAAGATGGGTGTATGATATTTGCCTTGGAACTATCAGTTACTTATCTATGGTTTTAATTATTATACTTACTAGAGCATTTTTATAGAAGAGGTTAAAACATTCCATTGTAAAAAAGGAAAGTCAACTCTTTGAATTGACTTCAGATTATGAATTGCAAAATGAAAGGCGGGTGGGTCGCAGACCATACATGCAACGAATTATATTAAACCCTCAGCCAAGAGAATTACCATGGAGTCTATGACATCTCAAAACAATGAAAATGGTTGCTCAGAGTCGGGTGTTGAAGCAAATTCACGCCAGTCAATATGTGCACCCAATTTTCATATCCATATGTAAAAAAACTTGTGCAATTCTCTGATATTTATAAAGATCAAGAATCAAGCATGTGGGCATCCATCTCAAAGGACCATGGTTCAAATTTCTAGCAATTACCCATTCCAGAAAAAAAATGATATCATCCTCGGAGTTTAGGTGCAACTTATTTTATTTGTTAAAAGTGTTGTGTGCAGAACACAAGGATAAGCAAGCATGAAAGCAACAACAAGACGACATTGGCAAGGTTCACTTGTAACTAAGTTGTGTCCTTGGCAACCCTAGTTACGCCCTTGGCGACAGCAGTAGATCTCTCTCAATATGATGGAAGAACTGAAGTACATAGGATAATTCCAAACACCTACCCTATGGGGGTTTCTGTAGTACCCCATACAGACAAATATCTATAAACGGGTCGGTTTTCTAAATAGTCAGATTTCCTAAATAAACAGGAAGATCCACAAATCTTCTCCTAATGAGAAGAAAATATGGGTTAAGAAATGATTAGAATCCATGTGGATCCTCTATCAGTTATGATCTGGATGGATTCTATAATCATAAATCAATCAGAACCACAATGGACACTATGATCAATCAGAATTTGGATGAATCTTTGCATCAATTAGAATCTGAATCACTTTGAATCTTTGCTTATGGATGTCATTATATGACATCGTATCAATGGAGTCGACCCTCAAGTAAAGCATATAATTTGCATGAAAGGTGATACTTCTTTACTCATGCATCATAACATGTATACACTCATTACTTTGCTATTGGTTCTAACTTTCCTTAGCTAGCATGATTACATGCAACTACATATGCAAACAAATATGGATAAATCCATATACGATCCACGATAGTACGTGTTTGATATAGAATTTGACATGTGTATCTTGTCCATTTTAAAATTGTCGATTATTAGTTATCTTTACTATCGTTTTTCTTGTTTTCTATTTCTTTGTTCTTCTTCTTGTAATTTGCCCAAAGGTTCCTCACCTATATAAGAGAACCCTAGGACCTCTCATAATGCAATTCAGTCTTTTCCCTCAACATGATATCGGAGCAAAGGTCCTAGAACGGAGTTCCCGTATCCCAACCTAACCCTAACCCTACCCGCTCGCCCCCTCCTCCCCGCGCCGCCGCGGCTCCGCGTCAACAGCCCTTGTTGTAAACGAACTCGACGGCTTTGATATCAGTTTGTTGTGTGTAGTCGAAGCTCGATGCAGAAACAAACATACATATAAGTAAGCACGAAAGCAACTACAAAACAAAATTTACAAAATTCACACATAAGTGGGCTACATCCTTGGCGGTGGTAGTGGATTTCTCTCAATATAGTAGATGAACTAAAGTACATAGGATAATTTCGAACACTAACTCTATGTGGATTTATATAGTACCACATACGGACAACTCTCCATATATAGGCAGGTTCTTAAATCTCCCCGATTTCTCAAATCTCCTTATATAGAAAATTTTCCAAATCTCCCCCAATAAGAAGAAACAAATTAGGAAACCTTCAGAATCCATATGGATACTCAGCTATGGTCTGAATAGATTATCTAATCACATGCACGTCAGATTATGGATGGATATTCTGATCATTCAGAATCTGATGAATGCCACATCTATTAAAATCTATCCCAATCAATGAAGATGCGGATCATATCAACAAAATGAAAATCATGAGCAAAATAACAGTTCAAAAAAGAATTTACAAGCATACATTTTCAAAAACCTTCTTCTTTATTAGAAAAGCATTCTCCCGTAAAAACATGCTCATGACATTAATTTCCGAAGACCCTTTACAAAGTTCTACTGCCCCAAATTAGACTACAGAATTAGCTGAATTATCACCCCGGTCCGCATTATCGTTTGCAGGGATCGACGAATCATCAATAAGAGCACCGCAATAAATCCAAACCATCCCATCTTGTTTCGTCGGACCTCCAACTTAAACGAATCACGGAACCAAATCTTGTAAAACCTTTAGAGGATCAAAGTCAAACTTTTTTTCATCAGAAAGTAAATTCATCAGCACTGCGCAAAATTTTAGAGACAGGACTAAAAACCAAGCCCTTTCTAAAACAAGCCATCTTAACCATGGCCTCGTAGTCTCAGACAACAAAGCAGTACCCGCACGATTATTCGACGGGAATAGCTGAAATATCATCAAAGTCCGCATTACTGCTTGCTGAAATCATCGAATTCGAGATGAATTGGTGCGAAAGGTGCCAAATTCCCCTAGTATTTCATCGAAGATCCGGCGCAAAAGAACAAGAACTGACCATGTAGGAATCGCAGGGGTCCAGCGGTGCTCCCGTGGGCAGGCCCTTGTCGACATCGAACAAGGGCTCGAGCTTCTTCTTCAGAGCCTCAAGACCGGCCATTGGAGATTAGGATCGCAGTGGACGAACCTCCACCATCGCCATGTACTTTGGTTGGTAGCCTCGGAGAGAGAGAGAGAGAGAGTTCCTCCTCTGTTGGTGTTGATTTAAAATCCATTCATGATCAGGAGCGTGGACTCCCAGACTTTCTGTGATCGCACGTCACAAAGGTGCCTTCGCATGCTTAGTCAGATGTGTGTTATCCGTCTCCGAACCACCATGCCATTAATCCATCTGTAATTGAGACAAATTTGTCGGTAAATTGGTTGTTTTGTATGCTTATTTTAAAGGAAAAAATGGGGCTGCCCCCTGGGGGCAGCCAACATGGCTGCCCCCGCCCCATTTTTCGGCGTTTTTTTTTATTTTTTTTGAAAAATAAAACCATGTATATTCATCCATATATCCCTCCTACATGCCATTCGAATTTCGTCAGAAACAGAGACTCCTACGGCCTCCATCTCGATGGTATCGACTTAAAAAAATCCTGTTACCGTTAAAAAATTACTGTCCGGATGGAGGCCGTAGGAGTCTCTGTTTCTTACGAAATTCGAATGGTATATAGGAGGGATATAGGGATGAATGTAAATGGTGTTATTTTTCAAAAAAAATAAAAAAAATTGCCCAAATAAGGCGGGGGCAGCCATGTTGGCTGCCCCTAGGGGGCAGCCACATATGACCCTATTTTAAATGATATATGAATAGAATGAGGTGATTTTCTAATATATTTGAGGTGTTTACATTGTTACTCTTTAATCTTCTTCATATTTTACGACCTTATGTGGGTTAACTTCCATCCCTTTTGACCATTAGATTTAATTCAAATCTAGGGTGAACGCAGCTCAGAGTAGCATACCATGATGCTTAGACTATAGGGCCAAATACCAAAATAACTAACTAAGTTGATGTGTGAGTTGATTCGACGACCAGTTATATATAGTAGCGATTTTGTCTTTGACCGTCCTAGATCTGTTTGTTTTCAAATGTGGAAATTGTCATCAAAAGAAATGACTATCAGGGACGGAGACAAGGGGGGCGGAAGGGGGCTTGGCCCCCCGTCTCCAAATTAATGCTTATATATATTATATTATTATTATAATAGGATATGATTTATATATAAATAGTTAATTATAAATAATAATAATAATAAGTTGTTATAATGGCCTCCATCTCCCATTTATAAGTTATATGGATATGGATATGTATGTATATGATTCGTTTTTGTATCCAAATTATACGGATTTTCACATCTATATCCGCATCCGTTTTCAAATATATACAGATACCGATATCACATTCATATCAACAGAAATCTATATTTGTATCTGTATATCCATTTATATATATATATATAGTTGTCCATTTATATTTAATTTTACATAACATAATCGTGTACCTTCTTTTATCATATTTGGTATAATTGTTATGATATAAGCACATTTAAAATATTTATATCATTTGTATTCCAATCAATACATGTATATTTAAGATAATATATAGAGTATTTATAGTATTATTCCTATGCCATCGATATCTATTTTATATCGATATCCATTTTTTACGGATATAGTAATATATTTTTCATCCGTCAATATCTTTATATGCATCGCATTCGTATTTAAAATCAGATAAGGATATTGGAACAACTATATCCATATCAATATCCGCCTGTCTGCATCCCTAATCTCTCCAATCTATCAATAAAAAATGATAATATGACATGAATGCAATAATCTAATTATCAACAACTGTAAGTTTTACGTAACTACATATTACACATAACCCCAACAACAAAATAACTATATAGTGATCTTTTTTAATTCATTGCCATAACATCCCTTTTTAAATTGTTAACGACATGTATTATTTCGTTGTGAAATGATCTTTTTTGAGTCATAATTTAAATGTTAAGGGCTAGTATGCGATAAAGTACAAACATGAGAGGGTAAATAATTGAGATGGAATACATAAGCATAAAAAATTTGAACCAATCCGATCCAATCTGTAATCCGATGGATTGGATTGATCTGGATCAGATATTTGATGGATTGGGTTGGATTAAAAAAAGTTAAAATCCGTTAAGGTTGGATTGGACATGGATTAAGCTAAAATTCAATCCAATCCGATCCAAATACACCCCTAATATGCAAATTATACGAAATTGGTACATATATATCTCCTTTGCATTCCTACATAGGAATGATATAATATTACTTTTTAAAAATCTTAATTTTAATGGTATAACTTAACATTGTATTAATGAAAGTGCATTTTGATTTGAAGAAGTTTGTAACGATCTTTTTATCGATACAATATTTGTTGGGATATTTACGTGAAACTGTAAGTTTACAAATGTATCTTTGTGAAATACACTTGTAATCATTATGAGAAATAGTAGCAAAGATAAATTATATATGAGAAAAATGGGGTTGTCCCTAGTGGCTAACCTCGCCCCATTTTTCTCCAAAATTTTTTGTTTTTTTGAAAAATTCCATCATATATTTTTAGCATCATATCCCTCTAATATGTTATTCTAATTTCATTAGAAAGATACTCATATGCCCTCCATGTAGAACATGTATTTTTAATGATCTTAGAATTTTTGTAATCGACTTATTTTGGATGAATGATATATGAGTCTCTGTTTTTGATGAAATTGAAATGACATATTAGAGGGATATAGTGATGCAAATATATAATGGAATTTTTCAAAAAAATAAAAAAAAAATTGAAGAAAATTTAGGCAAAGGTAGCTTGTTGGTTACCCTCTGGGGGCAACCCCATTTTTCTCATTATATGTAGTCTCAATAATTTGGCCCCCCAAGCAGAAATTCCTGGCTTCGTCCCTGATGACTATTGTGGCCGGATTGAAGCCTTCACAATGATTTTTTCCATCATATGTATCGTGAATTCTTGCTAATATCAAATATATAAAAGCTCGTGTATATATATGAGGAAAGGGAGTCTACTTCATGAAGTATGTAATATTACCTACTTCTTGTCCATTTTGATATTTTTATTTTTTGGGAAAATACCATCATGAATTTTCATAATTATATTCCTCTAATATATCATTCCAAATTTCGTCAGAAACAGAGACTCATAGGCCCTCCATCCAAAGCAAGTCAGTTACACCAATTCTAAAAATATTATGGGAATATAGTGATGAAAATCCATAATGGTACAACAACAACAACAAATCCTTTTCCCACAATTAAGTAGGGTCGGCTACATGGATTCTTCACCTCCATTCAGATCTATCTCGGGTCAATCCCGAGCTTATATCAAAAAAACTAAGATCCCTTCATATAGTCTCTTTCCAACATTTCTTGGGTCATCCTCGTCCTCTCTTAGCCAGCTCAATATCCCAACACTCGCATCTCCTAACTGGTGTGATACGCATTTTGAGTAGTTATGAGTTTTATAGAATATAACTATATATACACCATGTTTTTGAATGTTATCAAGTGTTATTTCAAGGAAATATTAAATTGATAGTATTCATACTTTACGTTTGACACGGTCAATAGATTCGCCTTGATACAACGATTTTACTGAAACTTATTTTGTATAAATCAGAGACCATCATGAATAATTATGACTTTAAAAGGTTCTCTGGATTTTGTAGCACATCCAACATAGTACCGCATCTAGTAATCTAGAAGTATGGTAGTAACTTATAAGCAGTAGAAGCCACTACTAGTATAGGGCCCACAAATGTTATAGATTTATACTCATTAGACCATAATCACATCATTAAGACTAATTAAGCATGATTAGTACTAATTACCCGTCATTAGTGATAATTAAGTGTCATTAACAAAAGTAGGACACATGTAGGGCAAATCATGGGACACGTGTCGTTATACATTCAGGACAAGTGTCAATACACAAGAGTAACATGTGTCATCATTCTAAGACTAACATGTGTCCTAGTATAGCCTCTTACTTGGGCAACAAGTTCTCTCATGCATGAGCCATGTGCCATAGTGCATGAATGGCAAGTGTTGTCATGTGTCTTTATGCATGTTAAGGAAGTAACATGTGTCTTAAAACCTCCCTTAGATGTTGACACATGTCATACATGTAAATGGGTTGGAGGCCTATATATATCCATGACCGCCCCATTCTTCTCAATCCATCCCACACACCCTAGAGCCACAAGGTCGTCGAGGTTGTAGGAGGAGCACGATAGGAGTCACGGCGAAGCTCTGACGGTTACCGAGAGCGCATTAGAAGCCGTAACGAAGTTCTGTCGGCCATCAAGCGGTATTATTCAAATCTGAGATGGATATAGGTGGTATCCACTAAAGAAGGCTATCCCAACTCGAGTTAGATAGCGATCAAGTGAGGGATTCTGAAGCGCTATTTAAAAGCAATAACCTTTAGCTTTTTATGCATGATTTTGAATTGCAAGTCTGCAATCATGTTTTCTAAAGTATTCACATATGAATTGCAAGTACCATACAATTGATATGAAATCAAGTCTTTAGAACGTATTTCAGACGTTGTTTCAAGTGTTTTAGCTTGATAGCATGTTTTCAAGCATATAATTCTTTGTGGAACACAAAGACATAAGTTGCACTACTCAAATTTGAGTTTTATATAAAGAAATATATTTAATGCAGTTACTGTGCAATATGGATCGGTTTTCAAGTTTCCAGTTGTAAGAATATGCATGTTATGACAGATTATTTTATGTTCATGAATTAGCTGTTATGAGCATGAATTTAGCAAATACAGATTTTTAGTGGCAAGAAAAGAATCGGAATCAGAATGTAAGCACCACAGTAGCTATTTTATACAAGTCATGAACTAGCCATTAGATATGGTGATGCCATTAGATATGACCATAAAACAGCCATTATATATGGCACACCATTAGATATGGTATCAAGAGGACCTTGGGTCCGTATTCTGTATATTTATAGGCTTTGGGCCGTATGCAGGGTGTTTTTGGTCTTTGGGACCGTCTGCGTGTATGACTTAGCTTTGTTTCAATGTTCATGAGTCGATAACTTAACCACAATGGTGATTAATGCAAATAGCCTGATAGTGATAATTATGTTTCAGATTTATCTTCTTTTTGAAGTGATTTCAGTGTTCAATTGCAAAACTAACATATTTTTATATGATTACTGTCATAAGGTCTCTTTCAAGCTATTTCAAAATATTCAGCAAAAATTTTGGTATGATGCTCATATTTCAACTTTTAGCTATATGTAAAAAGCTTGAGATCCTTTCACTGGGTCTAAGCTCATAAATGGGTTTAGACTCATCCCTTTATATTATAATTATGTACATATCAACAGAATCACGACAAGAAGGAGAAAGGATTGCTTATACACTAGAAGATAGTTTTAGTTTTTTTTTTGTACCGTCTGTTGTTTTGTAAGGAGTTGTAATAGAACTTGTGTAAGATACTTTTTTGTAATGTGAACTTTAAATACAAAGATGTTATATTTGATGAGATTGCCACATGTGTACTTTGAGGGGAAAAGGAGTAAGATCTATGACGTGGCACGTTCTGGTAGGCGGGACGGGTCGTGACAACTGGTGCATCAGTTGATCTTCTTTGCAAATGACCAAACCATCTTAAGCGGTTTTCTCGCATCTTATCCTCGACCGGAGCTACACCAACTTTCTTTCTCATCATTCTGATGCGATTATTTTTTAACGGGAGTTGTCGAATATAAAAAACTTATGACTCGCAATCCCATTTTTTTGGAATGAGTTGAAGGAATAGGTATTATTGATGGGCAAGAAGCAATAAATAGGGGTTTGTCAGGACCCATTTTACTAGCTTCTGGAATATAATGGGATCTTCGTAGTTAATGATTATGAGTGTTACAATGAATTCGATTGGAAGTCCAATGGCAAGAGGAATGAGATAATTGGTATATTCCAAAATAACTCTTACTCTAGCATCTTTACCCTTCGCCATGAACCCCTTTCTTTTGATTTTGGATCGACTCAACTCTTCTATTCTATAAGAAAGGAACATAAAATTTAAAAAATAATAGAAGTTACCATAGTTTTAATTTCTCGAGATAGGGTCATAATGTAATAAAAATACCAATTGAAAGCTCTTGATCGATCTGTCATTATAGATAGTGCTAACAAAGCTAAAATGAAATAGATAGAAAAGGAAAAGAGATAGTTATTCACTAGGACACTGACTTATTCTACAATTCTAAATCATAGATTAATTGTGTAACTTGTGATGAGTCTAAGGTAGTTGATACCACCTTCTGCAAAGAAAAGAGTGCCCTACAATCTATTGAAAAATAAAGCCTTTATTTTCTATTTAATCCAATCTTTACGTGTATGTCCACACATCCACCTTCTCATTTTCATTTCTGCTACAACCATTCTCTGCACATGTCTATGGTTCACATGACAACATTCAGATCCATATAGCATACCAGGTCTCATGGCTCTTTTGTAAAACTTTCCTTTAATTTTTAAAGGAATTTTCTTATCACAAAGAACAACAGAGGCTCCTCTCCACTTTATCCAACCTGTATTTATTCTATTAGTAACATCTCCATCAATTTCCCCATCATGTTGCAAAACAGATGCCATGTATCTAAAAGAATCTCTCTTCCGAATGTTATCGTCATCAATCTTCACCTTGATTCCTTCACATTGCTTCCTTCAAAGGTACACACCATATATTCCTTCTTAGACCTACTTATATGAAATCCTTTAGTCTCCAATGCATGTCTCTAGACCTCAAGCTTCTCATTTACTCCATCTCTAGTCTCGTCAATCAACATGATATCATCAACAAATAACATACACCAATGTAACTCATCCTGAATGTGGCTTGTCTACTCGTCCATGATCAAAGTAAAAAAAATTGACTCAAAGTTGAACCTTGATGTAAATCAATGTTGATGTCAAAATAGTCAGTCTTCCCAAACGGGATCCTTACCCAAGATAAAGTCATGTCATACATATCCTTTTACGAGGTTAATGTATATAACATGTACTTGTCTCTTCTCCGAAACTCTTCACAATATCTCTCGTGAGATAGAATCATAAGCCTTCTCTGAATCAATAAAGATCATATGGAGGTTCTTCCTTTTAACTCTATAAATCTTCGTTGTTCTCCTCAGCAAATGGATGGCTTCAATAGTTGAGCGATCTAGCATGAATCTGAATTGATTTTCTTTTACTTTGGAAACTTGTCTCAACCTTCATTCAATTACATGTCCCCAAATTTTCATGGTGTGACTCATCAGATTGATACCTTCGTAATTTGAATAATTTTGAATGTCTCCTTTATTCTTATAAAGCGGCACCATGACACTCCTCCTCCAATCTTCAGGCATTTTCTTGCTTCGCCAAATAACATTGAATAGATTCGTAAGTCATGTCAAATTGCGCTCACCTAAAACTCTCCATACTTCTACAAGGATGTCATCCGGTCCTACACCTTTTTTAGGTCCCATAACCTTTAAAGCCCCCTCTACTTCCTTTATTTGAATTCGTCTATAGCTTGAATCATTCAAGTAACTTTCACTGCTAGCTAGATCACCCAAAGTGATCTCTTTATTTCCTTCCCCGGTGAAAAAATTATGGAAGTACCGCTCCCATCTAGTCTTTATATCCTTCTGAGTAACAAGCACATAACCTTCCTTGTCCTTAATGCATCTCACTTGAGAAAGGTCTTTGATCTTTCTTTATCTTGCTTTGGCCAATATGAATATAACCTTTTAGCCCTCCTTAGAGTCGAGATTTTTATAGAGAACTTTATAAGCTTTTGACTTAGCTTCGCTTACAGCCTTCTTTGCTTCCTTCTTCGCTATTTTATAGTTTGTGTCAGTTTCTATGTTCTATCCTTTGACATAGCTTTAAAGCAAGCTTTTTAAATTTTTAACTTCTCTTGCTCCCCTTCACTCCACCACCAAGCCTCCTTTTAACCCGAAGCTCCTCCCTTTTACCATGATGGTATTTTCTAAATAATGAAAATTTTGACAAAAAATAGGCATGAAATAAGTAAGGTTTCCTACTTCATGAAGTAGTATCTCTCTCTCTATATATATATATAGAGAGAGAGAGGGGGGGGGGGGGAGGGCGGGAGGGATTATCCAATGAGCCTCATGTTCATTTGAGTTTCGGTGGACACCAAACGTAGGCTCTCTATATGTATTTTTATTTGAAATGTTGCCTATTTCAAAGGATTTCGTTCTTGGAAGGATGCTGATATGTTTGAGCCTTTAATATTTTCAATTATATCAAGTCCTTAAAAAAGGAAGACGGTTTTGGAAAGATAAATTCAAATTCTTAATTTCGGGTCAAAGAAACATTCATTGCACATTTGATCAGCAATGTACTTGTTGTACTCAAGTAATTATTTGTGGCGAGATCAGTAAAACTGAAAACAATTGTTAGTAATTTGCATTTGTAAAATTACATTGTATAGAAATCCGCAATTCATGCATGTTACTCATGTAATACATATTCATAAATCAAGTATTTTTTTGGTGTGAGATAAGTAATATATTCAAACATGAAGGTAAAAATTATTAATGCAAGTATCACAAATATTGATTACAAATGTCTATATTACTGAACTCATTTTGATTGTTATTGATTTTATAGTTACTCGATACTTAAATTTTAACTGAGGTATTCTTTATTTACTTATACAACCTTTTTAATTGCTTGCAATATGTTGAGTATTACTGATAGCAATATGTAAGTTACTGGTCTGGCATTTTTTATAATTTCTTAAATATATTGATTCCATTATCTTCTCTTACTTTACAATTTATTGCATGTTACCGGTGCTTCTCTCAATCTTACTTATTCTAGTATCCATTTTGAATTACTATTAAACCACCCCCTCTTTACTTAGGTAACTTATTTTATTACTTGTAATACGTCAATTGTTACTAATAGCCGCACGTAAATTACTACTTGTGTTTTGTTACTTGTAATGCATCAAGTAACACATGAAAAGTAATAATTGTGTTAACAATAGTAGCATAAAATATCTTATGAGTAAATTAAGTATATATATATATATATCAGTAACTTACTATATTTTCAAAGTAACATATGAAAAGTAATAATTGTGTTAGCAATAGTAATATGAAATATCTTACAAGTAAATTTATTAAATACATCAATAATTCAATATATTTTCAAAATAATGCATGAAAAGTAACAATTATATTTATTGTAACTTTCTATTATATGAAAGCAAGATACATTGGATAAAAAATAAATTATGACTACATATCATGAATTAAATCCATCTGCAGGTCATCCATCGTCTCTTCTTCTGATATGAACTTCTCAAGATCCAAATTAAATTGGGAAGCACCGTTCATCATTGCTTCTGATAAATCACGATCAAAGTCAATTCACAAATCATCCATCGGGTTTGAAACTGATATAGGGAAAATAACTGTTAGATAATACGATGAAGAAAAAATCTCCATTTCAAATACAATACCTTGAATTTGAGAAAAATAATCGCCTAAGATTACATAATCCACATCTCTGTTTACAAGAATGGTCGCATGACGTCGCAAATAACGATATCAATTACCTCTCGATACAATCAAAATATTTCCATGAAGGTTTACTATTTTTGGAAAATCATATTCTCCAATCTTGTTTTATTTCAATTCAAAAATCGATTCTATTTTTTGGGAATTAAATCTTGGATATATATATAGGGACCCTTTCAATTGAGGTGGGATCTCACTAATAACGTGGCGAGTCATCAATCAGATTCGTCAGATCTCAATCTGACGATTGCATCAAAAAGCTCATGCAAAAGGGTATTTTCATCATCTCATTTTCATTAAATTTGAGTTTCATTTTTAGTTTCAAATTATCATTGTAAGCATTTCTGGATTTGGTATTTTCACTAATGCATTTGTTGATTTATTTCCAATTTTGTTTCGAATGATCTCGATTCAATCATAGCATTGTAAAGTCCAGCGAATCTTTATAAAATATATTTTCCTCTTTGTAATTTTGTTATAATTTAATTACATTCTAAGTCAATGGATTTTGAAAATAAAAATACATTCTTTTATAGTTTTTTGTCATTTTGTAAAGTTTGTGCTTTTTCGGTAAATATTTGCATGTAAACCCACATACAATTTTTTTTCAAAATTCTTATTTGTGAATGAGTATGTTCATTTTGTAAAAATTGCATGAATATTTGTAAGGGTTAAAGGAGTCTACTCCTACCCCTATTTTCTCTCTATTTTTTATATTTTTTGAAATGAAAAATATGTATATTCATCACTATATTCCCCTAACATGTCATTCCAATTTCGTAAGAAACATAGACTCATATGCCCTCCATCCGAAGGAGGTCCTTTGTAATGGTTTTCCCTATTTGTAATGGTTTCAGCTCCTTTGTAAAATCCAAGCAGAGCTCTGCAAAATAAGAAAACAATAATGAGATTTCTAAAAAAAGTAAATCAATATTGAGTCTAAAGGTCAATTATGTAAATTATTATACCACAATGTAAATCTATGCATTACCTCACAAGCACGGTCCCCCACCTTTTGGAGAGCAAACAAAATAAAATAAGCATCATTATGAGGACAAAACTAACATTGATCATAGAAGAAACATCCATTTTATTGCCTGGTTGCTCGCATTTTTTAAAGTCTTGGGTACGAAAATGGTAATTAAATAAAGCATATACTCCTTAAAAAATCAGCTAATTTCAACCTATGTTCCCAATTATCATGACACGAGTTAAATCCATGAATGTTTCTCCAGTATATATGGGTTTCTGACACTGTATATCATAACAAAGATGTTCGCATTACATAAGAACCAAGATGTCCTTCGAAGTGTTTAGATACAGTTGGAGTTAAAAAAGCAAGAAAGAAAAATGAAAAATTGCAATCCAATTGTCTCCACTCAAATCATAACTTAGTGGCCAAAATGAGAAAATCACACAGTTTTCTTGACGCTAAAATTTCATGGATTTTTTCAAAACAACGGAACCATTTCAATATCAATATCCCAAATTAGCACTTTATACTCGACAGAACAATCTAACCAAGCTTCCAATCTTCCTGACCGGATCCCCATTGTAGATAAGGTCGTAGCAGGAAAGCGAGAGACACCTTAGCACACAGTCCTTCTCGATCGTCGACAACTCGCACTACCACCCCTACAATCTGCTACGACATATCCACCATCAAGATACAATCTTTGGCACAACCCATCGCCGCCACTGAGCCACGTGAGGGATGCTAGGGCACCTTCGAAGGTGTTCTTCGATGAAATGACATGATCGTGAGGTAATGAAATCGGATTAGATGAAGATGACAAATGTGCAATGGATCTTATAGATGGAGGAAAAGCGGGAATGGGTGGAGGAGCGGAGCATGGCAGCGAGGACAACGATGCCGATGGAGAAGATGGGGACATTGGGGGAGAGCAGCGGAGGAGTTTCTTGGGGGAGGGAAGAGAAGGCGAGGATGATTTGATTTGGAACAAATGGTTGCAACCATTTAGGGATATATTATTGGAACATTCTACATCTAGACATTGCTAAAATGACCAAAATGGGGTTTTCATTGTTAAAATAACAAATTTAATATGCCATCAATCTCAGTCGTGGGATTATAAATGAAAGGATGGGATTGGAGGCTCAAGACAAATGTAGTGAGACTACCTCATTTGAAGTTTCACCTATGTGTGTGTGTGTGTGTGTGTGTTTGTGTGTGTGTGTGTGTGTGAGAGAGTGTGATTTTTGTCCAATGGATCTTATGCCCATTAGACATGAGATGGGCCAATCATCTCAGCCATTGGATATGCTCCTTTTAATCCCCAAATATCAGGGACCCATAACTATAATGGGAAAAATTAAAAAAAGGAATTTCATAGAAATTCCGAAAATAGTAAACATTCCGGAGGTTACTGTATCGAGGGGTGATTAATATTTTCATTTTCTTCGCGATGCTCGTTCTTGTAATATGATGTAAGGATTTTGTAATTTTAGGCAATCGTTTTTCTCTAATCCAATGTATTGTATTTGAAGTGTAGATTTTTCTTCATTCATCGTACAATCTAATAGTTTGTGTGTGTATTTCAAGCTCGATAGATGACTTGCAAATGGATTTTGATCGTGATTTATCAAAAACAATGATGGACGATGCTTCCCAGTTTAATTTGGATCGTGAGAAGATCATATCAGAAGGAGCAACAATGGATGACCTGGAAATGGATTTGGAGGATGGGAACATTATTTTAGAGTGATGGATCTGTAGTGTTAATGATTGAATTATAAATTTGTTTATCAAATGTATCCCTTTTATACTTGATTAATTGTATTATTAAAGTATTTATCTTCATTAAGTACTCCTTTAAAATAAGATTAACAAGCTACATAGGACCTATTTGTATTTGTATGAATGATTGGAAATCCAGTAACACCTAAACAAAATTTGTATAACTCATGCGATTGGCATCAGTAATGTAGTAAAAACATCTATGACAAGTACCTTTATTATTGCTATCATTAACACATTTTGAAGTTTAAGTATTTTATTGGAGTATGTAAGTAACCAAGGCAATGTGAATGTATCAGTAAGAACGTTAGCAAGACTAGTAAAACTTGACATTTTACTGAAGTATTTATTTTCAATAACTTAGTATGATAAAAAGATCTTATATGACAAGTAGCTTTAAGTGATGCCATTAGTAACACTTTTCGTATCATAGGTAATTTGTTATCATGCTTCAGTAAGTAATGCAATATAACTTGTATCAATAACTATGAGAGAAAAGTCAGCATCAGTAATAATTTTTTTGTAACATAGGCCTTTGGTATCAATACTATAACTTCATTAACAAATATAATGAGTTCCGTAATATGGAAATTTATAATCAGTAATTGTTATATGGACATTACTAAATATAACTCAATGAGAAGCATAAGTATTGTTATATAGAAATTAGTAAGTATAGCTTACTTTGTAATCAGCAAGAATCATTATATTTCTTAACAAATAACTTTTTTCCACTTGCTTGTATATTTACACTAGTAACTCAATGAGAAGCATAAGTAAGTTCTCGTGTTACTACGGTAACTTATAAAATGTAATTGGGTCGGTAAGAATAATTGAAGACTAGTAACATCTAATATATTGCAGGTAATGTTTGCAATGGAGTCGGTAACTTTGTAAAAAGAAACATGCATGAAAAGTAACTTTTGTATTTATTCTAGTAACTCAATGTGAAGTATATATAATTTGTACAACTACTTAAGTAACTAAGCTAATAAATTTATATTAGTAAGAATGATTGAAAGACAAGTAACACTCAACAAATAGCAAGTGACTTATACAAATGTTATCAGTAACTTTGCACAGATAAAAAATATATATGAAAAGTAACTTTCTATTTATTTCAATAATTTGCAATGGAATCAATGACTTTGTATAAAAAAATATAAATGAAAAATAACTTTGCAGTGGGGATGAAGATAGCGTAGATGGGAGTAGAGGAGCTCCACACGTTGTGAGTTAAACTATATTGAGTACTCGGTTCAAAATGTTTTATTGGATGCCAACCGATTTAATCTGTGTGGTTACACATCCAACGAGATATACATGCACACCCATGATCAACCATATCTTTATCGCCCTATTAATAAAAAGGCATTGAAGCAAAGTTATCAATGCATACAATTGTGGTTACCAAAGGTAGCTTTAATCACTCTCTATATACAAAATCGCATAATTGTGTAAACTACAAGACTTATGTAATAACATAGATTTCATCCACCATTAAAAGAGCCACGCTTTGAGAGTGACAACTCATACCAAATAAGAAAATGTGAAAGATAAAGACAATTAATATAGATATATATAGCATTTTTTTGTTGCAAATGTAAAAATAATTTAAAAGGTGTTAAGATCAGTAAATAAAAATCTAAAAATATGCTCTAATAACTATTACCACTTTAGGGGCATGTTCGTTTGGAGAATAAGCATTGGAATAAGGTGTCAATTCTCCGCGTAACGCGGTTCCCAAGAGTGCGGATATTCTCATCCGCATCCCATAATTTCTTCTTATTCCGCTATTATTCATATCTTTATTTCATCTTATCTACCATCATTCCACTTATTCTCTGTATTCATATCTTACCAGACGAATGGATAATAGATCCTTATTCTCCATCATTATTCATGATTATTCCCTAGCCGAACGATCCCTAAAGAATTGATTGTTGTTGATGCTAAGCGGGATTATCCCTGTTGATATTTTAGGAAGAATGTTAGAAGGAAAAGATGAGGTCATGGGCTTCCGAAGAAAACCCACGCTCTCAACAAATCTAGAAAGTTCCTCGAGTTTCTTTGGGAACCACTACGAATTCCATAATTACCTGTTTGGATATTTTTCAATTCTACTCATCATGGATCTCAGAAGTATTTCACGTTTTTGTATAATAAATCACATGCTTTCAAATAGATCAATTCTCATAATAGATTCTTAAAATTTTACTATCTAATCACTTTTGTTACGAGCATTTTGTGATTGTGGTTGATACACAAATTGGACTCAGATATGCTCGTCTATAGTCTTACATCGCAGCAATCTCATATTTGAATCATAAATGTGACTTTATATTAATGTATTGCAGTGATTAAAGGAACTCGCCCTTTTCTGTCATTACTTTAATGTATTTTTGCTACCTTATTGTGTTAGTCATATAATAATAGAATCAAAATGGTTTTGTTACTACCAAAAAGACTCAACCAATAATGATTGTGTATGCCTTAAGAATTTAATAACATGGATAAAAACATGAGCATGTGATTAATCAAAATTCATTCACCTTTATTCTCCTATTTTGACTTTAAATTCCTAGTAAAATACATGTAAATACTACTAACTTGCATGAATTAACAACTAACTTGATAATGATATTTTACGTACAAAGTTAACCCATTTTGATTTCTTTCTTATTATATTATTTTATTATTTTATATTATAATAGATTACATAATTAAAAATCAAAATAAGTTATTTTACTGTTGAAAAATAATGCAAACTGATTTTGTATATAGTGTAAATATAAATCTTTCCTCTAATTTTCTTTTGCTTTTTCTTATTTATTAAAAATATCAACAAATTTGTATTTTACTTTATTTTTAGTATTTTATTTTATCTTCATTTTTAAATATCTTTTAATAAATTTGAAAATTTTGAAAAGCCATGAAATTTGCATTTCTATTATTTATAATACATTCAAAAATATTTTTTATGTACATACTATTTTATTTTGCATTTGAGGTCTACAAGAAAAATGTAGATCCCATTTGGATCCTCATTATTTATATTGGTATTTTTTCTATTTTTCTTTTTATTTTTTCCTTCATTAGTATTAGTAGTCTGCTTTATTTTTATTTTAGTTTCTATTTCTTTTACCCATTCTCTATACCAACTTCCATTCTTCTCCACTAACGCACTCCTTTTATAACTCACATTCTTCCTCCTTCCTTTTTAATCCCTCATCCCCCTTCATTTTTTCATTATCCATCATTCTATAACACGAGAACTTCGTCGATAATAACTTCATAGTTTCATCCTCGAGCAGCAGCCTCCCCAAGGTGAGATCCGCGACAACGCCATTATCGTGTCACAAGCTTCCAATCGAGCTCACCAAGCTTTGAATGAGCTTTTGCCATCCTTCTTGAGGCCATAATCGGAGTTCGCAACTCCAACTCCGGCGAATATCTAGGTAAAGTTCCCATCTTTCATCTTCTCTTTCTTTCTTTTGTTTTCTATCTTTTCTTTGCTAATGTACTTCTCCTGTCCTGGATCTTCCTTCATCCATCGTCGTCACTGCACCTTCCACCTTTCTGCCACTGCACTCCAGAACTCGCGGCCAGCCCCTCCACCTGTGGTTGCATGAGCCCACTCCCACTGCCTCATATGCGCTTCTCCACCCTGTGTAAGAGCCGCAGCCAGCTGTGGCAATCCAGTAGTTATGTGTCGCCCCCTCTGGCTCGTGCACGAGCAGCTGCCAGCTGCTGCTCTACTCCGCTCCCTGTCACGTGTTGTTGTGCGCCTTCATGGGTTTTCATTCCTTGGATCCCACGAAAAGAGAGTAAGAAGAAGACGTCTCCCGCGTGAGGCGGTCTCCCCATTTATTTGGGGAAAATTGCATGATGCCCCTAAGGTATATGTACTTAAAGAAGGTCCCATGGGAACAACTTATTTTTGTTGATTTTGCATTCATGTATTGCATTAATACCCTTGTATCTGATTTTGAATCAAAACTTAATTGCGCTAAGTTGAATTTTTTCCTTATATTCGTATTTTACATTTACATTCATATTATATAAAAAATGTCATTTATTTATTCCTTGATTATCAAATGGTGTCGTTGTCAGGGAGGCAAACAACTTAGGTTCATTTAGAAAACATGGAGCTATGTTTTTCACTCTTTCGATTAGTCTGATTCCCGATCTCAACTTGTTTATATTCCCTTTCTTTTGTGATTCTTTTCCATTTATTTCTTTGCCTTTTTTATATATTTTACATCTCTCTTACATAAATTCTATCTTATTTATGCGAGGGCTTGGTGGACTTGGAGTGGCTTTCTTGAAGACGACGTATCTTGAAGTGCATCGGAGGCCGGTGATTCGTGGAGCAAACCGACTGCTGAGGTGCCAAGAAGACATTTTCATTTGAAGAGAGAGTGTGTACATTAGATTTTTATTTATTTACTTATATTTATAGACTATTTTGTAATAATTGCTTGATTTCTGACGAATTCTGTTTGGAATCTCGCGTGCATATTAGGACTGGACATTGGACACTCATGGTTTGAGTGGTTTACTTGACACAACACAAATCCTACGTCCATGGATATTATAGCTTCACAGGTTTAATATCTGCTTGTGCTCGTAATTCATAAGACCACGCCACACATTTAATAATACACACCTTGGATCGCTCTAGTTTGGTCAATTTCAAATCATTTTCCCCATCAATTGGAACTTTCTGATGGGTGTGGTTTTCTGACTCACATGCATTTAGTGTTTAAATTGTGTTAACTCAGTTGTGCATCTTGCATTGTAGAGAGCTGGAGGCATTGTAAGTCTTCTTACTCAAGCATTCGTCATCATTTCCATCGATTGCATCAGCTTTTCCGATTCCATCTCTTAGTTTTTTTCAAAACTTGGGATAGAGGAATTGGGATTGGACGGTAAATGTGATTGCTTGCGTTTGATTAAATTACTATTGACAAGTAATCTCTAATATTAGAGATGTTAATTGAATCGATCCAAAAAAATATTGAAAAAAAGATTGTTCACTGTTTTTGGGGGAGAAAACCCATCCTTTTATGCAGGTCATATCTACAAACATAGTGGGTAAGGAAGTACACACTGAGGTCAGAGCTCAAATACCTAGACTTGCGCCCTAAATCTCCAGGTCTGACTTTCGTGGGCTTAGGAGTTGCAGGCGCTTGCCTTCGACCTTAGAGAGACATTTTGGTGTACATCTTCTCACTATAATCCTTAGGGGCGTGATATAACTCGATATCATGAGCAGATCGTCTCTTTGATTGGGATATAGTATAAGCGTAAGCTAGCATTAGGCGACTCACCTTGTATGCTTGTATAACAAAGATTTATTAATTACTTAACTAAAATTGAAAAGATAACAATTGTACCTTTGCGACCATCATCATGCTAAGTAGGCAAAATCCGGGTTTCTTTGCATACTATCTGTTTATGTGTTATTCTGTGCACTTGCACGTTTTTGGCCAGGATCTACTTCCATTTGATTCTTCTCTCTCAAAGATGTTGGGATATTGGTCCTCGTATCCAGACCCCTCGAGTCACTTATCCCCGACCATACACCATTCATATTCATATTCTATATCTTAGATGCCCCCTCCACCATCTGTGGGAGACCCTTGCATGTGGTCGGTTCCATCTCAATCTGATAATGAAGCCAGAATTCCGAATGACTTCCCCACTTCTTCACACTTCTCAGCTACCCCACATTGTTGCACTCCTGCTCCACTTCCATCCTGGGCCGACTCACCGCATTCTCGAGCGCTTGATGGAATCAAGGAAACATTTGAAGAGCAATCCACTGCAAATACATACGACTGGAAGAGTTATTTACCCCCATATACCTCATTCTCTCCTCATATGAATGTTGGGACAAGTCAACGATTTACACATACACATCCTGACTTGACCATAGGATATAACATGGTTGATCGAACAAACCAAGTGGAAAGGCTCATCCCTTATGATTTTATGGACATGATTGTCCTTAGTGATCAAGCTTTCATTGACCAGCCCTCATACCACCCATTCAGAGAGCCCACACATGCATGGGATTGGACCCATGAGCTCGATCTACAAGCCCCTTGTTTATTAACTCTACCATACGAGACTCCGACCAATATCTGCCATACAGATAGCCCATACTCGACCCAACAATACATGCCGAAGTCAACGTATGTTGAGTACGATACTCCAAGTTCTCAGCAATATCCTCCAGTTGAACAGACTTCTCTCATGATTTATCATGCGAACTTTTTGGAGGATGACATTTCTAGATTTGTGGAGAGATATGAACCATTTGACGACAAGTTGAAAAATATTGATAACATATTGAATTCATTTCCTACTAGCTCTGATATGAAAATGAAAAACGAAATATTAGATTCAATGTTGAAAACATAGAGGACGCTATGAAACACACACACCATGTACATCTGGAGTCCCTTCTACCTCTCTCTTATACTAACTACTTATCCTCCAATCTAGAGTTTGTACATTCTCCTACTCCTCCTTTCCCTATCGAAAATATAATAAAATTTGAAATTGGAAATGGCCTAAAAAAATAGATCATGTCCTTAGGGAAGCGATTGCTAAGGAGATGATTATAGAGCTTTCCTTGATTAAGATCATAGAACACTTTCTCGACCTCAAAAGGTTCGTGATAAGTAAATTGATGCCCTAAATATCAGGCAATAAGAGGATAAGAACTGAGAGACATAGTATTTATAGCTACCTCCTTAGAGATGGGGGGAAAGACCAAGAGCCGTAGAGTGAAGTGGTTGCCTAGGGTTGATGTGAAATTAAAGACACTACCTTCACCATGCTAGAATCGTTGGCAACTCGTTGATAAATATCCTCTCGATCTCTATGTTTGACATGCTCAAACTCGGTCCAATCAGAAATTCAAGAAAGATCTTTCAACTCGCTGATCAATCTACAAAATGATCGAGAGGAAAAGGAGAGTTCACCATGTCTCTAATCATTCTCGGGAAGACGTTCGTAGCCTTGACTAAGGCGACTATAGATTGTGAGACTTGGGGGATTAATTTTACATCATTGGGAGCACTCTGACCTCACCCATTCTTTAAGGACATGCGGTACTCTAAGGTAATCCACAAAGCTGTAGATAGTCATAACCGTCGAGCGGCAAATAAGTCCTACCCTTATGCTACACCTGAGACGATGATTGTTGAGCATACCAATGGTATTGAGACCTCCCACACCAAGGAGATTCGACCCGGTGCTTGCTCCACAACCTACACAAGAGCTTATGTGAAGGACTCACAAACAGATTCTTCTCATGATTCGATATCGAACTTTGTCAAATATCTTGATCATTTCAGTGATTTGAATCCCAAGCCTACATTGTTACAACCACCACCCAGAGAGACGACCAAAAACTCACAAACTCACTTCAAAAAGGAAGTTTTTTCTTCTAGTCGATTTTCTAGCGAGAAGATGAAGAGCATTAATTCCTCGAAGTATTCTCCTGAAACCCCCAAGGAACTTTACTCTTGTCGTCATCTCCATACTTCAGGTTCTAGAAGATCAACTGTGATGGTCTTTTCCGATGATTCCTCTCCAGATTTCGATGATGCAATCATCATAAATGGGTATGTAAAGTTGTCATTCAACCATACTCGAGCAAGCAACCCTGGTCGGATCGTCTTTAGACATTCTATCCACCTCACTACTATTCTTCTAGGGATGATTCTCGCAACGATACAAGTCCACACTTCATCTTCCCTCTCCGTTCCTGCAGGAAGGTCATCGCAAACCTTCTTGATCTTTGTATATTCTCACTCTGCCTTGTATATGTTTTCTTTTTCTCCCTCCCTCCACCATGATCCACATCACTCGCCCCAGTTCCGTCTCGTTTTCATTTTGTATCTATACTTAGGATGAATAGATCCTAAGCGTAGGGGGTGAGTGACACGAGTTGCTCTTTCTCTTCTTTTATTTTTCTTTTTGTATATTCTCTCCCCCTCTCATCGGCCTCTCAATCTTGACCACTACTCCGTGCTTAGGATTATCAACGTCTAAGTATAGGGGGGAGATGCCCGATGTGTATTCTCTACATCCACTTCTTCCTCTTGTCTTCTCATTTCCTATTATATTTACCTACATGTGCTTTGTACGAGTTATGTCTTTATTTCACTCTGTGCCATGAGGATATAGTACAATCTAAGTATAGGTGTGTGTGTGTAGCGTATATAATTTACCCATAGCTCTTATCTTGACTTGTTTATAAATAAAATAAGGGATTCTCGGTATTTTTTTAAATTTTGTAAAATTTATATTTTTTTGTTTTACTTGTAAGTAATATGCCCTTTTTGTAAAAAATGTTGTAAATTAGGAGTATAACACAAAAAGTTTGAAAAATAACAAAATATCTTCAAAACCTCTTACAAGAAAACTTTTTAAAAAATCTCAAAAATCTTTTTAAAATATTTTCTCCTCCAAAATTTAAAACTTTTAAAAAAACCAACAAATATATTATTTTTAAAAAAATGGAAATAAAAAATGAACTAATAAGATGATTTGGTCTCTGACAATTACACATTCACACAAGACTTATGAAGTTCAAGAACACTTGATTTGTAAGGTCTTATAATTAAGAGTTAATCAACCTTAATCATTAGGGTATGTGACTTAATTATCCACGTATCCCTGGTTTGAGAGATACATGTGCTATATTGAATACTTAGTCTATACCTTAAAGAATATGATTAGCACTTCACATGCATGACTACAATTATGATGAGATGAGTCAATAATTCTGAGGAATCGGAATGAATGATTTGAGGTTGGACCTGATCTTATGATACTCGAGGAGCGGATAAAATTAATGAAGGCTTCATGAAACCCGAGAGTCAGCAACTTTAGCCAATATAGAACAACTTCTTGTACTATCCCTTGGTATTTATCAAAGTGCTAGGGTGTGATGAAATCTAATAAAATGTTGATCTATGTGCGTCAACTTGATAAAAGCAATGGACCTGGCTAACTAAAAAGAAAGAAAAGAAAGTTATTGTTGAGAAGTTCACACACTACAAAGTCAAATCAGAAGAGAATACATCAAAAGAAAGCGCTCCCAATGATTTTCAAGTGTCCACTTGGACCAAAGTTAACAGGCCACAGGAGTCGGGCGAGCATAAAAAAGAGAGCTCTGCATCGTAAAGGCTACAAGTTTGGGTGCACGGTACATTGGGTACTAAGAAAAGGCACACCTCGATGCATCCTGAAAAAACAAGTGTAGACGACTCGAAAAACTCTTGACGGACACACTGTCAACAAAAAAGAAAATACATGTGTTGTATAATAAGGTACTCGAGGTACTCCTCTTTCTAATGGGATGGAGAGAAGAAAAGACACCATCCTATGCCCTCCATTAACTGACCTTTCATATTTACTTTTAAGACATGCGAGTAAAGAGACTGTGAATTGGATGCAAGAAATGATTTATTCCCTAGTGTTGAGGATTGGGTTCTTATGAGAGTCTTTTGGACTGCAACTTTGGGAGACGCTTTGACTTTACTCTTGTAACTACGATCCACACTTATTGTCCAGGGGCGAAACCAGAAAATGAACTAAGGAGGGGTCATAGTAAGTATCGTAAAAAAGTAGCTCACATTTTATAATTTTAGTGTTTTTGAGAACTACACACATAAAAAAATATAGTTGAGATTATGAAAACAAAACAAAATGAAACATATTTATAAAAATACATCAAAAGTTCATATAAGATGAGCCCTCCGTTCCTTCGCAGCATCAAAACCATTTATCAATAGATTGGTGTTGAATATTTGTGCTATGTCCTTCTCAATACAAATGATCATACAATCAGCAAGAAATTCATCATCCATCTTACTCCGAAGTCTAGTTTTCACAATTTTCATTGCTGAAAATGCCCGCTCTGTAGTTGCAGTCGATATAGGAAGAGTTAATATAAGCCGGATTAACCTGCCAATAAGGGGATACATTCTTGGTAATCTAGTATCTACTAGCAAGTGACAAAGCTCAGAAATTGATGCTGCATTTTTTAATTGAATATATTGAGCAACATCGAGGCGAAATCTTTCTGCTCCGTATCTAATATGCAACTTCTCTTGCTCAGAGAAATCATCAGGATAAAATTGCTTCATAAGTGCATACACTTTTTCAACATTACAGACCTCGTAATTATCCTTCGGATCCAATGTATAAGTAAGAATCAAAAGCTCCATAATATTTGTATCAAATCGATTATTTTGCTTATAAAGCTGTGAGTCAATTGCATCAATAAAATGTCAACTCTATAATAATGCTCCCTTGTAACATGATCTTATTTATGTCGAGCTCGACCTCTTCCTACACTATATATTGAATTCATATATGGAATAATGATTTTGTACTTTTCACAAAAAGAAGTCACACATCCCGTTAAGGAACCCCACCCATGTTCTCGGAGCTTTTGAATAAGTTCTTTTGTCAAACGAACCAAATCCATTGCATTTACAATATCTTGAGATTTTTGTTGCGGATCTTGACAAAGATCATGGGTAATAGATAGAACCTCTTTCATGATACGTGGAATTAGAACAAATTCAAATGATGGCATTGCATCAAAAGCTGCATCAGCATCGTCTCTTTGAGCATATGTGGATCCATTATTAGTGACACTCTTAAGAACCTCACAAGTTGTACCAAATATATTAATCAAGCTAGTAATAGATGATAAATGTGAACCCCATCTTGTATCACCGGCTCTTTGCAGTGTCTGCATTTGATTGAGCCTTTTACCAGTTTGAATTTCATTAGATGCAAATAATTTCTCTAATTGAGAAGCATGGGTAGCATGAAGTTTATCACTGCGCTTACAAGAAGCGGTAACAATATTTACAATAGAAGATAATTTTGAAAAGAAATGATAAATATGGATCATCTCTCTGCATGCAGTAACCAATGCCAAATATAACCGATGTGCTAAGCAATGGACATAATATGCGAATTGGCACTCTTTTAGAAATAAACTTGAAGGTCATTCCACTCTCCTCGCATATTACTGGCACCATCATACCCTTGACCAAAATATCTTTAACATTGAGATTATAACGTGCGAGAAGACATGATATTTCTTTATTAAAGTGCAAGATGAAGTATCGGGAACATGAATGATGTCAAAAATCGCTCTCGAATAAAGCCATCATTATCAACGAACCGTAAAATAATTGTCATTTGTTCTTTTTTTGGATTTGTCTCGAGCTTCAACAACAATCAAACAAAACTTTCCACTGACAATTTCTTCTCGTATTCTATTTCGCACTCTATCTGACAAAATATTCATGATTTCTTTTTGATTTTTTGGTGAAGTATATTTAGCATTTTCCAGACACATTTTCTAAAACCACTGCAACAACATAATCATTATAGGAAGCTAACATTTTGACTAATTCAATAAAATTTCCCCGATTTTTCGAATCCAGATGCTCATCATGACCTCGAAATGGACATGCTTGGAAAGCAAGCCATTTAATAGAGTCAATTGTAGCCTTTAGTCGTAATCTATTATTTGCAATTTGATGATTGTCTTTCTTATCAAATGCTGAATCAATATGTTGAGAACGAATCACCAAGTCTCGACAAGATTGCATACAACAATTGTGTGGTGAATTTGGATCTCTGCCTATATGAGTCAGTAAGGCACACTTTTTACCATTGTTCACCTTTTCCAATTAGGAAATCCATCAACTGTAAAGGTTGGTGATCCAAAGCGAGTGTATGCTTTGGTATTAAAAGGTAACAAGGTAGACAAAATATTGCATTGTTTATAGGGGAGTATTCTAACCATGATGGGAACGGTTTGTACCAAGATGGTTGAAAACGACGTCGATGTTTCTCTGATACTGAAAGTGGGTACTCATGAAGAATAGGTGGCAAAGGACCAAAATTATATAAGCACGTCTTATTCCATCAAGTTGATTAACATGATACTCCCAAATCTGCGGTCGTAAATCGGGATCACGTTCGAGGAGATTGATATCCCTTCTATTGTCCTCAAATTTTAAATACTTATGAGATGGAGTAGAACAATCCTCTATAGTTGTTTTCAAGTCAACAATAGCAGCAGAAGTGGTCTCTAATGTATGATCTTGCTTCTTAAAAATACATCTATAGTAGATCGTTTTTGTGCCATTCAAATGTAAATATTATACTTCCTACATAAAATATATCTGATTAGTATATATGTATATTATCACATATCCACATACCAATTTTAAACTCATTGAATATGTTAATATAATATATATAATCCATATGTATTAACAAATTTCAGATATAGTGTACTCAAATTCCATCAAAAGTACTTGCCTTTAAATACAAAATGCAATGTGCACAAGTAGCATAACCGTTTGTTATGAATATATGCTCCTTTAGATTTTGGATTACAATAAATAAATTGAAAATTTGAGATAGTATTAGGAAAATTAGAACCTCAAGTCTCTAGACCCGGAGGCACACATCACACATCTCTAGACATAAAAAGTATTTTATGTTTAAACTACTATTCGGATTACTACTTGTTAATAAATATAAACAAGCATTTAATATAAATGATAGAAAATATTATCTAGCATATAATCAATCTATGATCCATTGGTCCCAACCATCATCCTAGTACTATAGTCCATAGTACAATAGTACATTAGTACTTGTGCAGTTGTACAACTCTACAATACTGTACCCTACTTATTACTATGGAGTATGGATCACAGATGTGTGCATCCTACATGATGTATTCATTTCACTCCATAGAGCAAGTAACCACACCACATCTTATTATTTATATGATAACATTGGACAAGAATGACACACGTAAGGACAAGGAAGAAAAACAAAAACTATATTCTATGGTCTATACAGGAAAGCAAGTACACATCTATATTATCATATCATATTATCAAAGATCCATAGCCTTATAAAGTTAGGAATTGAGTACCTTCGTACCTGCACTCCTTCAGAGAGAATGTTGTACTTGTAGTTGTATGTTGTTGTGTTGTTTGTGCTGTTGTGGCTGTGTAGATGTGCCAAAGTCCACCAAGGCACCAAGTCCGTCAGGGTACTAGGATCGGTAGATGGTCCTCTCCTTAGTCTCCTATGCAACTATGCTCTTGTCAATGCCAGACAATGAGACAAAGCTCCACTCTCCACTATAGCCTATAAAGTACGAAACTTGGATGAGATAGAATACGAGGAGGTGTGGATGAGGAATTTACCTTTCCTACATTTGCATTTATAGCACAACCATATCATACCGTTTGAAATACTAATAGGCAGGGGGGTCATCAAGTCTCTCTCTATATATATAATGGGCATTTAAAAAATCAAGGTGGGGCCATGGCCCCCCCATGCATACACTTGGTTATGCCCTTGTTAATGTCATTTCCTTATCATAAGTATCCAGAGAGCCTCATGATCAGGAATGTTGAATACCTTTTGACTAGAGCTTGGACCAGCTTAGA
Organism: Ottelia alismoides; assembly: GCA_037367405.1. Lineage (NCBI taxonomy): Eukaryota > Viridiplantae > Streptophyta > Magnoliopsida > Alismatales > Hydrocharitaceae > Ottelia > Ottelia alismoides. The sequence continues at coordinate 461,113 of JAZKJV010000607.1, forward strand.
ATTTGAGGATTATTATTAGGAATTAGGATTACTAAAATCGAGAGTAATTAACAGATCATTTACATACACAATCACTGATTAATCCAACTTATTCATTCTATACTTGCTCGAGGACTAACAAGGTTTAAGTACATGGGGGTGTTGAATATGTGATTCATCGTCTCAATATACTAATCTTAGCTTGATTTCATGAACAAAATATCAAAAAAATGTCTCCAAATTCAAAAAATTAACAAAATACAGCTCTCAATAAAAACCAAATAATAATATATATTTATACTGTAAATAAGTCCATGAAATAATTCAGAATAAAAACCATAAAAATAAAGAGCTGAAAACGTGTGTATATTTACATGTAAAAAGTTCGTTCTTCCCTGATTTTTAGTAAATCCTTTCTAACTCCATATACCTTAATTCTCTCTTTAGAACTTATACAAAAATGATTTAAAAATAAAAAATTAAGAAAGAATTCCCACCTTAACTAAATACTTATAGGTCTTAAATTGAAAAAGTAGTAAAATCCAACTTATCGGTTAAATTTCCGCTCCGTATGATCTCCAAATTCACCAAACTCACTTTCAAAATTCGAGTTATAAAATTACCTATCCAATGAAAATGATTTCATTAAAATCAAAATTTGTTTGCAAAATATCGATTTTGGGATCCAGTTGTATCTTATATATATGTACCAACTTGATAATGATATTTTATGTATAAATTTAACCCGTTTTGATTTATTTCTTCTTTTGTTAATTTCTTTATTTAATATTGTAATAAAGTACATAATTACAAAATCAAAACAAATTATTTTACCATTGAAAATAATGCAAAGTGTCATTGTATACAGTGTAAATATTAATCTTTCCTCCTTTCTCTTTTTACTTTTTCTTGTTTATTAAAAAATCCCCGAAAATATAGCTGTATTTTTCTTTTTTTTAGTATTTTATTTTATCTTTATTTTATAAACATATTTAATTAAAGAACTAAAAAAAGAAAAGTCATAAAATTTGCATTTTAATTCTTTAAAATGCATTCGAAAATATTTTTTGTGTACACACATCTAATATTTTTTATGTACATACCATCTGAATCTACATTATTCATAGTGACATTTTTTCTCTTTATTTTTTTATTTTAGTAATTTTAATATCCTACTTTATTTTTATTTTATTTTATTTATTTCTTTTACCCATCCTCTACGCCAACTTCCATTCTTCTCCACTGCCCTACTCCTTTTCTAGCACCCATTCTTCCTCCTTCCTTCTCAATCCCTCAACCCTTCATTTTTTCCTCATCCATCGTTTTGTGACACAACGAGAAAGGGTGAGAGTTCGAGAGCTTCATTGGTGACACCGTTATATTTTTGTCCTCGAGCGACAACCTCCCCAAGGCAAGATCCATGGCAACCACCATTATCGTGTCGCGAGCTTCCAACCAAGCTTGCCCAACTTCGAAGGAGCTTCCACCATCCTTCTTGAGGCTATAATCGGATCCGCTTTTTTCATCTCCAACTCCGAGGAATCTCCGGGTAAAGTTCTTATCTTTCCTCTTCTTTTTCTTTCTTTTGTTTTCTATCTATTCTCTGCTATTGTACTTCTTCCCTTCTGGATCTTCCTTCATCCACTGCCATCGTCGCACCTTAGACCTCGTCGTCACCGCACTCTAGCACCCGCGGACATCCCCTCTACCTGTGGTTGCAGAAGCCCACTCTTACCGCCTCACATGTGCCTCTCCACCCTTGTGCCCAGTCCACCGAGTTGCCACACCCCACCGTAGCCACCGCAACCCCCTATCGTGCAATCGCTTCAGCCGCACCCCTCGCTATTGTCTTCTCCTTGTAAGGCAAGTCCCATCACGACCGCATTGTTTCCACCGTGCCCCTGCACCATCATCCACCTATGTTCAACACTCCTCGCGTGCACAACCACGCCCCACGACCGCTCCTCTTTTGTCACTCCTCGCACATCTGGCGCGACCGCCACACAACTCCACCACCTTAGCGCGGTCGCCACCATCCTCACTCTAGCAGCCATGTGCAACCTCCTCCACCTCGCGCACGAGCCTCGCCAGCTGCCACCCTCCAACAGCCATGCACCGCCTTACGTACGAGCTGTCGCCAGCTGCTGCTCCCCTCACACAAGGTTGTGCACCTTCATTTGTTTCCATTCCTTGGAACCCACGAAAGGGGAGGAAGAAGCAGATGCCTCTCATGTGAGGCGGTCTTCTCATTTTTGTTGGGAAAATTGCATGACACCCCTAAGGTGTATGCAATTAAAGAATTGCCCTTAGGAACGACTTCTTTTTTATTTATTTGTATTCCCATATTGCATCAACACCCACGTATTTGAGCATTGTTTTCGACCTTCATGTTTGATCATTTTCAAAAGTAAAAATATCGTGATGATCAGAACATCAATGCTTATCAACTAAGCTTGAGTTTACGTGTTCCTGATATAAGGGTAATTTATTAGAATTCTGGAATTGAAAACCCTTGGAATTTTATCCATTTATATCTGCAATTTGCATACAACTACACCTTATTAAAAAGATTATTCCAAAAATCATATATGTGATGTTTTGTTGCTTTAACGTATGCATGAATTTCACGATAAATGGAGGTGTGTTGTTCATGAAATAAATTATTTAGTAGAATTCATAATTGATTTTAAATTTGATACACACGTAATATTTTTTTGCAAACTAAAGTTTTTTGAAATTCACATTAAATTACATTTTTAAGATAATTTTGTTTTGGCGTGAATTTTCATCGTGGATTTATTAATAATTAATTATTCAGATTCATCATGTCCTGGTAAAAAATTCATAAAAATCATATATTATCATAAATTTATAACAAATAGTGTAAACTCATATCATCATATTTATGTTTCTGTCGAAGTTTCATTAATTTTGCATATTGTTTGTATGAAAACCCCCAAAGATCATTTATTTTTCATTGTTACATTTTAACCCTGAAAAATTCATAAAATACTTGTGCATGCATCATCATATTATTCATAAGAAAAATACCATTTACATAATTTTATCTGATTTTGAACTAAAACTTAATTGGGCTAAGTTTCATTTTCCTCTTAAGATCCAAGTTCGTTTACATTTGCTTTTACATTCATATTGCATAAAAAAAATATAAAATAACATTTGAAAATCGTGGATTAAGTTGGATACTTGGATCTCTAAGTTGTTCCTTTGCCTCCTTTAGTCGTCCCTGAGGCTTGCCCGAGTTGAAAATACATAAAACCACACTTTATTCACTTGATTGATAATTGATTGCATGGTTTGTTTTAATCAATCTCTACTGTCCGACTACAATAATTCAACACAATTAATATAGGGTAATCCGCTATTGTCACCTACACCATGTGCATCGATGCGTCAATGTACTTTAAAATTTAAGTCTCCTGATAGAATAATTGATGCAATCATTCATGATCCTTCTTCCACGGATGTATATCTATTCATTATGCATTATCAAGCATCACGTTGATTTCCACATCTCTTTGATGGAAATTGAATTTGTCCAAGGCTCTCTTCATTGCCTTCTTCAAATATGGGCCGCTATCACATGCCTTGTGGGATCTTTAAGGTTGGCACCAGACTGCTCAACTGCCTCGAGCAGCTGCCAAAATGATTTGATTGTCGGTGCATGAAATGGAATCAATGCCATAGATGCCCAATCACATATATAAGATATGACTCTTTCTTGATGATCCTAATAGAAAGCATTGTATTTGTTAGCCGACGCATGTGTCCATACCTTTCCATGTCCTCCTCCATCGATTCAGATAATCAAGGTTGTTTATCCATTATTCCTAATACCCACGATGGCTACTTCTCTTCTAATGTTGTTAATTTCATTTGCTTTTTGCACATTCTTATTCATATGTTCATATAACTATGCATACACATGCTTCTTTGTATCTTCATCAACTTCTGGGCCTAGAGCCATATTCCCCCATTTGATGTACAAGATGTTGTTTGCAAGTGAAGATTCATCCCTTCAACGCCTTCGTGTAGAGTTTACATACAACAATGTTCACATCTATCAGCTATGCAATGCAGGATAATCAAATTGCCATGTAAGATCAGTCGACCTTGGTGGTGTATAAAATATCTTGTCGTTATACCCAACATTTGCACGTGTAGCCATATCTACGATTCATAAATTTAAAATGTATATTATTAACAAATAGTAGACATACACTATATTAATCAAGCCAAACGATTACAATCTATTAAAAGAATGACCACAAATTTATAAAAGCCTATTTGTAGAAAGTAGAAGTTCTTGTGAGATGTAATCTAATTCGATAAAATCTTACAAATGATCACAAGATATGCAAAGATAAAGCAACCACCCAAAAAAATCATTTAATGGATACACCTAAGAGAAATATCAAACATAATAATGTAGGAAGCTTGCTCGAGAGACACAGAAAAGGATAATATAAAATGCGTCTATCACAAGCTTGTAGTAATAGACGTCACTTTCGTCGGCCAATATGGATGTTGGAGGCGATCATTGGCATCCAACAAATGCTAAAATTTACGATCGAGCTGCCGAACAACATAAGCAAATGAACATCTATGCGGACTCAAGGCTTAAGATAATGAGTAGATATATCAGCAACGAGGGATATGATTTGCTCTCATATATATAACAGATCCGAGGATAATGGGTAATGGAAAGAGGAAAGTCAGGGAAGAAAGCATCGCAGGTAGGAATGCAAATGGATGGATACAAATACAGATATTGGTGTTGCCATATCCTTATCTAGTTTAAAATACGAACACAGATACAAAAATAGATGCACTGCGGATATTGAAAATTGCAAATGATATCCTTAAATACATATACATATATGGAAATAAATAATCATGATTTCGGACGTGGATATTTTACGAATGAAAACGGATTATCTTACACATAAAAAATACATTATAATGCTTACATTTAACATGATTGTTTAGTAAAGTTGAAACTAACAACTAAATAAATCAAAAGTAATAAACTATAAGATAAAAAGAAACAACAATATTATACCAATTTTAATAATTGTATAATAGATGACTAAATAATATATATACATACATATATATATATATATATTTCTTCTCATGTTTGAAAATGAGATCATATGTAATATATCACAATTATTCCTATAACATACTTGAAGTTACACACACAACTTGATGTATGTATATACAATATAAACACAGATTTATCAATGCGGATATCCGTATCAATTTCCATCAAAAAAATATGTAACCATATCCATATCCGTATCTTCAAAAAATTAAAAACAATATTCGTATCCTTATCCGTATCCATAAAAAATAAAATCTCATATCCATATTCGCTAAAATAAAAAATTCATATCCATATCATCTAAAAAACAGATACGATGACGAACATATATATATTTATATATCCGTATCCGATTGCATCCTTAACCGCAGGACCTCCACCGGGAGGTGATCACCGATATCGAATGTAGTCAGCCAAATATTACAACATTAATTATAATAATAAAAATATATCCATATAGTTAACTTAAACACAGAAATACGAAGTTAAGGTAGGACAACAAAAATCAAGATAAAAAATCAAAATTCATGCTACCCTTTTTACAATTGCCCCCAAAATACTCGGACCTAATACAATAGCTAAAGTTTTAATTTTTAAAGAACTCTTTCAGAACCGGGCTAAAGTTTTTATTTTTAAAGAACTCTTTCAGAACCGGCTCCGATCTGCCGATAAACCGGTACTCCAAAACCTCAAAACCCTTCTCTCACTCCGTCCCCGCGCGCGCGCGCTCACGGACAACCGGCGGCTCCCTCCGAAGGTCGCTCGCTATGGTGCGCCCGAAGAAGCCCCCTCCGAAGAAGCAGCAGCGCGGCAGCATCGATTTCAAAGTAAAACCCTCAACAATCCTCCCCCCTCCTCCTTCAATTCAAGGTATTGCTGCCCACTGACACCCACCACCTCTTCCCGTGCCCTAGAAAATCAAGCGCAAGGTCGGGCGCAAGCTGCCGCCACCCAGCAATGCCACCAACACCGAGATCAAATCCAAGTGTATTAGTCGCCGATCCAATCATCGAGTTCGATCTTCGATTTTGTTCTTCGCCTGCCATCCCTCATTGTGTTCTTCTCATTGGACAGCGATCATTCTGCCGGAGCAGAGCATTGCATCGGACCGGACGGGGCTGGCGGTGAGCAGCAAGGGGCTGACGCTGAGGGAGCTGCTCCAGCAGTCGTCGCATCACAACGTGAAGTTCCGCAGATGTAAGTGCTTTCTCGGTGTTCTGGAATTGCTGTTGATATGATATGATCAGTAGGATAGGATCTCGTGGGAGGGCTTTCGATTTTGTTTCATCGGGAACAGGAAATGGATGACAGTGCTCGGGGAGGTTGATGGGAAGAGCAGGTCTCTTAAGAACATGTTTGGAGGGAAGGGAAGTGAGTGAAGGAGAGGCGTAGAAATGGTGCAAGTAGCCACCCCATTCAAATGTGATCCAACCCGATCCATCTTTACCAAGTCACGGGTCGGCTCAACCCGTTCCAATGGGGTACCCTATTGCGATGGGTACCAGTTCAATTTGATGGGTTGTTATTGTAATATCACCTCCATTGAAAATAAATTTATCACATGCAATCCAACAATTTGTGATCACTTTTTTCTTAGTAGACAATTCAGTTATACTACTTCCGAGTGAACTATTTCTCAATATCTTAATTTGATGTAATATGTCTTGATAAAAATTGTAGCATATGAGAATTCAACAAAGTTCCGGAAAATAAAAAAAAGTTAAATAAAAATTTCAACTTCTTACATGCTCGTAGGAACTTATATCTGATTTCCAATCAAAAATCGAAAATACCATATCGTAACTTTGTCCTTTTTGAATAAAAGTTACAATTGCTAGCAACTGATACGAAAGCCTCAAAATTGAAAGGGGGTTGAGTTGTAGGGGTGCTATTGACAACAGATGGGAAGCATGAAGGCAAAGGCGAGAACCAAGGGAGTGTCTTAGATGCACAAATAAAGGGGGTGTCTAGTTAGAACAAACCATTTGATTTCTAAATTAATTTCTAAAATCTTAATTTTATGTAATATCATTATGTCAGGATCCATCAATAACACCATTGAAACTAGGGATACGAACAGTTGGATACATATATGGATTAGGTGTTACCATATCCTTATTTGTTTTAAACTGTGAATGCAGATGCATAGACTGATATTAAAGGATATGAAAAGTATGCCATAATATCCTCAAAGAATGGATATATGTGTAAAACCGATGCGAATCATATGTGGGATAATATTAGAAATATTCTATAGATCAGCATAAATGTAAATGTATTGGATGGACATATACACTATATAAACATATTAAATAAATATATATTTCATAATGCCAATATTATATACTATGAAAAGAATACATAAAATAATGTTTCATAAAGTTAAATATAAATCTATAACTATATTAATATAGAAATGGATACACAGATTCCTATATGTAATTTTGCGGATGCCAAACTTGACCTTTACATCTGTTTGAACACGCTTTTTTATCAGATATGATTTTCGAAGGGCAAGTGCTTCTCGGAATTGTTGTCCCTTATGGACGGCCTGCATACCTCCTCTTCTATCTCACGCTACACTTCAAGCCAATGATTCAAATATCAGGATATATCGCTGATATATTGACCGATATCGATACTCCTATGTATATCGTTTTTTTGGACATCGGTGGATATATTACTGGTATATTGGGGTATTGATAGTTATCGATCAAAACTTGAAGTTTGAATGTAACTTTCTCTCACATCAATCGATACTGTCGATATCGGTTTCTATCTCTCCACATCGAGTTGTTAATTACTTACAACTTTCTCTTGACTTTAGATAAGACCTTCAGTGATTTTTATCATTTTAAATGTATTTAGAGGTGGATTTCTTAGGGCTTTTGTATATTTCGTGCTCTATTACTTGAACTTGAGTTTTTCTGGTTCGAAGCTGCGATTTTTGTACTTACTAAGATATTAGGGAGTTTGTTTTTAGACTTTTCAATTCGTTCATAATTATTCTAGATTTTTTATTTCTCTCAAACATTCCATAATACATGTTTCGATATTCAGGTGTATGCTGAATTCCAAGATATCACCTGATACCTCACGAGATATTGACGAGATATCTGTAATTCATCCCATCCATATCGGTAAAAAAATGAAGATTTAAATACACAATTTCCTAGATATTTCAATCGATATCGACCGATATCATCGATATGGGGTTGATATTGCTCAAACTCTCCCACTTTTTAATTTTTGATCTATTTGTTTAGGATTTTGCTTTTGTATCTACTCCTAGCATTAAAAACATGTTATGATCCCTATTTTGAGCGGTGGATTTTTGTCCGCTTTTTGTGATGAAGATGAAATAATTTAGAGCGGTGGATTTTGCTTTGGTATGTGGATAGCTCTCTGAACCACACTGCTTGCACCACATCCTATGGCTCCAAATATGTGCATTTCATGGGACGCACAGCGGTATGTCTTTTCTCGAGATTCTGTGTCATGGATATGCCCATTGATGCGTTTCTGCAAGCCCAGTTCGTTGATATTATATACTCCACAGGACTGACTCAGTAGGTTGACTGTACCGCCATCAGATACCTGCTATTGCAAAAAATTGGAAGTCAAAGCAAGAATCTCCAACAGTTGCATACGTTTACTCTGAAAAGAACATAAGCATCATTGTTTTAACAAATATTAAATGATGTCCCTCTTCAACAACAATGTTGATCAAACTGATCAGTGATAATAATTAAACTTTTTGTGTTTTTAACCTGGGATCTTTATCATCTTAGTTCAAACATATAATGAGAGAGTAATCAATGTGGCTCAAGGCACACATAACAATAACAACATAGAACTCAGAGCAGAGAAGAGAAGAGAAGATGGGTGTATGATATTTGCCTTGGAACTATCAGTTACTTATCTATGGTTTTAATTATTATACTTACTAGAGCATTTTTATAGAAGAGGTTAAAACATTCCATTGTAAAAAAGGAAAGTCAACTCTTTGAATTGACTTCAGATTATGAATTGCAAAATGAAAGGCGGGTGGGTCGCAGACCATACATGCAACGAATTATATTAAACCCTCAGCCAAGAGAATTACCATGGAGTCTATGACATCTCAAAACAATGAAAATGGTTGCTCAGAGTCGGGTGTTGAAGCAAATTCACGCCAGTCAATATGTGCACCCAATTTTCATATCCATATGTAAAAAAACTTGTGCAATTCTCTGATATTTATAAAGATCAAGAATCAAGCATGTGGGCATCCATCTCAAAGGACCATGGTTCAAATTTCTAGCAATTACCCATTCCAGAAAAAAAATGATATCATCCTCGGAGTTTAGGTGCAACTTATTTTATTTGTTAAAAGTGTTGTGTGCAGAACACAAGGATAAGCAAGCATGAAAGCAACAACAAGACGACATTGGCAAGGTTCACTTGTAACTAAGTTGTGTCCTTGGCAACCCTAGTTACGCCCTTGGCGACAGCAGTAGATCTCTCTCAATATGATGGAAGAACTGAAGTACATAGGATAATTCCAAACACCTACCCTATGGGGGTTTCTGTAGTACCCCATACAGACAAATATCTATAAACGGGTCGGTTTTCTAAATAGTCAGATTTCCTAAATAAACAGGAAGATCCACAAATCTTCTCCTAATGAGAAGAAAATATGGGTTAAGAAATGATTAGAATCCATGTGGATCCTCTATCAGTTATGATCTGGATGGATTCTATAATCATAAATCAATCAGAACCACAATGGACACTATGATCAATCAGAATTTGGATGAATCTTTGCATCAATTAGAATCTGAATCACTTTGAATCTTTGCTTATGGATGTCATTATATGACATCGTATCAATGGAGTCGACCCTCAAGTAAAGCATATAATTTGCATGAAAGGTGATACTTCTTTACTCATGCATCATAACATGTATACACTCATTACTTTGCTATTGGTTCTAACTTTCCTTAGCTAGCATGATTACATGCAACTACATATGCAAACAAATATGGATAAATCCATATACGATCCACGATAGTACGTGTTTGATATAGAATTTGACATGTGTATCTTGTCCATTTTAAAATTGTCGATTATTAGTTATCTTTACTATCGTTTTTCTTGTTTTCTATTTCTTTGTTCTTCTTCTTGTAATTTGCCCAAAGGTTCCTCACCTATATAAGAGAACCCTAGGACCTCTCATAATGCAATTCAGTCTTTTCCCTCAACATGATATCGGAGCAAAGGTCCTAGAACGGAGTTCCCGTATCCCAACCTAACCCTAACCCTACCCGCTCGCCCCCTCCTCCCCGCGCCGCCGCGGCTCCGCGTCAACAGCCCTTGTTGTAAACGAACTCGACGGCTTTGATATCAGTTTGTTGTGTGTAGTCGAAGCTCGATGCAGAAACAAACATACATATAAGTAAGCACGAAAGCAACTACAAAACAAAATTTACAAAATTCACACATAAGTGGGCTACATCCTTGGCGGTGGTAGTGGATTTCTCTCAATATAGTAGATGAACTAAAGTACATAGGATAATTTCGAACACTAACTCTATGTGGATTTATATAGTACCACATACGGACAACTCTCCATATATAGGCAGGTTCTTAAATCTCCCCGATTTCTCAAATCTCCTTATATAGAAAATTTTCCAAATCTCCCCCAATAAGAAGAAACAAATTAGGAAACCTTCAGAATCCATATGGATACTCAGCTATGGTCTGAATAGATTATCTAATCACATGCACGTCAGATTATGGATGGATATTCTGATCATTCAGAATCTGATGAATGCCACATCTATTAAAATCTATCCCAATCAATGAAGATGCGGATCATATCAACAAAATGAAAATCATGAGCAAAATAACAGTTCAAAAAAGAATTTACAAGCATACATTTTCAAAAACCTTCTTCTTTATTAGAAAAGCATTCTCCCGTAAAAACATGCTCATGACATTAATTTCCGAAGACCCTTTACAAAGTTCTACTGCCCCAAATTAGACTACAGAATTAGCTGAATTATCACCCCGGTCCGCATTATCGTTTGCAGGGATCGACGAATCATCAATAAGAGCACCGCAATAAATCCAAACCATCCCATCTTGTTTCGTCGGACCTCCAACTTAAACGAATCACGGAACCAAATCTTGTAAAACCTTTAGAGGATCAAAGTCAAACTTTTTTTCATCAGAAAGTAAATTCATCAGCACTGCGCAAAATTTTAGAGACAGGACTAAAAACCAAGCCCTTTCTAAAACAAGCCATCTTAACCATGGCCTCGTAGTCTCAGACAACAAAGCAGTACCCGCACGATTATTCGACGGGAATAGCTGAAATATCATCAAAGTCCGCATTACTGCTTGCTGAAATCATCGAATTCGAGATGAATTGGTGCGAAAGGTGCCAAATTCCCCTAGTATTTCATCGAAGATCCGGCGCAAAAGAACAAGAACTGACCATGTAGGAATCGCAGGGGTCCAGCGGTGCTCCCGTGGGCAGGCCCTTGTCGACATCGAACAAGGGCTCGAGCTTCTTCTTCAGAGCCTCAAGACCGGCCATTGGAGATTAGGATCGCAGTGGACGAACCTCCACCATCGCCATGTACTTTGGTTGGTAGCCTCGGAGAGAGAGAGAGAGAGAGTTCCTCCTCTGTTGGTGTTGATTTAAAATCCATTCATGATCAGGAGCGTGGACTCCCAGACTTTCTGTGATCGCACGTCACAAAGGTGCCTTCGCATGCTTAGTCAGATGTGTGTTATCCGTCTCCGAACCACCATGCCATTAATCCATCTGTAATTGAGACAAATTTGTCGGTAAATTGGTTGTTTTGTATGCTTATTTTAAAGGAAAAAATGGGGCTGCCCCCTGGGGGCAGCCAACATGGCTGCCCCCGCCCCATTTTTCGGCGTTTTTTTTTATTTTTTTTGAAAAATAAAACCATGTATATTCATCCATATATCCCTCCTACATGCCATTCGAATTTCGTCAGAAACAGAGACTCCTACGGCCTCCATCTCGATGGTATCGACTTAAAAAAATCCTGTTACCGTTAAAAAATTACTGTCCGGATGGAGGCCGTAGGAGTCTCTGTTTCTTACGAAATTCGAATGGTATATAGGAGGGATATAGGGATGAATGTAAATGGTGTTATTTTTCAAAAAAAATAAAAAAAATTGCCCAAATAAGGCGGGGGCAGCCATGTTGGCTGCCCCTAGGGGGCAGCCACATATGACCCTATTTTAAATGATATATGAATAGAATGAGGTGATTTTCTAATATATTTGAGGTGTTTACATTGTTACTCTTTAATCTTCTTCATATTTTACGACCTTATGTGGGTTAACTTCCATCCCTTTTGACCATTAGATTTAATTCAAATCTAGGGTGAACGCAGCTCAGAGTAGCATACCATGATGCTTAGACTATAGGGCCAAATACCAAAATAACTAACTAAGTTGATGTGTGAGTTGATTCGACGACCAGTTATATATAGTAGCGATTTTGTCTTTGACCGTCCTAGATCTGTTTGTTTTCAAATGTGGAAATTGTCATCAAAAGAAATGACTATCAGGGACGGAGACAAGGGGGGCGGAAGGGGGCTTGGCCCCCCGTCTCCAAATTAATGCTTATATATATTATATTATTATTATAATAGGATATGATTTATATATAAATAGTTAATTATAAATAATAATAATAATAAGTTGTTATAATGGCCTCCATCTCCCATTTATAAGTTATATGGATATGGATATGTATGTATATGATTCGTTTTTGTATCCAAATTATACGGATTTTCACATCTATATCCGCATCCGTTTTCAAATATATACAGATACCGATATCACATTCATATCAACAGAAATCTATATTTGTATCTGTATATCCATTTATATATATATATATAGTTGTCCATTTATATTTAATTTTACATAACATAATCGTGTACCTTCTTTTATCATATTTGGTATAATTGTTATGATATAAGCACATTTAAAATATTTATATCATTTGTATTCCAATCAATACATGTATATTTAAGATAATATATAGAGTATTTATAGTATTATTCCTATGCCATCGATATCTATTTTATATCGATATCCATTTTTTACGGATATAGTAATATATTTTTCATCCGTCAATATCTTTATATGCATCGCATTCGTATTTAAAATCAGATAAGGATATTGGAACAACTATATCCATATCAATATCCGCCTGTCTGCATCCCTAATCTCTCCAATCTATCAATAAAAAATGATAATATGACATGAATGCAATAATCTAATTATCAACAACTGTAAGTTTTACGTAACTACATATTACACATAACCCCAACAACAAAATAACTATATAGTGATCTTTTTTAATTCATTGCCATAACATCCCTTTTTAAATTGTTAACGACATGTATTATTTCGTTGTGAAATGATCTTTTTTGAGTCATAATTTAAATGTTAAGGGCTAGTATGCGATAAAGTACAAACATGAGAGGGTAAATAATTGAGATGGAATACATAAGCATAAAAAATTTGAACCAATCCGATCCAATCTGTAATCCGATGGATTGGATTGATCTGGATCAGATATTTGATGGATTGGGTTGGATTAAAAAAAGTTAAAATCCGTTAAAGTTGGATTGGACATGGATTAAGCTAAAATTCAATCCAATCCGATCCAAATACACCCCTAATATGCAAATTATACGAAATTGGTACATATATATCTCCTTTGCATTCCTACATAGGAATGATATAATATTACTTTTTAAAAATCTTAATTTTAATGGTATAACTTAACATTGTATTAATGAAAGTGCATTTTGATTTGAAGAAGTTTGTAACGATCTTTTTATCGATACAATATTTGTTGGGATATTTACGTGAAACTGTAAGTTTACAAATGTATCTTTGTGAAATACACTTGTAATCATTATGAGAAATAGTAGCAAAGATAAATTATATATGAGAAAAATGGGGTTGTCCCTAGTGGCTAACCTCGCCCCATTTTTCTCCAAAATTTTTTGTTTTTTTGAAAAATTCCATCATATATTTTTAGCATCATATCCCTCTAATATGTTATTCTAATTTTATTAGAAAGATACTCATATGCCCTCCATGTAGAACATGTATTTTTAATGATCTTAGAATTTTTGTAATCGACTTATTTTGGATGAATGATATATGAGTCTCTGTTTTTGATGAAATTGAAATGACATATTAGAGGGATATAGTGATGCAAATATATAATGGAATTTTTCAAAAAAATAAAAAAAATTGAAGAAAATTTAGGCAAAGGTAGCTTGTTGGTTACCCTCTGGGGGCAACCCCATTTTTCTCATTATATGTAGTCTCAATAATTTGGCCCCCCAAGCAGAAATTCCTGGCTTCGTCCCTGATGACTATTGTGGCCGGATTGAAGCCTTCACAATGATTTTTTCCATCATATGTATCGTGAATTCTTGCTAATATCAAATATATAAAAGCTCGTGTATATATATGAGGAAAGGGAGTCTACTTCATGAAGTATGTAATATTACCTACTTCTTGTCCATTTTGATATTTTTATTTTTTGGGAAAATACCATCATGAATTTTCATAATTATATTCCTCTAATATATCATTCCAAATTTCGTCAGAAACAGAGACTCATAGGCCCTCCATCCAAAGCAAGTCAGTTACACCAATTCTAAAAATATTATGGGAATATAGTGATGAAAATCCATAATGGTACAACAACAACAACAAATCCTTTTCCCACAATTAAGTAGGGTCGGCTACATGGATTCTTCACCTCCATTCAGATCTATCTCGGGTCAATCCCGAGCTTATATCAAAAAAACTAAGATCCCTTCATATAGTCTCTTTCCAACATTTCTTGGGTCATCCTCGTCCTCTCTTAGCCAGCTCAATATCCCAACACTCGCATCTCCTAACTGGTGTGATACGCATTTTGAGTAGTTATGAGTTTTATAGAATATAACTATATATACACCATGTTTTTGAATGTTATCAAGTGCTATTTCAAGGAAATATTAAATTGATAGTATTCATACTTTACGTTTGACACGGTCAATAGATTCGCCTTGATACAACGATTTTACTGAAACTTATTTTGTATAAATCAGAGACCATCATGAATAATTATGACTTTAAAAGGTTCTCTGGATTTTGTAGCACATCCAACATAGTACCGCATCTAGTAATCTAGAAGTATGGTAGTAACTTATAAGCAGTAGAAGCCACTACTAGTATAGGGCCCACAAATGTTATAGATTTATACTCATTAGACCATAATCACATCATTAAGACTAATTAAGCATGATTAGTACTAATTACCCGTCATTAGTGATAATTAAGTGTCATTAACAAAAGTAGGACACATGTAGGGCAAATCATGGGACACGTGTCGTTATACATTCAGGACAAGTGTCAATACACAAGAGTAACATGTGTCATCATTCTAAGACTAACATGTGTCCTAGTATAGCCTCTTACTTGGGCAACAAGTTCTCTCATGCATGAGCCATGTGCCATAGTGCATGAATGGCAAGTGTTGTCATGTGTCTTTATGCATGTTAAGGAAGTAACATGTGTCTTAAAACCTCCCTTAGATGTTGACACATGTCATACATGTAAATGGGTTGGAGGCCTATATATATCCATGACCGCCCCATTCTTCTCAATCCATCCCACACACCCTAGAGCCACAAGGTCGTCGAGGTTGTAGGAGGAGCACGATAGGAGTCACGGCGAAGCTCTGACGGTTACCGAGAGCGCATTAGAAGCCGTAACGAAGTTCTGTCGGCCATCAAGCGGTATTATTCAAATCTGAGATGGATATAGGTGGTATCCACTAAAGAAGGCTATCCCAACTCGAGTTAGATAGCGATCAAGTGAGGGATTCTGAAGCGCTATTTAAAAGCAATAACCTTTAGCTTTTTATGCATGATTTTGAATTGCAAGTCTGCAATCATGTTTTCTAAAGTATTCACATATGAATTGCAAGTACCATACAATTGATATGAAATCAAGTCTTTAGAACGTATTTCAGACGTTGTTTCAAGTGTTTTAGCTTGATAGCATGTTTTCAAGCATATAATTCTTTGTGGAACACAAAGACATAAGTTGCACTACTCAAATTTGAGTTTTATATAAAGAAATATATTTAATGCAGTTACTATGCAATATGGATCGGTTTTCAAGTTTCCAGTTGTAAGAATATGCATGTTATGACAGATTATTTTATGTTCATGAATTAGCTGTTATGAGCATGAATTTAGCAAATACAGATTTTTAGTGGCAAGAAAAGAATCGGAATCAGAATGTAAGCACCACAGTAGCTATTTTATACAAGTCATGAACTAGCCATTAGATATGGTGATGCCATTAGATATGACCATAAAACAGCCATTATATATGGCACACCATTAGATATGGTATCAAGAGGACCTTGGGTCCGTATTTTGTATATTTATAGGCTTTGGGCCGTATGCAGGGTGTTTTTGGTCTTTGGGACCGTCTACGTGTATGACTTAGCTTTGTTTCAATGTTCATGAGTCGATAACTTAACCACAATGGTGATTAATGCAAATAGCCTGATAGTGATAATTATGTTTCAGATTTATCTTCTTTTTGAAGTGATTTCAGTGTTCAATTGCAAAACTAACATATTTTTATATGATTACTGTCATAAGGTCTCTTTCAAGCTATTTCAAAATATTCAGCAAAAATTTTGGTATGATGCTCATATTTCAACTTTTAGCTATATGTAAAAAGCTTGAGATCCTTTCACTGGGTCTAAGCTCATAAATGGGTTTAGACTCATCCCTTTATATTATAATTATGTACATATCAACAGAATCACGACAAGAAGGACAAAGGATTGCTTATACACTAGAAGATAGTTTTAGTTTTTTCTTGTACCGTCTGTTGTTTTGTAAGGAGTTGTAATAGAACTTGTGTAAGATACTTTTTTGTAATGTGAACTTTAAATACAAAGATGTTATATTTGATGAGATTGCCACATGTGTACTTTGAGGGGAAAAGGAGTAAGATCTATGACGTGGCACGTTCTGGTAGGCGGGACGGGTCGTGACAACTGGTGCATCAGTTGATCTTCTTTGCAAATGACCAAACCATCTTAAGCGGTTTTCTCGCATCTTATCCTCGACCGGAGCTACACCAACTTTCTTTCTCATCATTCTGATGCGATTATTTTTTAACGGGAGTTGTCGAATATAAAAAACTTATCACTCGCAATCCCATTTTTTGGAATGAGTTGAAGGAATAGGTATTATTGATGGGCAAGAAGCAATAAATAGGGGTTTGTCAGGACCCATTTTACTAGCTTCTGGAATACAATGGGATCTTCGTAGTTAATGATTATGAGTGTTACAATGAATTCGATTGGGAAGTCCAATGGCAAGAGGAATGAGATAATTGGTATATTCCAAAATAACTCTTACTCTAGCATCTTTACCCTTCGCCATGAACCCCTTTCTTTTGATTTTGGATCGACTCAACTCTTCTATTCTATAAGAAAGGAACATAAAATTTAAAAAATAATAGAAGTTACCATAGTTTTAATTTCTCGAGATAGGGTCATAATGTAATAAAAATACCAATTGAAAGCTCTTGATCGATCTGTCATTATAGATAGTGCTAACAAAGCTAAAATGAAATAGATAGAAAAGGAAAAGAGATAGTTATTCACTAGGACACTGACTTATTCTACAATTCTAAATCATAGATTAATTGTGTAACTTGTGATGAGTCTAAGGTAGTTGATACCACCTTCTGCAAAGAAAAGAGTGCCCTACAATCTATTGAAAAATAAAGCCTTTATTTTCTATTTAATCCAATCTTTACGTGTATGTCCACACATCCACCTTCTCATTTTCATTTCTGCTACAACCATTCTCTGCACATGTCTATGGTTCACATGACAACATTCAGATCCATATAGCATACCAGGTCTCATGGCTCTTTTGTAAAACTTTCCTTTAATTTTTAAAGGAATTTTCTTATCACAAAGAACAACAGAGGCTCCTCTCCACTTTATCCAACCTGTATTTATTCTATTAGTAACATCTCCATCAATTTCCCCATCATGTTGCAAAACAGATGCCATGTATCTAAAAGAATCTCTCTTCCGAATGTTATCGTCATCAATCTTCACCTTGATTCCTTCACATTGCTTCCTTCAAAGGTACACACCATATATTCCTTCTCAGACCTACTTATATGAAATCCTTTAGTCTCCAATGCATGTCTCTAGACCTCAAGCTTCTCATTTACTCCATCTCTAGTCTCGTCAATCAACATGATATCATCAACAAATAACATACACCAATGTAACTCATCCTGAATGTGGCTTGTCTACTCGTCCATGATCAAAGTAAAAAAAATTGACTCAAAGTTGAACCTTGATGTAAATCAATGTTGATGTCAAAATAGTCAGTCTTCCCAAACGGGATCCTTACCCAAGATAAAGTCATGTCATACATATCCTTTTACGAGGTTAATGTATATAACATGTACTTGTCTCTTCTCCGAAACTCTTCACAATATCTCTCGTGGGATAGAATCATAAGCCTTCTCTGAATCAATAAAGATCATATGGAGGTTCTTCCTTTTAACTCTATAAATCTTCGTTGTTCTCCTCAGCAAATGGATGGCTTCAATAGTTGAGCGATCTAGCATGAATCTGAATTGATTTTCTTTTACTTTGGAAACTTGTCTCAACCTTCATTCAATTACATGTCCCCAAATTTTCATGGTGTGACTCATCAGATTGATACCTTCGTAATTTGAATAATTTTGAATGTCTCCTTTATTCTTATAAAGCGGCACCATGACACTCCTCCTCCAATCTTCAGGCATTTTCTTGCTTCGCCAAATAACATTGAATAGATTCGTAAGTCATGTCAAATTGCGCTCACCTAAAACTCTCCATACTTCTACAAGGATGTCATCCGGTCCTACACCTTTTTTAGGTCCCATAACCTTTAAAGTCCCCTCTACTTCCTTTATTTGAATTCGTCTATAGCTTGAATCATTCAAGTAACTTTCACTGCTAGCTAGATCACCCAAAGTGATCTCTTTATTTCCTTCCCCGGTGAAAAAATTATGGAAGTACCGCTCCCATCTAGTCTTTATATCCTTCTGAGTAACAAGCACATAACCTTCCTTGTCCTTAATGCATCTCACTTGAGAAAGGTCTTTGATCTTTCTTTATCTTGCTTTGGCCAATATGAATATAACCTTTTAGCCCTCCTTAGAGTCGAGATTTTTATAGAGAACTTTATAAGCTTTTGACTTAGCTTCGCTTACAGCCTTCTTTGCTTCCTTCTTCGCTATTTTATAGTTTGTGTCAGTTTCTATGTTCTATCCTTTGACATAGCTTTAAAGCAAGCTTTTTAAATTTTTAACTTCTCTTGCTCCCCTTCACTCCACCACCAAGCCTCCTTTTAACCCGAAGCTCCTCCCTTTTACCATGATGGTATTTTCTAAATAATGAAAATTTTGACAAAAAATAGGCATGAAATAAGTAAGGTTTCCTACTTCATGAAGTAGTATCTCTCTCTCTCTCTCTATATATATATATATAGAGAGAGAGAGGGGGGGGAGGGCGGGAGGGATTATCCAATGAGCCTCATGTTCATTTGAGTTTCGGTGGACACCAAACGTAGGCTCTCTATATGTATTTTTATTTGAAATGTTGCCTATTTCAAAGGATTTCGTTCTTGGAAGGATGCTGATATGTTTGAGCCTTTAATATTTTCAATTATATCAAGTCCTTAAAAAAGGAAGACGGTTTTGGAAAGATAAATTCAAATTCTTAATTTCGGGTCAAAGAAACATTCATTGCACATTTGATCAGCAATGTACTTGTTGTACTCAAGTAATTATTTGTGGCGAGATCAGTAAAACTGAAAACAATTGTTAGTAATTTGCATTTGTAAAATTACATTGTACAGAAATCCGCAATTCATGCATGTTACTCATGTAATACATATTCATAAATCAAGTATTTTTTTGGTGTGAGATAAGTAATATATTCAAACATGAAGGTAAAAATTATTAATGCAAGTATCACAAATATTGATTACAAATGTCTATATTACTGAACTCATTTTGATTGTTATTGATTTTATAGTTACTCGATACTTAAATTTTAACTGAGGTATTCTTTATTTACTTATACAACCTTTTTAATTGCTTGCAATATGTTGAGTATTACTGATAGCAATATGTAAGTTACTGGTCTGGCATTTTTTATAATTTCTTAAATATATTGATTCCATTATCTTCTCTTACTTTACAATTTATTGCATGTTACCGGTGCTTCTCTCAATCTTACTTATTCTAGTATCCATTTTGAATTACTATCAAACCACCCCCTCTTTACTTAGGTAACTTATTTTATTACTTGTAATACGTCAATTGTTACTAATAGCCGCACGTAAATTACTACTTGTGTTTTGTTACTTGTAATGCATCAAGTAACACATGAAAAGTAATAATTGTGTTAACAATAGTAGCATAAAATATCTTATGAGTAAATTAAGTATATATATATATATATATATATCAGTAACTTACTATATTTTCAAAGTAACATATGAAAAGTAATAATTGTGTTAGCAATAGTAATATGAAATATCTTACAAGTAAATTTATTAAATACATCAATAATTCAATATATTTTCAAAATAATGCATGAAAAGTAACAATTATATTTATTGTAACTTTCTATTATATGAAAGCAAGATACATTGGATAAAAAATAAATTATGACTACATATCATGAATTAAATCCATCTGCAGGTCATCCATCGTCTCTTCTTCTGATATGAACTTCTCAAGATCCAAATTAAATTGGGAAGCACCGTTCATCATTGCTTCTGATAAATCACGATCAAAGTCAATTCACAAATCATCCATCGGGTTTGAAACTGATATAGGGAAAATAACTGTTAGATAATACGATGAAGAAAAAATCTCCATTTCAAATACAATACCTTGAATTTGAGAAAAATAATCGCCTAAGATTACATAATCCACATCTCTGTTTACAAGAATGGTCGCATGACGTCGCAAATAACGATATCAATTACCTCTCGATACAATCAAAATATTTCCATGAAGGTTTACTATTTTTGGAAAATCATATTCTCCAATCTTGTTTTATTTCAATTCAAAAATCGATTCTATTTTTTGGGAATTAAATCTTGGATATATATATAGGGACCCTTTCAATTGAGGTGGGATCTCACTAATAACGTGGCGAGTCATCAATCAGATTCGTCAGATCTCAATATGACGATTGCATCAAAAAGCTCATGCAAAAGGGTATTTTCATCATCTCATTTTCATTAAATTTGAGTTTCATTTTTAGTTTCAAATTATCATTGTAAGCATTTCTGGATTTGGTATTTTCACTAATGCATTTGTTGATTTATTTCCAATTTTGTTTCGAATGATCTCGATTCAATCATAACATTGTAAAGTCCAGCGAATCTTTATAAAATATATTTTCCTCTTTGTAATTTTGTTATAATTTAATTACATTCTAAGTCAATGGATTTTGAAAATAAAAATACATTCTTTTATAGTTTTTTGTCATTTTGTAAAGTTTGTGCTTTTTCGGTAAATATTTGCATGTAAACCCACATACAAATTTTTTTCAAAATTCTTATTTGTGAATGAGTATGTTCATTTTGTAAAAATTGCATGAATATTTGTAAGGGTTAAAGGAGTCTACTCCTACCCCTATTTTCTCTCTATTTTTTATATTTTTTGAAATGAAAAATATGTATATTCATCACTATATTCCCCTAACATGTCATTCCAATTTCGTAAGAAACATAGACTCATATGCCCTCCATCCGAAGGAGGTCTTTTGTAATGGTTTTCCCTATTTGTAATGGTTTCAGCTCCTTTGTAAAATCCAAGCAGAGCTCTGCAAAATAAGAAAACAATAATGAGATTTCTAAAAAAAGTAAATCAATATTGAGTCTAAAGGTCAATTATGTAAATTATTATACCACAATGTAAATCTATGCATTACCTCACAAGCACGGTCCCCCACCTTTTGGAGAGCAAACAAAATAAAATAAGCATCATTATGAGGACAAAACTAACATTGATCATAGAAGAAACATCCATTTTATTGCCTGGTTGCTCGCATTTTTTAAAGTCTTGGGTACGAAAATGGTAATTAAATAAAGCATATACTCCTTAAAAAATCAGCTAATTTCAACCTATGTTCCCAATTATCATGACACGAGTTAAATCCATGAATGTTTCTCCAGTATATATGGGTTTCTGACACTGTATATCATAACAAAGATGTTCGCATTACATAAGAACCAAGATGTCCTTCGAAGTGTTTAGATACAGTTGGAGTTAAAAAAACAAGAAAGAAAAATGAAAAATTGCAATCCAATTGTCTCCACTCAAATCATAACTTAGTGGCCAAAATGAGAAAATCACACAGTTTTCTTGACGCTAAAATTTCATGGATTTTTTCAAAACAACGGAACCATTTCAATATCAATATCCCAAATTAGCACTTTATACTCGACAGAACAATCTAACCAAGCTTCCAATCTTCCTGACCGGATCCCCATTGTAGATAAGGTCGTAGCAGGAAAGCGAGAGACACCTTAGCACACAATCCTTCTCGATCGTCGACAACTCGCACTACCACCCCTACAATCTGCTACGACATATCCACCATCGAGATACAATCTTTGGCACAACCCATCGCCGCCACTGAGCCACGTGAGGGATGCTAGGGCACCTTCGAAGGTGTTCTTCGATGAAATGACATGATCGTGAGGTAATGAAATCGGATTAGATGAAGATGACAAATGTGCAATGGATCTTATAGATGGAGGAAAAGCGGGAATGGGTGGAGGAGCGGAGCATGGCAGCGAGGACAACGATGCCGATGGAGAAGATGGGGACATTGGGGGAGAGCAGCGGAGGAGTTTCTTGGGGGAGGGAAGAGAAGGCGAGGATGATTTGATTTGGAACAAATGGTTGCAACCATTTAGGGATATATTATTGGAACATTCTACATCTAGACATTGCTAAAATGACCAAAATGGGGTTTTCATTGTTAAAATAACAAATTTAATATGCCATCAATCTCAGTCGTGGGATTATAAATGAAAGGATGGGATTGGAGGCTCAAGACAAATGTAGTGAGACTACCTCATTTGAAGTTTCACCTATGTGTGTGTGTGTGTGTGTGTGTGTTTGTGTGTGTGTGTGTGAGTGTGATTTTTGTCCAATGGATCTTATGCCCATTAGACATGAGATGGGCCAATCATCTCAGCCATTGGATATGCTCCTTTTAATCCCCAAATATCAGGGACCCATAACTATAATGGGAAAAATTAAAAAAAGGAATTTCATAGAAATTCCGAAAATAGTAAACATTCCGGAGGTTACTGTATCGAGGGGTGATTAATATTTTCATTTTCTTCGCGATGCTCGTTCTTGTAATATGATGTAAGGATTTTGTAATTTTAGGCAATCGTTTTTCTCTAATCCAATGTATTGTATTTGAAGTGTAGATTTTTCTTCATTCATCGTACAATCTAATAGTTTGTGTGTGTATTTCAAGCTCGATAGATGACTTGCAAATGGATTTTGATCGTGATTTATCAAAAACAATGATGGACGATGCTTCCCAGTTTAATTTGGATCGTGAGAAGATCATATCAGAAGGAGCAACAATGGATGACCTGGAAATGGATTTGGAGGATGGGAACATTATTTTAGAGTGATGGATCTGTAGTGTTAATGATTGAATTATAAATTTGTTTATCAAATGTATCCCTTTTATACTTGATTAATTGTATTATTAAAGTATTTATCTTCATTAAGTACTCCTTTAAAATAAGATTAACAAGCTACATAGGACCTATTTGTATTTGTATGAATGATTGGAAATCCAGTAACACCTAAACAAAATTTGTATAACTCATGCGATTGGCATCAGTAATGTAGTAAAAACATCTATGACAAGTACCTTTATTATTGCTATCATTAACACATTTTGAAGTTTAAGTATTTTATTGGAGTATGTAAGTAACCAAGGCAATGTGAATGTATCAGTAAGAACGTTAGCAAGACTAGTAAAACTTGACATTTTACTGAAGTATTTATTTTCAATAACTTAGTATGATAAAAAGATCTTATATGACAAGTAGCTTTAAGTGATGCCATTAGTAACACTTTTCGTATCATAGGTAATTTGTTATCATGCTTCAGTAAGTAATGCAATATAACTTGTATCAATAACTATGAGAGAAAAGTCAGCATCAGTAATAATTTTTTTGTAACATAGGCCTTTGGTATCAATACTATAACTTCATTAACAAATATAATGAGTTCCGTAATATGGAAATTTATAATCAGTAATTGTTATATGGACATTACTAAATATAACTCAATGAGAAGCATAAGTATTGTTATATAGAAATTAGTAAGTATAGCTTACTTTGTAATCAGCAAGAATCATTATATTTCTTAACAAATAACTTTTTTCCACTTGCTTGTATATTTACACTAGTAACTCAATGAGAAGCATAAGTAAGTTCTCGTGTTACTACGGTAACTTATAAAATGTAATTGGGTCGGTAAGAATAATTGAAGACTAGTAACATCTAATATATTGCAGGTAATGTTTGCAATGGAGTCGGTAACTTTGTAAAAAGAAACATGCATGAAAAGTAACTTTTGTATTTATTCTAGTAACTCAATGTGAAGTATATATAATTTGTACAACTACTTAAGTAACTAAGCTAATAAATTTATATTAGTAAGAATGATTGAAAGACAAGTAACACTCAACAAATAGCAAGTGACTTATACAAATGTTATCAGTAACTTTGCACAGATAAAAAATATATATGAAAAGTAACTTTCTATTTATTTCAATAATTTGCAATGGAATCAATGACTTTGTATAAAAAAATATAAATGAAAAATAACTTTGCAGTGGGGATGAAGATAGCGTAGATGGGAGTAGAGGAGCTCCACACGTTGTGAGTTAAACTATATTGAGTACTCGGTTCAAATGTTTTATTGGATGCCAACCGATTTAATCTGTGCGGTTACACATCCAACGAGATATACATGCACACCCATGATCAACCATATCTTTATCGCCCTATTAATAAAAAGGCATTGAAGCAAAGTTATCAATGCATACAATTGTGGTTACCAAAGGTAGCTTTAATCACTCTCTATATACAAAATCGCATAATTGTGTAAACTACAAGACTTATGTAATAACATAGATTTCATCCACCATTAAAAGAGCCATGCTTTGAGAGTGACAACTCATACCAAATAAGAAAATGTGAAAGATAAAGACAATTAATATAGATATATATAGCATTTTTTTGTTGCAAATGTAAAAATAATTTAAAAGGTGTTAAGATCAGTAAATAAAAATCTAAAAATATGCTCTAATAACTATTACCACTTTAGGGGCATGTTCGTTTGGAGAATAAGCATTGGAATAAGGTGTCAATTCTCCGCGTAACGCGGTTCCCAAGAGTGCGGATATTCTCATCCGCATCCCATAATTTCTTCTTATTCCGCTATTATTCATATCTTTATTTCATCTTATCTACCATCATTCCACTTATTCTCTGTATTCATATCTTACCAGACGAATGGATAATAGATCCTTATTCTCCATCATTATTCATGATTATTCCCTAGCCGAACGATCCCTAAAGATTTGATTGTTGTTGATGCTAAGCGGGATTATCCCTGTTGATATTTTAGGAAGAATGTTAGAAGGAAAAGATGAGGTCATGGGCTTCCGAAGAAAACCCACGCTCTCAACAAATCTAGAAAGTTCCTCGAGTTTCGTTGGGAACCACTACGAATTCCATAATTACCTGTTTGGATATTTTTCAATTCTACTCATCATGGATCTCAGAAGTATTTCACGTTTTTGTATAATAAATCACATGCTTTCAAATAGATCAATTCTCATAATAGATTCTTAAAATTTTACTATCTAATCACTTTTGTTACGAGCATTTTGTGATTGTGGTTGATACACAAATTGGACTCAGATATGCTCGTCTATAGTCTTACATCGCAGCAATCTCATATTTGAATCATAAATGTGACTTTATATTAATGTATTGCAGTGATTAAAGGAACTCGCCCTTTTCTGTCATTACTTTAATGTATTTTTGCTACCTTATTGTGTTAGTCATATAATAATAGAATCAAAATGGTTTTGTTACTACCAAAAAGACTCAACCAATAATGATTGTGTATGCCTTAAGAATTTAATAACATGGATAAAAACATGAGCATGTGATTAATCAAAATTCATTCACCTTTATTCTCCTATTTTGACTTTAAATTCCTAGTAAAATACATGTAAATACTACTAACTTGCATGAATTAACAACTAACTTGATAATGATATTTTACGTACAAAGTTAACCCATTTTGATTTCTTTCTTATTATATTATTTTATTATTTTATATTATAATAGATTACATAATTAAAAATCAAAATAAGTTATTTTACTGTTGAAAAATAATGCAAACTGATTTTGTATATAGTGTAAATATAAATCTTTCCTCTAATTTTCTTTTGCTTTTTCTTATTTATTAAAAATATCAACAAATTTGTATTTTACTTTATTTTTAGTATTTTATTTTACCTTCATTTTTAAATATCTTTTAATAAATTTGAAAATTTTGAAAAGCCATGAAATTTGCATTTCTATTATTTATAATACATTCAAAAATATTTTTTATGTACATACTATTTTATTTTGCATTTGAGGTCT
The DNA here is from genome assembly GCA_037367405.1 of Ottelia alismoides. Classification (NCBI taxonomy): domain Eukaryota; kingdom Viridiplantae; phylum Streptophyta; class Magnoliopsida; order Alismatales; family Hydrocharitaceae; genus Ottelia; species Ottelia alismoides. Next base: position 488,095 of record JAZKJV010000607.1, read on the forward strand.
ACAAGAAAAATGTAGATCCCATTTGGATCCTCATTATTTATATTGGTATTTTTTCTATTTTTCTTTTTATTTTTTTCCTTCATTAGTATTAGTAGTCTGCTTTATTTTTATTTTAGTTTCTATTTCTTTTACCCATTCTCTATACCAACTTCCATTCTTCTCCACTAACGCACTCCTTTTATAACTCACATTCTTCCTCCTTCCTTTTTAATCCCTCATCCCCCTTCATTTTTTCATTATCCATCATTCTATAACACGAGAACTTCGTCGATAATAACTTCATAGTTTCATCCTCGAGCAGCAGCCTCCCCAAGGTGAGATCCGCGACAACGCCATTATCGTGTCACAAGCTTCCAATCGAGCTCACCAAGCTTTGAATGAGCTTTTGCCATCCTTCTTGAGGCCATAATCGGAGTTCGCAACTCCAACTCCGGCGAATATCTAGGTAAAGTTCCCATCTTTCATCTTCTCTTTCTTTCTTTTGTTTTCTATCTTTTCTTTGCTAATGTACTTCTCCTGTCCTGGATCTTCCTTCATCCATCGTCGTCACTGCACCTTCCACCTTTCTGCCACTGCACTCCAGAACTCGCGGCCAGCCCCTCCACCTGTGGTTGCATGAGCCCACTCCCACTGCCTCATATGCGCTTCTCCACCCTGTGTAAGAGCCGCAGCCAGCTGTGGCAATCCAGTAGTTATGTGTCGCCCCCTCTGGCTCGTGCACGAGCAGCTGCCAGCTGCTGCTCTACTCCGCTCCCTGTCACGTGTTGTTGTGCGCCTTCATGGGTTTTCATTCCTTGGATCCCACGAAAAGAGAGTAAGAAGAAGACGTCTCCCGCGTGAGGCGGTCTCCCCATTTATTTGGGGAAAATTGCATGATGCCCCTAAGGTATATGTACTTAAAGAAGGTCCCATGGGAACAACTTATTTTTGTTGATTTTGCATTCATGTATTGCATTAATACCCTTGTATCTGATTTTGAATCAAAACTTAATTGCGTTAAGTTGAATTTTTTCCTTATATTCGTATTTTACATTTACATTCATATTATATAAAAAATGTCATTTATTTATTCCTTGATTATCAAATGGTGTCGTTATCAGGGAGGCAAACAACTTAGGTTCATTTAGAAAACATGGAGCTATGTTTTTCACTCTTTCGATTAGTCTGATTCCCGATCTCAACTTGTTTATATTCCCTTTCTTTTGTGATTCTTTTCCATTTATTTCTTTGCCTTTTTTATATATTTTACATCTCTCTTACATAAATTCTATCTTATTTATGCGAGGGCTTGGTGGACTTGGAGTGGCTTTCTTGAAGACGACGTATCTTGAAGTGCATCGGAGGCCGGTGATTCGTGGAGCAAACCGACTGCTGAGGTGCCAAGAAGACATTTTCATTTGAAGAGAGAGTGTGTACATTAGATTTTTATTTGTTTACTTATATTTATAGACTATTTTGTAATAATTGCTTGATTTCTGACGAATTCTGTTTGGAATCTCGCGTGCATATTAGGACTGGACATTGGACCCTCATGGTTTGAGTGGTTTACTTGACACAACACAAATCCTACATCCATGGATATTATAGCTTCACAGGTTTAATATCTGCTTGTGCTCGTAATTCATAAGACCACGCCACACATTTAATAATACACACCTTGGATCGCTCTAGTTTGGTCAATTTCAAATCATTTTCCCCATCAATTGGAACTTTCTGATGGGTGTGGTTTTCTGACTCACATGCATTTAGTGTTTAAATTGTGTTAACTCAGTTGTGCATCTTGCATTGTAGAGAGCTGGAGGCATTGTAAGTCTTCTTACTCAAGCATTCGTCATCATTTCCATCGATTGCATCAGCTTTTCCGATTCCATCTCTTAGTTTTTTTCAAAACTTGGGATAGAGGAATTGGGATTGGACGGTAAATGTGATTGCTTGCGTTTGATTAAATTACTATTGACAAGTAATCTCTAATATTAGAGATGTTAATTGAATCGATCCAAAAAAATATTGAAAAAAAGATTGTTCACTGTTTTTGGGGGAGAAAACCCATCCTTTTATGCAGGTCATATCTACAAACATAGTGGGTAAGGAAGTACACACTGAGGTCAGAGCTCAAATACCTAGACTTGCGCCCTAAATCTCCAGGTCTGACTTTCGTGGGCTTAGGAGTTGCAGGCGCTTGCCTTCGACCTTAGAGAGACATTTTGGTGTACATCTTCTCACTATAATCCTTAGGGGCGTGATATAACTCGATATCATGAGCAGATCGTCTCTTTGATTGGGATATAGTATAAGCGTAAGCTAGCATTAGGCGACTCACCTTGTATGCTTGTATAACAAAGATTTATTAATCACTTAACTAAAATTGAAAAGATAACAATTGTACCTTTGCGACCATCATCATGCTAAGTAGGCAAAATCCGGGTTTCTTTGCATACTATCTGTTTATGTGTTATTCTGTGCACTTGCACGTTTTTGGCCAGGATCTACTTCCATTTGATTCTTCTCTCTCAAAGATGTTGGGATATTGGTCCTCGTATCCAGACCCCTCGAGTCACTTATCCCCGACCATACACCATTCATATTCATATTCTATATCTTAGATGCCCCCTCCACCATCTGTGGGAGACCCTTGCATGTGGTCGGTTCCATCTCAATCTGATAATGAAGCCAGAATTCCGAATGACTTCCCCACTTCTTCACACTTCTCAGCTACCCCACATTGTTGCACTCCTGCTCCACTTCCATCCTGGGCCGACTCACCGCATTCTCGAGCGCTTGATGGAATCAAGGAAACATTTGAAGAGCAATCCACTGCAAATACATACGACTGGAAGAGTTATTTACCCCCATATACCTCATTCTCTCCTCATATGAATGTTGGGACAAGTCAACGATTTACACATACACATCCTGACTTGACCATAGGATATAACATGGTTGATCGAACAAACCAAGTGGAAAGGCTCATCCCTTATGATTTTATGGACATGATTGTCCTTAGTGATCAAGCTTTCATTGACCAGCCCTCATACCACCCATTCAGAGAGCCCACACATGCATGGGATTGGACCCATGAGCTCGATCTACAAGCCCCTTGTTTATTAACTCTACCATACGAGACTCCGACCAATATCTGCCATACAGATAGCCCATACTCGACCCAACAATACATGCCGAAGTCAACGTATGTTGAGTACGATACTCCAAGTTCTCAGCAATATCCTCCAGTTGAACAGACTTCTCTCATGATTTATCATGCGAACTTTTTGGAGGATGACATTTCTAGATTTGTGGAGAGATATGAACCATTTGACGACAAGTTGAAAAATATTGATAACATATTGAATTCATTTCCTACTAGCTCTGATATGAAAATGAAAAACGAAATATTAGATTCAATGTTGAAAACATAGAGGACGCTATGAAACACACACACCATGTACATCTGGAGTCCCTTCTACCTCTCTCTTATACTAACTACTTATCCTCCAATCTAGAGTTTGTACATTCTCCTACTCCTCCTTTCCCTATCGAAAATATAATAAAATTTGAAATTGGAAATGGCCTAAAAAAATAGATCATGTCCTTAGGGAAGCGATTGCTAAGGAGATGATTATAGAGCTTTCCTTGATTAAGATCATAGAACACTTTCTCGACCTCAAAAGGTTCGTGATAAGTAAACTGATGCCCTAAATATCAGGTAATAAGAGGATAAGAACTGAGAGACATAGTATTTATAGCCACCTCCTTAGAGATGGGGGGAAAGACCAAGAGCCGTAGAGTGAAGTGGTTGCCTAGGGTTGATGTGAAATTAAAGACACTACCTTCACCATGCTAGAATCGTTGGCAACTCGTTGATAAATATCCTCTCGATCTCTATGTTTGACATGCTCAAACTCGGTCCAATCAGAAATTCAAGAAAGATCTTTCAACTCGCTGATCAATCTACAAAATGATCGAGAGGAAAAGGAGAGTTCACCATGTCTCTAATCATTCTCGGGAAGACGTTCGTAGCCTTGACTAAGGCGACTATAGATTGTGAGACTTGGGGGATTAATTTTACATCATTGGGAGCACTCTGACCTCACCCATTCTTTAAGGACATGCGGTACTCTAAGGTAATCCACAAAGCTGTAGATAGTCATAACCGTCGAGCGGCAAAAGTCCTACCCTTATGCTACACCTGAGACGATGATTGTTGAGCATACCAATGGTATTGAGACCTCCCACACCAAGGAGATTCGACCCGGTGCTTGCTCCACAACCTACACAAGAGCTTATGTGAAGGACTCACAAACAGATTCTTCTCATGATTCGATATCGAACTTTGTCAAATATCTTGATCATTTCAGTGATTTGAATCCCAAGCCTACATTGTTACAACCACCACCCAGAGAGACGACCAAAAACTCACAAACTCACTTCAAAAAGGAAGTTTTTTCTTCTAGTCGATTTTCTAGCGAGAAGATGAAGAGCATTAATTCCTCGAAGTATTCTCCTGAAACCCCCAAGGAACTTTACTCTTGTCGTCATCTCCATACTTCAGGTTCTAGAAGATCAACTGTGATGGTCTTTTCCGATGATTCCTCTCCAGATTTCGATGATGCAATCATCATAAATGGGTATGTAAAGTTGTCATTCAACCATACTCGAGCAAGCAACCCTGGTCGGATCGTCTTTAGACATTCTATCCACCTCACTACTATTCTTCTAGGGATGATTCTCGCAACGATACAAGTCCACACTTCATCTTCCCTCTCCGTTCCTGCAGGAAGGTCATCGCAAACCTTCTTGATCTTTGTATATTCTCACTTTGCCTTGTATATGTTTTCTTTTTCTCCCTCCCTCCACCATGATCCACATCACTCGCCCCAGTTCCGTCTCGTTTTCATTTTGTATCTATACTTAGGATGAATAGATCCTAAGCGTAGGGGGTGAGTGACACGAGTTGCTCTTTCTCTTCTTTTATTTTTCTTTTTGTATATTCTCTCCCCCTCTCATCGGCCTCTCAATCTTGACCACTACTCCGTGCTTAGGATTATCAACGTCTAAGTATAGGGGGGAGATGCCCGATGTGTATTCTCTACATCCACTTCTTCCTCTTGTCTTCTCATTTCCTATTATATTTACCTACATGTGCTTTGTACGAGTTATGTCTTTATTTCACTCTGTGCCATGAGGATATAGTACAATCTAAGTATAGGTGTGTGTGTGTAGCGTATATAATTTACCCATAGCTCTTATCTTGACTTGTTTATAAATAAAATAAGGGATTCTCGGTATTTTTTTAAATTTTGTAAAATTTATATTTTTTGTTTTACTTGTAAGTAATATGCCCTTTTTGTAAAAAATGTTGTAAATTAGGAGTATAACACAAAAAGTTTGAAAAATAACAAAATATCTTCAAAACCTCTTGCAAGAAAACTTTTTAAAAAATCTCAAAAATCTTTTTAAAATATTTTCTCCTCCAAAATTTAAAACTTTTAAAAAAAACCCAACAAATATATTATTTTTAAAAAATGGAAATAAAAAATGAACTAATAAGATGATTTGGTCTCTGACAATTACACATTCACACAAGACTTATGAAGTTCAAGAACACTTGATTTGTAAGGTCTTATAATTAAGAGTTAATCAACCTTAATCATTAGGGTATGTGACTTAATTATCCACGTATCCCTGGTTTGAGAGATACATGTGCTATATTGAATACTTAGTCTATACCTTAAAGAATATGATTAGCACTTCACATGCATGACTACAATTATGATGAGATGAGTCGATAATTCTGAGGAATCGGAATGAATGATTTGAGGTTGGACCTGATCTTATGATACTCGAGGAGCGGATAAAATTAATGAAGGCTTCATGAAACCCGAGAGTCAGCAACTTTAGCCAGTATAGAACAACTTCTTGTACTATCCCTTGGTATTTATCAAAGTGCTAGGGTGTGATGAAATCTAATAAAATGTTGATCTATGTGCGTCAACTTGATAAAAGCAATGGACCTGGCTAACTAAAAAGAAAGAAAAGAAAGTTATTGTTGAGAAGTTCACACACTACAAAGTCAAATCAGAAGAGAATACATCAAAAGCAAGCGCTCCCAATGATTTTCAAGTGTCCACTTGGACCAAAGTTAACAGGCCACAGGAGTCGGGCGAGCATAAAAAAGAGAGCTCTGCATCGTAAAGGCTACAAGTTTGGGTGCACGGTACATTGGGTACTAAGAAAAGGCACACCTCGATGCATCCTGAAAAAACAAGTGTAGACGACTCGAAAAACTCTTGACGGACACACTGTCAACAAAAAAGAAAATACATGTGTTGTATAATAAGGTACTCGAGGTACTCCTCTTTCTAATGGGATGGAGAGAAGAAAAGACACCATCCTATGCCCTCCATTAACTGACCTTTCATATTTACTTTTAAGACATGCGAGTAAAGAGACTGTGAATTGGATGCAAGAAATGATTTATTCCCTAGTGTTGAGGATTGGGTTCTTATGAGAGTCTTTTGGACTGCAACTTTGGGAGACGCTTTGACTTTACTCTTGTAACTACGATCAACACTTATTGTCCAGGGGCGAAACCAGAAAATGAACTAAGGAGGGGCCATAGTAAGTATCGTAAAAAAGTAGCTCACATTTTATAATTTTAGTGTTTTTGAGAACTACACACATAAAAAAATATAGTTGAGATTATGAAAACAAAACAAAATGAAACATATTTATAAAAATACATCAAAAGTTCATATAAGATGAGCCCTCCGTTCCTTCGTAGCATCAAAACCATTTATCAATAGATTGGTGTTGAATATTTGTGCTATGTCCTTCTCAATACAAATGATCATACAATCAGCAAGAAATTCATCATCCATCTTACTCCGAAGTCTAGTTTTCACAATTTTCATTGCTGAAAATGCCCGCTCTGTAGTTGCAGTCGATATAGGAAGAGTTAATATAAGCCGGATTAACCTGCCAATAAGGGGATACATTCTTGGTAATCTAGTATCTACTAGCAAGTGACAAAGCTCAGAAATTGATGCTGCATTTTTTAATTGAATATATTGAGCAACATCGAGGCGAAATCTTTCTGCTCCGTATCTAATATGCAACTTCTCTTGCTCAGAGAAATCATCAGGATAAAATTGCTTCATAAGTGCATACACTTTTTCAACATTACAGACCTCGTAATTATCCTTCGGATCCAATGTATAAGTAAGAATCAAAAGCTCCATAATATTTGTATCAAATCGATTATTTTGCTTATAAAGCTGTGAGTCAATTGCATCAATAAAATGTCAACTCTATAATAATGCTCCCTTGTAACATGATCTTATTTATGTCGAGCTCGACCTCTTCCTACACTATATATTGAATTCATATCTGGAATAATGATTTTGTACTTTTCACAAAAAGAAGTCACACATCCCGTTAAGGAACCCCACCCATGTTCTCGGAACTTTTGAATAAGTTCTTTTGTCAAACGAACCAAATCCATTGCATTTACAATATCTTGAGATTTTTGTTGCGGATCTTGACAAAGATCATGGGTAATAGATAAAACCTCTTTCATGATGTGTGGAATTAGAACAAATTCAAATGATGGCATTGCATCAAAAGCTGCATCAGCATCGTCTCTTTGAGCATATGTGGATCCATTATTAGTGACACTCTTAAGAACCTCACAAGTTGTACCAAATATATTAATCAAGCTAGTAATAGATGATAAATGTGAACCCCATCTTGTATCACCGGCTCTTTGCAGTGTCTGCATTTGATTGAGCCTTTTACCAGTTTGAATTTCATTAGATGCAAATAATTTCTCTAATTGAGAAGCATGGGTAGCATGAAGTTTATCACTGCGCTTACAAGAAGCGGTAACAATATTTACAATAGAAGATAATTTTGAAAAGAAATGATAAATATGGATCATCTCTCTGCATGCAGTAACCAATGCCAAATATAACCGATGTGCTAAGCAATGGACATAATATGCGAATTGGCACTCTTTTAGAAATAAACTTGAAGGTCATTCCACTCTCCTCGCATATTACTGGCACCATCATACCTTTGACCAAAATATCTTTAACATTGAGATTATAACGTGCGAGAAGACATGATATTTCTTTATTAAAGTGCAAGATGAAGTATCGGGAACATGAATGATGTCAAAAATCGCTCTCGAATAAAGCCATCATTATCAACGAACCGTAAAATAATTGTCATTTGTTCTTTTTTTGGATTTGTCTCGAGCTTCAACAACAATCAAACAAAACTTTCCACTGACAATTTCTTCTCGTATTCTATTTTGCACTCTATCTGACAAAATATTCATGATTTCTTTTTGATTTTTTGGTGAAGTATATTTAGCATTTTCCAGACACATTTTCTAAAACCACTGCAACAACATAATCATTATAGGAAGCTAACATTTTGACTAATTCAATAAAATTTCCCCGATTTTTCGAATCCAGATGCTCATCATGACCTCGAAATGGACATGCTTGGAAAGCAAGCCATTTAATAGAGTCAATTGTAGCCTTTAGTCGTAATCTATTATTTGCAATTTGATGATTGTCTTTCTTATCAAATGCTGAATCAATATGCTGAGAACGAATCACCAAGTCTCGACAAGATTGCATACAACAATTGTGTGGTGAATTTGGATCTCTGCCTATATGAGTCAGTAAGGCACACTTTTTACCATTGTTCACCTTTTCCAATTAGGAAATCCATCAACTGTAAAGGTTGGTGATCCAAAGCGAGTGTATGCTTTGGTATTAAAAGGTAACAAGGTAGACAAAATATTGCATTGTTTATAGGGGAGTATTCTAACCATGATGGGAACAGTTTGTACCAAGATGGTTGAAAACGACGTCGATGTTTCTCTGATCCTGAAAGTGGGTACTCATGAAGAATAGGTGGCAAAGGACCAAAATTATGTAAGCACGTCTTATTCCATCAAGTTGATTAACATGATACTCCCAAATCTGTGGTCGTAAATCGGGATCACGTTCGAGGAGATTGATATCCCTTCTATTGTCCTCAAATTTTATATACTTATGAGATGGAGTAGAACAATCCTCTATAGTTGTTTTCAAGTCAACAATAGCAGCAGAAGTGGTCTCTAATGTATGATCTTGCTTCTTAAAAATACATCTATAGTAGATCGTTTTTGTGCCATTCAAATGTAAATATTATACTTCCTACATAAAATATATCTGATTAGTATATATGTATATTATCACATATCCACATACCAATTTTAAACTCATTGAATATGTTAATATAATATATATAATCCATATGTATTAACAAATTTCAGATATAGTGTACTCAAATTCCATCAAAAGTACTTGCCTTTAAATACAAAATGCAATGTGCACAAGTAGCATAACTGTTTGTTATGAATATATGCTCCTTTAGATTTTGGATTACAATAAATAAATTGAAAATTTGAGATAGTATTAGGAAAATTGGAACCTCAAGTCTCTAGACCCGGAGGCACACATCACACATCTCTAGACATAAAAAGTATTTTATGTTTAAACTACTATTCGGATTACTACTTGTTAATAAATATAAACAAGCATTTAATATAAACGATAGAAAATATTATCTAGCATATAATCAATCTATGATCCATTGGTCCCAACCATCATCCTAGTACTATAGTCCATAGTACAATAGTACATTAGTACTTGTGCAGTTGTACAACTCTACAATACTGTACCCTACTTATTACTATGGAGTATGGATCACAGATGTGTGCATCCTACATGATGTATTCATTTCACTCCATAGAGCAAGTAACCACACCACATCTTATTATTTATATGATAACATTGGACAAGAATGACACACGTAAGGACAAGGAAGAAAAACAAAAACTATATTCTATGGTCTATACAGGAAAGCAAGTACACATCTATATTATCATATCATATTATCAAAGATCCATAGCCTTATAAAGTTAGGAATTGAGTACCTTCGTACCTGCACTCCTTCAGAGAGAATGTTGTACTTGTAGTTGTATGTTGTTGTGTTGTTTGTGCTGTTGTGGCTGTGTAGATGTGCCAAAGTCCATCAAGGCACCAAGTCCGTCAGGGTACTAGGATCGGTAGATGGTCCTCTCCTTAGTCTCCTATGCAACTATGCTCTTGTCAATGCCAGACAATGAGACAAAGCTCCACTCTCCACTATAGCCTATAAAGTACGAAACTTGGATGAGATAGAATACGAGGAGGTGTGGATGAGGAATTTACCTTTCCTACATTTGCATTTATAGCACAACCATATCATACCGTTTGAAATACTAATAGGCAGGGGGGTCATCAAGTCTCTCTCTATATATATAATGGGCATTTAAAAAATCAAGGTGGGGCCATGCCCCCCCCATGCATACACTTGGTTATGCCCTTGTTAATGTCATTTCCTTATCATAAGTATCCAGAGAGCCTCATGATCAGGAATGTTGAATACCTTTTGACTAGAGCTTGGACCAGCTTAGAATTTGAGGATTATTATTAGGAATTAGGATTACTAAAATCGAGAGTAATTAATAGATCATTTACATACACAATCAGTGATTAATCCAACTTATTCATTCTATACTTGCTCGAGGACTAACAAGGTTTAAGTACATGGGGGTGTTGAATATGTGATTCATCGTCTCAATATACTAATCTTAGCTTGATTTCATGAACAAAATATCAAAAAAATGTCTCCAAATTCAAAAAATTAACAAAATACAGCTCTCAATAAAAACCAAATAATAATATATATTTATACTGTAAATAAGTCCATGAAATAATTCAGAATAAAAACCATAAAAATAAAGAGCTGAAAACGTGTGTATATTTACAAGTAAAAAGTTCGTTCTTCCCTGATTTTTAGTAAATCCTTTCTAACTCCATATACCTTAATTCTCTCTTTAGAACTTATACAAAAATGATTTAAAAATAAAAAATTAAGAAAGAATTCCCACCTTAACTAAATACTTATAGGTCTTAAATTGAAAAAGTAGTAAAATCCAACTTATCGGTTAAATTTCCGCTCCGTATGATCTCCAAATTCACCAAACTCACTTTCAAAATTCGAGTTATAAAATTACCTATCCAATGAAAATGATTTCATTAAAATCAAAATTTGTTTGCAAAATATCGATTTTGGGATCCAGTTGTATCTTATATATATGTACCAACTTGATAATGATATTTTATGTATAAATTTAACCCGTTTTGATTTATTTCTTCTTTTTTTAATTTCTTTATTTAATATTGTAATAAAGTACATAATTACAAAATCAAAACAAATTATTTTACCATTGAAAATAATGCAAAGTGTCATTGTATACAGTGTAAATATTAATCTTTCCTCCTTTCTCTTTTTATTTTTTCTTGTTTATTAAAAAATCCCCGAAAATATAGCTGTATTTTTCTTTTTTTTAGTATTTTATTTTATCTTTATTTTATAAACATATTTAATTAAAGAACTAAAAAAAGAAAAGTCATAAAATTTGCATTTTAATTCTTTAAAATGCATTCGAAAATATTTTTTGTGTACACACATCTAATATTTTTTATGTACATACCATCTGAATCTACATTATTCATAGTGACATTTTTTCTCTTTATTTTTTTATTTTAGTAATTTTAATATCCTACTTTATTTTTATTTTATTTTATTTATTTCTTTTACCCATCCTCTACGCCAACTTCCATTCTTCTCCACTGCCCTACTCCTTTTCTAGCACCCATTCTTCCTCCTTCCTTCTCAATCCCTCAACCCTTCATTTTTTCCTCATCCATCGTTTTGTGACACAACGAGAAAGGGTGAGAGTTCGAGAGCTTCATTGGTGACACCGTTATATTTTTGTCCTCGAGCGACAACCTCCCCAAGGCAAGATCCATGGCAACCACCATTATCGTGTCGCGAGCTTCCAACCAAGCTTGCCCAACTTCGAAGGAGCTTCCACCATCCTTCTTGAGGCTATAATCGGATCCGCTTTTTTTCATCTCCAACTCCGAGGAATCTCCGGGTAAAGTTCTTATCTTTCCTCTTCTTTTTCTTTCTTTTGTTTTCTATCTATTCTCTGCTATTGTACTTCTTCCCTTCTGGATCTTCCTTCATCCACTGCCATTGTCGCACCTTAGACCTCGTCGTCACCGCACTCTAGCACCCGCGGACATCCCCTCTACCTGTGGTTGCAGAAGCCCACTCTTACCGCCTCACATGTGCCTCTCCACCCTTGTGCCCAGTCCACCGAGTTGCCACACCCCACCGTAGCCACCGCAACCCCCTATCGTGCAATCGCTTCAGCCGCACCCCTCGCTATTGTCTTCTCCTTGTAAGGCAAGTCCCATCACGACCGCATTGTTTCCACCGTGCCCCTGCACCATCATCCACCTATGTTCAACACTCCTCGCGTGCACAACCACGCCCCACGACCGCTCCTCTTCTGTCACTCCTCGCACATCTGGCGCGACCGCCACACAACTCCACCACCTTAGCGCGGTCGCCACCATCCTCACTCTAGCAGCCATGTGCAACCTCCTCCACCTCGCGCACGAGCCTCGCCAGCTGCCACCCTCCAACAGCCATGCACCGCCTTACGTACGAGCTGTCGCCAGCTGCTGCTCCCCTCACACAAGGTTGTGCACCTTCATTTGTTTCCATTCCTTGGAACCCACGAAAGGGGAGGAAGAAGCAGATGCCTCTCATGTGAGGCGGTCTTCTCATTTTTGTTGGGAAAATTGCATGACACCCCTAAGGTGTATGCAATTAAAGAATTGCCCTTAGGAACGACTTCTTTTTTATTTATTTGTATTCCCATATTGCATCAACACCCACGTATTTGAGCATTGTTTTCGACCTTCATGTTTGATCATTTTCAAAAGTAAAAATATCGTGATGATCAGAACATCAATGCTTATCAACTAAGCTTGAGTTTACGTGTTCCTGATATAAGGGTAATTTATTAGAATTCTGGAATTGAAAACCCTTGGAATTTTATCCATTTATATCTGCAATTTGCATACAACTACACCTTATTAAAAAGATTATTCCAAAAATCATATATGCGATGTTTTGTTGCTTTAACGTATGCATGAATTTCACGATAAATGGAGGTGTGTTGTTCATGAAATAAATTATTTAGTAGAATTCATAATTGATTTTAAATTTGATACACACGTAATATTTTTTTGCAAACTAAAGTTTTTTGAAATTCACATTAAATTACATTTTTAAGATAATTTTGTTTTGGCGTGAATTTTCATCGTGGATTTATTAATAATTAATTATTCAGATTCATCATGTCCTGGTAAAAAATTCATAAAAATCATATATTATCATAAATTTATAACAAATAGTGTAAACTCATTTCATCATATTTATGTTTCTGTCCAAGTTTCATTAATTTTGCATATTGTTTGTATGAAAACCCCCAAAGATCATTTATTTTTCATTGTTACATTTTAACCCTGAAAAATTCATAAAATACTTGTGCATGCATCATCATATTATTCATAAGAAAAATACCATTTACATAATTTTATCTGATTTTGAACTAAAACTTAATTGGGCTAAGTTTCATTTTCCTCTTAAGATCCAAGTTCGTTTACATTTGCTTTTACATTCATATTGCATAAAAAAAATATAAAATAACATTTGAAAATCGTGGATTAAGTTGGATACTTGGATCCCTAAGTTGTTCCTTTGCCTCCTTTAGTCGTCCCTGAGGCTTGCCCGAGTTGAAAATACATAAAACCACACTTTATTCACTTGATTGATAATTGATTGCATGGTTTGTTTTAATCAATCTCTACTGTTCGACTACAATAATTCAACACAATTAATATAGGGTAATCCGCTATTGTCACCTACACCATGTGCATCGATGCGTCAATGTACTTTAAAATTTAAGTCTCCTGATAGAATAATTGATGCAATCATTCATGATCCTTCTTCCACGGAGGTATATCTATGCATTATGCATTATCAAGCATCACGTTGATTTCCACATCTCTTTGATGGAAATTGAATTTGTCCAAGGCTCTCTTCATTGCCTTCTTCAAATATGGGCCGCTATCACATGCCTTGTGGGATCTTTAAGGTTGGCACCAGACTGCTCAACTGCCTCGAGCAGCTGCCAAAATGATTTGATTGTCGGTGCATGAAATGGAATCAATGCCATAGATGCCCAATCACATATATAAGATATGACTCTTTCTTGATGATCCTAATAGAAAGCATTGTATTTGTTAGCCGACGCATGTGTCCATACCTTTCCATGTCCTCCTCCATCGATTCAGATAATCAAGGTTGTTTATCCATTATTCCTAATACCCACGATGGCTACTTCTCTTCTAATGTTGTTAATTTCATTTGCTTTTTGCACATTCTTATTCATATGTTCATATAACTATGCATACACATGCTTCTTTGTATCTTCATCAACTTCTGGGCCTAGAGCCATATTCCCCCATTTGATGTACAAGATGTTGTTTGCAAGTGAAGATTCATCCCTTCAACGCCTTCGTGTAGAGTTTACATACAACAATGTTCACATCTATCAGCTATGCAATGCAGGATAATCAAATTGCCATGTAAGATCAGTCGACCTTGGTGGTGTATAAAATATCTTGTCGTTATACCCAACATTTGCACGTGTAGCCATATCTACGATTCATAAATTTAAAATGTATATTATTAACAAATAGTAGACATACACTATATTAATCAAGCCAAACGATTACAATCTATTAAAAGAATGACCACAAATTTATAAAAGCCTATTTGTAGAAAGTAGAAGTTCTTGTGAGATGTAATCTAATTCGATAAAATCTTACAAATGATCACAAGATATGCAAAGATAAAGCAACCACCCAAAAAAATCATTTAATGGATACACCTAAGAGAAATATCAAACATAATAATGTAGGAAGCTTGCTCGAGAGACACAGAAAAGGATAATATAAAATGCGTCTATCACAAGCTTGTAGTAATAGACGTCACTTTCGTCGGCCAATATGGATGTTGGAGGCGATCATTGGCATCCAACAAATGCTAAAATTTACGATCGAGCTGCCGAACAACATAAGCAAATGAACATCTATGCGGACTCAAGGCTTAAGATAATGAGTAGATATATCAGCAACGAGGGATATGATTTGCTCTCATATATATAACAGATCCGAGGATAATGGGTAATGGAAAGAGGAAAGTCAGGGAAGAAAGCATCGCAGGTAGGAATGCAAATGGATGGATACAAATACAGATATTGGTGTTGCCATATCCTTATCTAGTTTAAAATACGAACACAGATACAAAAATAGATGCACTGCGGATATTGAAAATTGCAAATGATATCCTTAAATACATATACATATATGGAAATAAATAATCATGATTTCGGACGTGGATATTTTACGAATGAAAACGGATTATCTTACACATAAAAAATACATTATAATGCTTACATTTAACATGATTGTTTAGTAAAGTTGAAACTAACAACTAAATAAATCAAAAGTAATAAACTATAAGATAAAAAGAAACAACAATATTATACCAATTTTAATAATTGTATAATAGATGACTAAATAATATATATACATATATATACATATATATATATTTCTTCTCATGTTTGAAAATGAGATCATATGTAATATATCACAATTATTCCTATAACATACTTGAAGTTACACACACAACTTGATGTATGTATATACAATATAAACACAGATTTATCAATGCGGATATCCGTATCAATTTCCATCAAAAAAAATATGTAACCATATCCATATCCGTATCTTCAAAAAATTAAAAACAATATTCGTATCCTTATCCGTATCCATAAAAAATAAAATCTCATATCCATATTCGCTAAAATAAAAAATTCATATCCATATCATCTAAAAAACAGATACGATGACGAACATATATATATTTATATATCCGTATCCGATTGCATCCTTAACCGCAGGACCTCCACCGGGAGGTGTAGTCAGCCAAATATTACAACATTAATTATAATAATAAAAATATATCCATATAGTTAACTTAAACACAGAAATACGAAGTTAAGGTAGGACAACAAAAATCAAGATAAAAAATCAAAATTCATGCTACCCTTTTTACAATTGCCCCCAAAATACTCGGACCTAATACAATAGCTAAAGTTTTAATTTTTAAAGAACTCTTTCAGAACCGGGCTAAAGTTTTTATTTTTAAAGAACTCTTTCAGAACCGGCTCCGATCTGCCGATAAACCGGTACTCCAAAACCTCAAAACCCTTCTCTCACTCCGTCCCCGCGCGCGCGCGCTCACGGACAACCGGCGGCTCCCTCCGAAGGTCGCTCGCTATGGTGCGCCCGAAGAAGCCCCCTCCGAAGAAGCAGCAGCGCGGCAGCATCGATTTCAAAGTAAAACCCTCAACAATCCTCCCCCCTCCTCCTTCAATTCAAGGTATTGCTGCCCACTGACACCCACCACCTCTTCCCGTGCCCTAGAAAATCAAGCGCAAGGTCGGGCGCAAGCTGCCGCCACCCAGCAATGCCACCAACACCGAGATCAAATCCAAGTGTATTAGTCGCCGATCCAATCATCGAGTTCGATCTTCGATTTTGTTCTTCGCCTGCCATCCCTCATTGTGTTCTTCTCATTGGACAGCGATCATTCTGCCGGAGCAGAGCATTGCATCGGACCGGACGGGGCTGGCGGTGAGCAGCAAGGGGCTGACGCTGAGGGAGCTGCTCCAGCAGTCGTCGCATCACAACGTGAAGTTCCGCAGATGTAAGTGCTTTCTCGGTGTTCTGGAATTGCTGTTGATATGATATGATCAGTAGGATAGGATCTCGTGGGAGGGCTTTCGATTTTGTTTCATCGGGAACAGGAAATGGATGACAGTGCTCGGGGAGGTTGATGGGAAGAGCAGGTCTCTTAAGAACATGTTTGGAGGGAAGGGAAGTGAGTGAAGGAGAGGCGTAGAAATGGTGCAAGTAGCCACCCCATTCAAATGTGATCCAACCCGATCCATCTTTACCAAGTCACGGGTCGGCTCAACCCGTTCCAATGGGGTACCCTATTGCGATGGGTACCAGTTCAATTTGATGGGTTGTTATTGTAATATCACCTCCATTGAAAATAAATTTATCACATGCAATCCAACAATTTGTGATCACTTTTTTCTTAGTAGACAATTCAGTTATACTACTTCCGAGTGAACTATTTCTCAATATCTTAATTTGATGTAATATGTCTTGATAAAAATTGTAGCATATGAGAATTCAACAAAGTTCCGGAAAATAAAAAAAAAGTTAAATAAAAATTTCAACTTCTTACATGCTCGTAGGAACTTATATCTGATTTCCAATCAAAAATCGAAAATACCATATCGTAACTTTGTCCTTTTTGAATAAAAGTTACAATTGCTAGCAACTGATATGAAAGCCTCAAAATTGAAAGGGGGTGAGTTGTAGGGGTGCTCTTGACAACAGATGGGAAGCATGAAGGCAAAGGCGAGAACCAAGGGAGTGTCTTAGATGCACAAATAAAGGGGGGTGTCTAGTTAGAACAAACCATTTGATTTCTAAATTAATTTCTAAAATCTTAATTTTACGTAATATCATTATGTCAGGATCCATCAATAACACCATTGAAACTAGGGATACGAACAGTCGCATACATATATGGATTAGGTGTTACCATATCCTTATTTGTTTTAAATTGTGAATGCAGATGCATAGACTGATATTAAAGGATATGAAAAGTATGCCATAATATCCTCAAAGAATGGACATATGTGTAAAACCGATGCGAATCATATGTGGGATAATATTAGAAATATTCTATAGATCAGCATAAATGTAAATGTATTGGATGGACATATACACTATATAAACATATTAAATAAATATATATTTCATAATACCAATATTATATACTATGAAAAGAATACATAAAATAATGTTTCATAAAGTTAAATATAAACCTATAACTATATTAATATAGAAATGGATACACAGATTCCTATATGTAATTTTGCGGATGCCAAACTTGATCTTTACATCTGTTTGAACATGCCTTGGTTATCAGATATGATTTTAGAAGGGCAAGTGCTTCTCGGAATTGCTGTCCCTTATGGACGGCCTGCATACCTCTTCTATCTCACGCTACACTTCAAGCCAATGATTCAAATATCAGGATATATCGCTGATATATTGACCGATATCGATACTCCTATGTATATCGTTTTCTTGGACATCAGTGGATATATCACTGGTATATTGGGGTATTGATAGTTATCGATCAAAACTTGAAGTTTTGAATGCAGCTTTCTCTCACATCAATCGATACTGTCGATATCGGTTTCTATCTCTCCACATCGAGTTGTTAATTACTTACAACTTCTTCTTGACTTTAGATAAGACCTTCAGTGATTTTTATCATTTTAAATGTATTTAGAGGTGGATTTCTTAGGGCTTTTGTATATTTCGTGCTCTATTACTCGAACTTGAGTTTTCCTGGTTCGAAGCTGTGATTTTTGTACTTACTAAGATATTAGGGAGTTTGTTTTTAGACTTTTCAATTCGTTCATAATTATTCTAGATTTTTTATTTCTCTCAAACATTCCATAATACATGTTTCGATATTCAGGTTTATGCTGAATTCCAAGATATCACCTAATACCTCACGAGATATTGACGAGATATCTGTAATTCATCCCACCCGTATCGGTAAAAAAATGAAGATTTAAATACACAATTTCGTAGATATTTCAATCGATATCGACCGATATCATCGATATGGGGTTGATATTGCTCAACCTCTCCCACTTTTTAATTTTTGATCTATTTGTTTAGGATTTTGCTTTTGTATCTACTCCTAGCATTAAAAACATGTTATGATCCCTATTTTGAGCGGGGGATTTTTGTCCCCTTTTTGTGATGAAGATGAAATAATTTAGAGCTGATTAAGGAATATCTGCATACATATATATTATCATGCTCATTATTTTTTTCAGATGATATCCGATATAGATCGACATATTGTTTTTATATAATATGCATTGTAATGTAAGGTTAATGTGCTAAGTACACATGTCACTAAGATGTTATTGTTTGAACTTCATAGTTCCTTTCTAATATCTCTCACCAGTCAACAATCAATATTCATCATTGACAATGGTGATATAATGCTATAAAGTTTATTGGCGTGTATGACTACAAGAGCTTGGACAAAACCCTTGATCCATGCCCTGTAAACTTAATGAGAGATTGCAGATTTATCTGGGATATGAAAATCCCATCGCACATAAAAGTTTTCTCGAGGTTATTTCATCATGGAAGAATTCTCATAAGAGATCGTTGGACAAGATTATGTGGGGGCTTGACTTATGTTTGCCCTTTGTGTGAAGATGCGACAGAAACCGTCACCGAGATGTTCTTAGATTGCGGAAAGTCACAGGCAGTTTGGCAAGCCCTTGAGATTGGTTGGGTAGATTACATAGACCTTGTATATTTCTGGGACTCCATCTACTGTGTTAGATCTTGGGATTCAGCGGAACTGCTTATGCATATCTCTACTATTTGTTCACTGTGGGTCTCCTGCAACGGGTTATTTTTTCTTCAGATCGTTTTTACACTGAAAATGTAACCTTTCAAGTAAAGAATTTGCTTGCCTATTGGACATCTTGAGGTAACTTTTGTATCTTTCCAATAAATGATACACGTGGGGTGGACACCTAAGCATGTTTCCCTTCTTTTGTCTCAAAAAAATTTCATGGTATTAAGAATTAAGATGATCTTAATTTGCAAAAAATTACTTTTTTGTGCTATTTGCAAGATTTCCACTGATATCGTCGATATTTCTTAATATATCCCTTTTCAGATCGACCGATATGATATCGATATCATTATTTCAAACCTTGCTCGAAGCAAAGCAGTCGCACATCAAGTCAGCTTTCTTTTCTTTTGATCGATTCCGCCTTGGTACCTGGGATACTGTCTTTTCCACTAAATATAAAGTAAAGTTCTCGTGATTTATATTAATTACTATAAATATAAGGATAATATATAATTATCGATTTTGACTCGTTCTTATCTCTCCTATCACCCTGGAGTTGTTCTCACTATAGTCGTTCATTCGCTCCGTCTCGCTAGTTTGAAAAAGGTCTTTAGGAAGACCAAGGGACCGTGAAGAAAGTACCTCCATCTATTTAATTAAGAAGGCCAAAGGTCATAAAAAAGTCAGGAAGCCCCTCGACACCTACATGAGGTTGGTTTGTGAATCTGTCTTGCCAGTTCTTGTAAGGCCTCTCGTTGTGCTTGGATCGACACCTTCCCTTTTGCCTTGACACCATATAATTGCACTTTTTGATGTGGCATATCCGTGGCATATCTCAGATATTTGACTTCAACTATTATCTTAAATCTTTGTATGTTTCTTTACTTGTAATTTGTAATATACTTATAGATATAAATATTGCGAATGATCAAAATCTATGCTAATTAGAATTAGATTTTCTATAATTTTCTAATTGAGCTGAGCGAAGGAGAGATTAATGGAGAAGAGGGGAAGAGCCCAAGCATCTCAGTTAAAGGTAAAAAAACATCCCGACAACGATTCTTGTTTCCTTCCATTATATCTAGACATTGATGCCATGCCTGCTTGTTGAGTTCACAAGAACAACAACAAAGCCTTTTCCCACAATTAAGTAGGGTCAACTACATGGATTCTTGCACCCCTTCACTCCACCACCAAGCCTCCTTTAGACCTGGAGCTCCTCCTTTTGACTTGCCTAATATCTCTTCGGCTACCTTTCGGATGCAAGATGCTACTGCCTCCCACATCTCGTTTGCACCTCCACAATCCCAAGAGAGGGGAGTGGAGGAGGGCTGAGAAGGAGGCGAGGGCAGCTTTAAGGGCATCTCTGGCATCGAGGGTGGATGCTGAGGTTGTGAGCGTGAGGGCGGCAAGCCCGTTGGTGGTGCGGATCCGTTTTGCGGCTCTCGACAGGGACATGGCGCGACGATTGGGGGTTATTCCCCCAAGGAAGAGGGAAGCTTTGGTCGTCAGATGAAGCTGCTATCTTTGAATGTGAGGGGCCTGGGCCGGCCTGAAAAGAGGCTCGAGGTGCAGAATCTGCTGAGAGATGCTGGTGCAGATATTTTCTTGCTTCAGGAGACTAAGTTGCAGTCTTTAGATGACCAGTTGCGGCGGGAGATGAGTAGGGGGGGGGGGTTCTCGTTGGCGGACAAGGGGACTGTTGGGGCTTCGGGGGGGGGTTGCTCTCCGGTTGGCGATCTGATTCTTTCGACTTGCTGGGGATGTCCGCCTCCCAGTTCACTTTGTCTGTTCGGCTGCGTCGGAGGGCGCATGGGACCTGTCTGCGTGTTACTAATTTCTATGGCCTGTGTCGGCGGCAGGATGGTAGTTTGGCTAGGGATCTGGAGAGTATTGGGCCTGAGGCTGGCGGCAGTATTTGGATTATCTGTGGTGACTTCAATGTCACGTTGCTATCGGACGACAGGCCGGGGGGGAGCGGAGGATCTGATCCTGGATCAGCAGATATGAGGCAGGTGGTTCGGTCTCTGGGTTTGTCTGTAGTGGATGCGGCTGGGTGCAAGTACACTTGGAGGAACACGAGGGCGAGGTCCAGACTCGACAGGTTCCTGATGTCGGTTGAGGCAGGGGAGGCCTTCTTTTTGGCGAGGGCTTGGGCTCTTCCGAGGATTATATCAGATCACACTCCTGTTCTATGGTTTTCTGGTGAGGAGTGCTTGGCTCGGTTCTCTTTTCGCTTTGAGAAGAAGTGGCTGTTGGAGGAGGGTTTCCGGGACATGGTGCACGAACATTGGAGGAGTGTGGCGGTGGCGGGCTCGGCAATGTCGCAGTTTGCGGCCAAGCTCGAGTCACTGAGGCGGTTGCTGTTGAGTTATGGGAAGGATGTCACCAGGAGGCGACGGGCCGTCAGGGCAGAGGCAGAGGCTGGGATCGGCAGGTTAGACGGGGCTTGACGATGATCGGGGCCTGTCCCCGGAGGAGGTGGAGGAGAGGGCAGCTTGGCTAGAGACTGTGCTTAGGGAGGACAGAAAAGTGGAGGTTCATAGGCGGCAGAGGGCCATACAGAAGTGGCTAAGGGAAGGGGATGCCAACACGCGGTTCTTCCATTCTGTGGGTTCCGGGAGGAGGAGAAGGAGCTTCTTGCATGAGATGGAGGTTGCGGGCCAAAGAGTTTCCGACGAGAGGGAGATTGGGATCGCGTTGCGGGGTCATTTTGTGAGTGCCTCGAGGAGGGTGCTGGTGGAAGATGGCTGGGGTTGGTCGGGTCGGGAGGTGAGGCCCTTGAGTCCTGCCCAGGCTGATTCGTTAGTGGCAGAATTCACGGAGGTTGAGGTGCACAAGGCGGTTTGGGAGCTGAATGCGGACGGGGCTCCGGGTCCGGATGGCTTTTCCATATCATTCTACAGGGAGTTCTGGGATCTGCTGAAGGGGGACATCTCGGAGGTTCTGACTGAGTTCAGGGGGGGCAACATGGGTTTTGAGAAAGTTAACAGGGCTTTGATTTTTTTGTTGCCGAAGAAAGATACCCCAGTGGGGGTGGGGGACTACAGACCGATATCTATCTCCAATGGTATTTATCTTATTGTCGTCAAGGTGTTGGCGAGCAGACTTAGAGGGGTCCTATCCTCTGTGGTTTTGCCGGCCCAATCCGCATTCATTCCGGGTCGGTCTATGGCGGATGGAATCGTGACCGCTTCGGAGATTTGTCGTGAATGGAAGATGTCTCAAAAAAAGGGGCAGTTTGGAAGATTGACTACGCCAAGGTTTATGACTGTGTCAGTTGGAGATTCCTTTGGTTAGCTCTGCAGAAAAGGGGTTTCCCGGAAGATTGGATTGCTTGGGTTAAGAGATGTGTCACCACTAGCTCGTGCTCGGTGCTGGTAAATGGGAGGCCTGAGGGAGGATGGTTCCAACCGCAGAGGGGGGTGCGTCAGGGCTGCCCCCTTGCTCCCCTGCTTTTTGTGTTGGTTGCTGATTGTCTTGCGGTTTTTTTTGAGCGGGCTGTGGAAGAAAACTGGAGCGAGGGCTTCCGAATGGGGGACATCTCGGTCCCGATGTTGCAATATGTGGAAGAAAGCTGTGCTGGTGGATGTTTTTGGGTGCCTCTCCGGGTTGCAGATTAACAGGCAGAAGTCAGTCCTTGTTCCAATGGGTTTGGGTGGCGAGGAGAGCATCAGGCTGGCAGAGTGGACATGCTGCCCATTGGGGAGTTTGTCGATAACCTATCTGGGTTTACCTCTGGTTGAGGGCAGGCTGAGGAAGTACGATTAGGATTGTGTGCTGCGCAGAATGGAGGAGCAGTTGGAAGGTTGGAAGGCTGTCACTCTGTCCAAGGGTGGGAAGCTTACATTGCTGAAGCACGTTCTTTCGGCCATCCCGACTTTTTTCCTTTCGACGAGATTAATGCCCGTTGGTGTTAGAAGGAGTATTGAGACCTTGATGAGATCCTTTTTCTGGTCTGATGGAAGGTAGGCAAAGAGGGGGTTGCACCTGATGGCTTGGAAGGACCTGGCTGTTCCGGTTGCAGAGGGGGGCCTTGGCGTTAGAGACGTGGAATCTATGAACAAAGCTCTGTTAGCCAAGTGGGTGGTGCGCATTTGGGGCTCGTCCGATTCGCCGGTCTTGCAGCTGCTGAGAAAGATTTATGATGTTACTGGGGAGTTGGTGGCTGATAGGAAGCGTCATGTGTCTTCCTTGTGGAGTGGGATTCGTGCCGTGCTTCCGGTGCTCCGTCCGCTTCTTAGGCCGGTTTTGGGGGAGGGCTCCGTTTCCGGTTTTGGCTGGATGACTGGACGGGGGATGGGGCCCTGGCCTCTCACTTCCCTCGGTTAGTGGCGTTGGACGTTGATAGGGGTGCGCGGGTGGCAGGGGTCGTCGAAGCTGGGACGTGGGCGCCGAGGTTCCTTGCGGATCTCTCGGATCAGAGGTTGGAGGAGTTTTTGAGGATGTTGTCTGAGATTCCCCCTGCCGGGGAGTTGTCGGGGGACCCGGACCGTTTTGAGTGGGCTGGTGGTAGGTTCTCGGTGAAGGCGGCTTATCGGAAGGTTGCTGCGGCTGTGGTGGAGCGTGATGAAGAGCTGTGTGCTGATGTGAAGATGATTTGGGCATCTAAGATTCCTACGCGGGTGAAGGTCTTCCTTTGGTGTATGCGGAGAGGTCGTATTTGTGACAAAGTCAGAAGAGGCAGACTGCTGGGTGGGACGGATCTAAAGTGTGACAGATGTTAGGACGAGTTGGAGGATGTGGACCACATCTTCTTTGGTTGCAGGTCCTCCGCAGAGGTTTGGGAGTCATTGGGGCTCACGTGGGTCTGGGCCTTTGATGCGGATCAGTTTTGGCGGTCGATTCGTCGGGTCGGCCATGGGTCTTCCGATGATATCTCCAAGCCTTTGGTCGCACTGTGAGCTATTTGGCTTGGTAGGAATGATACAATCTTCAAAGGGCAGCGGTTTTACTCCGAGAATGTTGTAGCCCACTGTAATGCTTTGTACAATTTCAGGGTATCAAACTGATGTACACGTTGCTTTATTAATGAATGCTTTGGTGTGGTGACTCCCACCTCGGGAGGGCTCCCCCGTGCTTTTGCTAAAAAAAAGTCTTCTAAAACCTTCTCCCTGAAGCTCGATTGCTTCAGTGGAAGATTCCATCATCTAGTTCTAGTAATATTAGGAACCCTCATTTTCTTTACCAACCCTTTTATTTGCACGTCCAAGACTAACAAGCGATGTTGTGATGTCAAACTCTCTCATGGGATTACTTTGCAGTCTTTACAACACAACCGATCTCTTCTCCTCAACGCAAAGTAATCTATCTGTGTTCTAGTTGGCACACTCTTATAAGTAATTAAATGCTCCTTCCTTTTCTTGAAGAGAGTGTTTGCTATGAAAAGATCATATACCGTTACAAAATCCAGAATGACTTTTCCCTCTTCATTTCTATCCCCAATACCATGTCCTCCATGAACACTAGCATACCATGAAGCATCTTTTCCCACATGTCCATTAAGATCCCCACCTATGCAAATCATCTTTCTTTGTAGGATTCCTTGTAAAATCTTATCCAGATCCTCCTAAAAGCTTGTTTAGTCCTTTCATCTAAACCAATTTGCAGTGCATAAACTGAGACGATATTCGGAATTTCTTCTTCAAGCACAAAATTTTGCAAATAATTCGAATCTCCGAATCTTTGCACCTCAACCACACAATCCTTCAAATCCTTATGAACAACCACTCCAATACCGTTTCTACCCTTATCTTTACCTGAATACTAAAGTTTAAAGCCTGTCTTCTTGATCTTCCTTGCTTTCTCTCCAACCCATTTAGTCTCTTGAAGACATAATATATGAATCTTCCTTCTTTGCGTCGTACCCGCTATCTATATCAATTTTTCAGTTAAAGTGCCAACATTCCAACTGCTAATCCGCAACTTCCTTTGCAATCTCTTTTGGACTAACTTCTTTACTCGTATGCGTCCATTATGCGAGAACCCTTGTAAATTTTGAACTGCATTCGAGCGGTGATGCAGCAGAACTGGCTTATTTACCTGCATGCGTTTCTCATGCGAGAACCCTTGCAAATTTTGAACTACATTCATGCTGCGATGTAGCGGCCCTTGCCAATTTTTCTTTGCATTCGGGCGATGCAACGCGTCGCAAGTAGGGAACGCCCCAATGAAATCTGTATGTTTGCTTAAATCAATGTTGAAAAGATTCGACTGTCATGAGGCAACTTCCTAAATAGTATTTTTTAAAATAATATTTAGGAAGTTGTCTCCAACTATTTTACGCTGGTTGTCGGCTACCAAACGCAACCCTCCTCATTTACCCGTGCTTGGGACCGGCCATGGCTGAGTTATGCCAGCCTGTTGAGTTATCACATAAATATCCTTATGTTTTTGTAATTTAAAAATGTCACCTGCTCATTGTATATTATCGGATACTTGAAATCCACCTTTCTTGTGCTTTTGTAATTCCATTTATCTGGTCTCAGAGCACGTAGCAATTGAGTTATCACATAAATATCCTTATGTTTTTGTAATCTAACAATTTCATCCGTTAATTGTATATTGTCGGATACTTGAAATCGTCCTTTCTTGTTCTTTTGTAATTCCATTTCTTTGGTGTCAGAGCACATGTCAAACACGAGGTGTAACAACTCGCTTGCTATAATGGCAAAATGACCTCTTGCGACCTCGTCAATAGGGCTGTCAGAAAATTCTCAGGTTCGACATTCGCTCAGATTCAACTCGCTAAAAGTTCGATTCAGATTTGATTCGAAAATAAACGAACCGAACCTGAACACGAGTTTGGGCTCGATTAAATAAATGAACCAAACCTAAAAAACATAAGTTCGCTCAAGTTCGGTTCGTTAAAAGTTCGATTATATACACACATACATACATAAAAGTATATATACATACATATTGTATATATAATGGAAAAAACATTCTATATTAACCTTATTTTCCCAAACCCATCCAGTCATCCACTCCCTAAGTCCCTATTCCCGAGACCCCACAAAACCCTCCCATGCAGCTGCGGTTTTTCCCTTTGAATAGAAACATATGCACAACATTTATTCTTAAATGAACTTTTAACGGGCCGAACTGAACCTTTACGAACCTTACTCGAGCCGAACCGAATCTGATTACAGTTTTCATTTTATCGAGCCGAACCGAGCCCGCGCCTGAAACTATGCTAAACGAGCCGAACCGAGCCTGGGTTGGTTCGCTCAGGTTCGGCTCGTTTACATCTCTACTCATCAACAACAAGTTTCTCCATTCGAAGCCACCTCACTTTGATGGATATAACTACTCTTACCACAAATAAAATTGATATTTTCGCACAACCCTTAGATATAGTACAAACTGTCGTTATATATCAGTATCGAAAGGGATGGTTTTTCAATATTGGCATGCATATCAGTTTTGATATCGACCGATATCTCATCGATATATCATGAGGTATTGGTGTATCTATCAAAATTTGAAGTTTGAAGTACAAACTTTCATCGACATTTAGTGTATCGATCAAAATATGAAGTTTTCAATACAAACTATCCTTGATATTTGAGCCCACCCCTATATGGTGGAAGCCATTTTTTCTTTCAAAAAAAACTTTCCTTGATATCGGCTGATATCGATCAATTCTATTGGTATTGGGACGATATTGCTCCGATCAATTTTATTAATATTGTAACGATTTTGCTCCATATCACCTGTTTTTTTATGTTTTGGTCAATTTCTTCGCTATTTGCTTTTGTAGCTACTCACAGTATTAAAAACATATTATGATTTTTATATTTTATTTTGATTGTTTTGAACGGGGGGCTTCACCTTCTTTTTGGAAATGGAGATGAAACAACTCTAAAGCCGATCAAGAAAAGTCTGCATACATATATTTTACATGTTAATATTATAATATTTAATAGTTGGTACCAAGTCATTATCAGTAACATAGTGATACATAATTACAGATTCACGATTGGTATAGTTTTTTCTTTAGTTCACTTATAAAGTTTTGTTTTAGTCTTATTTTAATTCATCTTTTTTCATTCGAAATTATGATTATTATGATTGAGGTTCTTTAAAATTATATTTTATTATGTTCATTTGCTTGTTTATTTTGATATTTGATATAGCTCAGCTTTTGTTTATACATATTTGCGACGTAATATAAAGTTAATGTACTAATTACACCTCATTTATGTCTCCAAGTTGTTATTGTTCAAATTTCATCCTATCCTTTCCAATACCTTTAAGCAGTCATCACTCATAAGTCAACAATAAACAGTCAAAATAAGGATATCTGTGATATAATGTGTCTATTATTTATTGTTTTAAGAACTCAGATCATCTTAATCTGTGAGGAAATAATTTCTTGAGCCATTTTTGAGATTTTTGCTGATATCATAGATATATCATTTATCTCCTATATTGATATCGGTATATCAATCCTTGCCATAGATTATTATCTCTAGATGTATGCGTGTGTATATATATAAATATATTTGTGCGTGTATATAAACCCTCTATAAAGTCAAAAACTGTCGAAGGCAAAGAAGATTGTGATGAAGCACGCATGAATAAAAGAAGAAGAATGCAAAGCCTATGAATATTATTCACTGTGCTCGGTCTGTGAAATACACTTTATGTATCCCAATATCCCATATCTTATGAAGCTCTCTTAGTTCTAGTTACCTATGAGGGGACTAAGAAAGTCAGAAATCTAAAATCTCTATGCTTATAAGGGGATATCAAAGGTTCGAGGTGCCGCCTGGAAGAGCATGCAAAAAAAGAATGTATTTGAGATTGACAAATATCGTGAATAACATCAAGGTATATTTGCACAATTTCAAAGAACTTGATGCCAAGCTGACTGATTCGCTTATAAGTAGTGTTGCAAAAATCTGTATTCGATATTTACTCAAAATGGTCACTTAAGAGGGAATAAACAATATTTGGATAATTAATAGAAAATTTTCGGTTAGATATTTTTTTTAAAAGGAAAAAAAGTGTCCAGCTTTGTAAAGACAAGCACTTGAAAACTTTATATTCATGAGTTATGTTTCAAATTCACAAAAGTCAAGACTTCGGAATGATCTTGGCATTCTACAGAATATTCTCTACATGGAATCTTCTCTTTGTAACATCATGCCATTCATTGCAAGCCACATCACCTAAAGAATAGTAGCTGCCGGATTTTCATATGCGCCATGATGTTTCCAGAAGACTCAACGGAGTTCAAAAAGTTGTAAACTCTCCCAACAATGACACCATCTAGATTGGCCTCCACCCAGATATCCTTTGATGTCACCATGTCAGACATGAAAAGAGAATGTGATCTAAGTCCTCTGATTGTCCAGTTGCCCATTACATCATTGACAAGAGTCATCATTCCCCTGGATAATTCTGGTTCTCCTTGCACTCATTAACATCTGCCATTTTCAAGCAACCACATGAAAACCTTGACACATCACTAATGTGGTGCACCCTGCAACAACAACACAATTGGATCCCCAAACATACGAGATGACCACACTCCTCATAATGGAAGCATCAAGTTTTTAAACCTTGTCTTGTTGTACCACTTTGCCTCCTACGCATAGGGTGTCGGCCTTTTCCGTCTTTTTCTTCTATTCCAACCCTCTACCACGAATTCATGAACCCTTGTTTCCATCCTCGTTTACCCCAACTCTCGACCCAAACGCTCCCTATGCCTCCTTTGCACCATCGCTCCTTCCCCTACCTCGGCTCTCTCTCATTCAGATGAAAATATGAATTTGTAATGGAGTCATATGGATTTTGGCTTCTGTCTACCACATAACCTTTACTTATCATCGATTAACTCTAAAAAAGTTTTTTTTTCACTTGTATCCCTCTTAAATGTTGCAATATCAATTATCCCCTCACTTGTTTGGAATATCAGTTGTGCCATCAACTTCTTTCAATTTTATCACTTGTGCCCTTCGAGTTAGTTGTCGTCTATCCACATCCCAAACAGAAGTTAAGTTTTGGACATAAGAATTATTATAAAGAAGGGGCAAGGGTAGATATGACATTTTTGTGGTGGCTGACTACCAAGCAGCTCCTTATCCCCTTCCTCATCCTCCTCCATACACCACTCCTTTCTCCACCATCTACTGCACCCGCTGCGGCTCCGACGACACCCCAGACCCCTCCTCCTTTGTGACAAGTGCTGATTGGATAGATGAAGGACCTTTGTGGTAGAGGAACTATGGTTTGGTGAAGATTGGCTTAGTCGAAAGTGATGATTCTTGAGCTTAGGCCAATGACTCACTGTGTGTGGAGAGGTGCAGTTCAGTGTTGATTCTTCTCGTCCAATGTATCTAACAAGAGGTTGGTGTAGCCACCACTCGAGAAGGGGACTGGAAGTTCCTGCAAAGCAATTGCCAATTGGGGCTCAATTTGGGGTTCTTTGATAAAAACACGAAAGATGTAATGGAAATGGCTTCGGCAAAATGATTGGTTTTTTTATTAGAGCGAGAAGGGGTTTAAAGTTTGCGAAGTAATCGGGTTTCGAGTACAAATGTCGATTGCGAAATGAGTCATAAGTAATGGAAATGACTTCGACGATTGTTACGACTAGAGTGGCTGACGATGGAAGCTGGGGATCGCCAAAAGTTATGGGTAAAATGGCTGGGTGTTGGCAACGCTAGTGGTCTGGAAGGGGGTTGGGTTTAGGGCTAGCTATTGAGTCACGACTCGATGAGCCAGGCTCGGGTTCAGCTTGATAAGAGCTCTTGAGCATGGTTCATTAAGCTATTGAGCCAAGCCCGAGCCAGAATTGTGGGCTCAATAGCTTGATGAGCCGAGCCCTGCTCATCTCAATAACTCGATAAAGGGATCGATATATATATATATTATATTTATATATTTAATATAATACACACAAGAGGAGTTGCCTGTTCAACAATGGCACATAAATCTATAGTTGTAGTTGTCTACGTAGGTAGTAATTAAATATGTATATTATACCCAACCAAACTGTAGATTGATATAATTTTGTTTCGTGGACATCTTAGAACTATATATTTCCACATATGTGAATGTGAATTCCAACGTGTAAATGTCTCATTTATATTATATTGTAGACTTAATTACAATCTCATGTTATACATCTTTAAATAGGAACATGTTCGATAATATATGTTATCCGCTAACGAGCTGGGCCAATATTATGTTTTTTAGGGAACATACATCTACAACTATATATATATGTTTTTCTAGGGTATAATCAACAAATTAGTCTTTTAGCAAATAGAATGTTACAATATATACTATAATTTAGTTTTTGAAATGTAACTCATAGTGGCGTACTGGTAAGGAAGACCGTCTTCAAAGAAAATGTTGTGGTTCGAACCTAGGGAACACACTTTTGTACAAAAAGTGCCTATTTTTCTTAACGAGCCTGACTTGACTCGAGTCTAGACCAAGCTCGATAAGGGGCTCAAGCTCGATAAGGGGCGCGGCTTGAGCCTTATCGAACCTGAGCTGGCTTGATAAGAGGCTCGAGCTCATCGAACCCGAGCCTCGCTAGGTTTATTCAGCCCGAACCCGAGCCAGACGTTGGGCTCGATAGCCAGCTCAAGTTGGGTCTGGGCAAAGGAGGGGGATCGAGGGCAGTGCTAGCACTGGGCAAGGCTGGTGGGTCTGGGTGGAGGTGGGGGATAGGGGGCGGCGCTAATTGTGGGAGGGGGTCCCGAGGGAGGGGATGCTTGTACAATTATGCCCTTCTTAACCACACCTTGGGTAGAAAAAATGGTTTAGTTGAACTCATTAACGGTACAACTAACAGAAGGGCACAAGTGATAAAACTACTAGAAGGTGGGGGCACAACTGATATTCCAAAAAAGAGAGGGACATAACTGATATCGCAACATCTAAGAGGGGCACAAACGATAAAAACTCTTTAATTAAGAGGGAGTGATTTATCTTTTAGAAAAGATAAAAAAGAGAGTGATTTACACACAAGTTTCTAAGCCATAGACTCAATTCAACGTTGTATCCGATTATTTGAAGGTAACAATTTGACAACAATTTCAATCTCTGAGATATTGTTTAATGTTGTTTAAGGCTAGAAAGATAATGGGGCAATCTAACTGCATTAATCCAACCACATTTAAACATATCTTACAGGTACCACATTGTTACCTTAGTTCGGTGACAAAATTGTCTTTGGTTCAGAAACTTTTGTGTAATTTATTAAAAAATGAATTCGGTGAAATTGGTATTGACTATCAACCTTCAGGAGTCATCTCTAAAGAATGTAGGCTATCTGTTCCTTTTGTAAAAGCTACGTGACTTTTCTTTCTTTACTAGATATATTTTGATAACAAGGTTGCTAAATCGCTTACTAAATTTCCATGGGAAATTTAATTTATCAAGCAGTTCTCTTTTAAAATTTATTGGTCGTATGATCGATCATCATTTATTGATAAAAGCCACTTTTGTCTTTATATCAATTTTTGTCCACTTACGCATCTAATTGATGATAGTTTTATATTTGATGTTTCTTTTTAATGCCTTTGTTTTTCATTTTTTCTTGCCGTCTTTCTTCTGATTGCTGCCTTCTAAAATAGCTAATTGGATATTTGTTTTTCTTTTCACGAAGCTGCATTGACTGGTATCAAGGATCTGCTTCTAAAAAATCAATCAGAACTCAAACTGCACAAACTTGTCATAATCGAAAAGTTACGGGAACGTGTGTGCGACAATGACAAAGTAGTTCGTGACGCTTTTTATCAGCTGCTGAGGTCCATTATATTTGCACCGCCCAAAGAGGTGCCCAATTCCCTTTTCTTAAGCATGCGTTGCATGGCACAATCATTTCTGGCATCTTGCTGCTTAAGTGTTACTATTCTGATGTAACTGGATCTGAGGTTTTTATCCTGGAAAGCTTTAGTTTAAATTTTACTGGAAGGAGACTCTGATGCTATATCAAAGTTGCAAATTTGCAAGAAAAACTACAAGTTATTCACATCCAACCATCATCACTTTTCCACATAAAAGAAAATTTTGCACGTAGTTTTTTAAAGCCCATTTGATGCAGAAAGAGATTCGGCGACGGTGGAGAATAAATTTTTTTGTGGAATTTTCGGTGAGAGAATAATTGGAAGGGTTGAGAGAAGAACGCTCGTCGGAGAACGAGAGGTTTAAGGAAGAAGAAGCGCGTAGACCGCGTTGAGGGAGAAAGGAGACGAGAGAGGGAGATAGAGATAATTCTCAATTTTATAACATACTGAACTGTCTAAGAACAATGGACCACCATCCCTTTATACAGGAGGGATGAGATTACAAAAATAGAAATCAAATTCAAATTGACAACTTATTATCTTAAATAGACTATAACTAATTAACCGACTAAGTACCTAATTTGAAGTTCAAAATAAAGCTAATTGAGATCACACGCGATCTCTTTATTTAAATTAAAAAAACGCGACGACAAAAAAATGCGACGGCATAACTAATAAATGCAGCCCTATATTTTGATTCCACGCTGCATCAACTCTCCTCCGCTTTTAAAATTCATCTCCCGACGAATTGTTAGATCTTCGTTCCCTCGACGGAGAGGTCGATGTTGAAACCATACTTCCAAACTCCCCAATTTGATCTTTTTCCATGTTACGTTTGTAATTTCTTTTCACTGAAGGGCATGGCTGCAAATGTTCTACCCATTCACTTAAAAAGATTCCATAGCATGATATGTCTTCCAATTGGCCCCATTGATAAATAATTTTGGGAGGAGGGGGCTTTCTGTAAGTTTTCCAAAAGATGTCACCCCTCAATTTAGGGAATCCGATTGAGGAGGCATCCCTCATCGTTAGGGTTCCTTCTCCTTTTATACGGCGGCAGCGGCATGACGGGAAGGGAGGGCATAGGCGGTGGCAGGGGCGTGGACTGGGTGGCCACGGGCGATGTCGCCGAGTTCGTCTGTGGCCGTGGCAGGGGGCAGATGCGGGGCCACAAGGGAGGTGTGGGCGAGGTGACGAGGAGGGGTGTTGGCGGGAGGGGTAGTGGCGATGGGGAGGCGGGGTCGTGGCGAGTAGTGCGCGGGTAGGAGGGGAGCCTGGGATGGGACGAGGCAAGGGAGGGAGGCGGAGTATGGGAAGGTGGCGCGGTGGAGGCGCGCAGGGACTGCGGCCTGGGTAGGGAGAGTCGAGGAGAGAAGGGGAGTGGGGAAGATGGCTGGCGGTGCGGGAAGGGGAAAGGCGGCGGAGGGGAGGGGTTAGGGTTAGGGGGAGGGGAACGTAGCACGGGGAAAGGGGAGGGGTTGGTTGTGGAAACGAGAGGGCTTCGGGGATGAGGACTGGGGGTGTGGTCGAGGAGGAAGGCAGGGAAGGTACCTGGGGTAGTTTGGGCAGTGCCGGGACGGCCGGAGGGTGCGATGGAATCGATTCCGGTGGCGGAATCAGACCTGGGAGGTGCTGCACATCGGGCGAATCTTCCTCCACAGTGAGGCTTTCTTCATCAAAACTCGGGACAACGGCTTCGGTGGTTGGAGGCTTTGATTGGGCAGCACGTAGAGTCGCGAAATCGGCCATAAGCTCTCGAAAATAGGAGTGGAATGTGGTTTGCAAATCACGTAACATGCGCTCCGTCTCCTTGTTGTAGGCGTCGATGGCAGAGATGGCTCGTCGTTTTTATTCGGATGAACGATGGTCCCTTGATGCATGTCGGTGCGAGCGTCTGGACGGATCGTCAGATCGTGAGGACGATCTGTAGGCCATGCTCTGATACCAATTGATGCAGAAAGAGATTCGGCGACGGCGGAGAATAAATTTTTTTGTGGAATTTTCGGTGGGAGAATAATTGGAAGGGTTGAGAGAAGAACGCTCGTCTGAGAACGAGAGGTTTAAGGAAGAAGAAGCGCGTAGACCGCGTCGAGGGAGAAAGGAGACGGGAGAGGGAGATAGAGATAATTCTCAATTTTATAACAAACTGAACTGTCTAAGAACAATGGACCACCATCCCTTTATATAGGTGGGATGTGATTACAAAAATAGAAATCAAAATCAAATTGACAACTAATTATCCTAAATAGACTCTAACTAATTAACCGACTAACTAACTAATTTGAAGTTCAAAATAAAGCTAATTGAGATCACACGCGTTCTCTTTATTTAAATTAAAAAAACGCGACGACAAAAAATGCGACGACATAATTAATAAATGCAACCCTATATTTTGATTCCACGCTGCATCACCATTTGTGTCCTGAAAGTGCTTTTTGGCTGTCATAGGAAGATGCACTTTGGATTACTGTATAGTGCGACTTGTGGGACTTTTTAGCTCTTATAATATTTAGCAATCATCTTTCCTACTGAGATATTTTAGATGTTGCTAAGAGAATTGTGTAATTGAGCCTCTTATATATGGGGAGTTGTTTAGTTCAAAGTTTTTTTACTCATAAATCCGATTTTGAATGGATTTGGGGTACCGATCTCATTTCATTCAAAAGATATGTACACGAGGCGCATAGAGAGGGCTATAAAGCCTTACATCGATGAGCTGGTCTACATGGCCTTGAAACAAAAAAGTATAACAATGTGACTGTGGCATAAAAGCCTTGAGAGAGGAAATAGCGTATATGACCTTGGTCTAGTGTGCCTCATTTTTGGGAAGTATGCCAATGATGCCACCTTGATTTGGCTCTAATGATACTATCTTGAGTTTGAACGTCATCATAGATTGTTGGTAGAACCATTGTTGGAAAATCATCAAAGTTTTGCAAGTTGGACTCGTCGGTACTGCTGTCATTTCATTCCAAAGATATGTACATGAGGTGCAAAGAGAGGGCTATAAAGCCTTACATCGATGAGCTGGTCCACATGGCCTTGAAACAAAAAAGTATAACTGTAGAGATATAGTTCATATTTATGTATCGTTTATATATTTTTCATGTTCTTTTGTCCACTTTATGTACTTTGCCCATAGTCCTCTCCCTATATAAGAGAGCCTAGGGCCCAAGGAATAAACAACTCTTTCTATTTTCCCAACATGGTATCAGAGCGACAATACTGGATCGGAGTTCATGTACCGAAACCCTAACCCTAAACCTTACCTCAAGCCTCTCTCTCACGCGCGCCTAGGGCTCCCGCCGCCTGGTCCCTGTGGGTCCCGCCACCCGGCCCCCGCGGCCTAGCCGCCCCTTCGCCCGGCCTAGGCCGCTTGACCCAGCCTAGGGTCCTGTCGCCTAAGGCACCGCCGCCCGACCCATGCCGCTAGGGCCTCGCCGACCGGTCCTATAGCCCCTCCTCTCAGCCCTGCAGTCTCGTCGCTCAGCCCCTGCACATCTCTCTCCAAGAGGTGCCGCCGCACCTCCCTTTTCAAAAGGGGATACCGTCGCGGAGTCCTCTCTCTTGATGAGATTGGTTGCATAAGTCTATACATGCAACTAAATCTCTCTATGCCAGTGTAGACAAACACTTGTCTAGTCTTCAACCTTAGTCTTCTCTAGCCGTCATGTCAGAAAGCAAGGTTGATATCCCCTCCACAGGCGCCTTCAGAGGTCCTGCGCCTATAGTAAAGATTTTTTTTTGAAAACGGCAAGGTAGGGGGAAGCACTCGGTGGTGCCCGCCCCATCAAAATATATTTATAACTAAAACAGTAGAGAGGTTACAACGCACTGTTTTACCACACCTATAATAAAGATGGATGGGTCAAACTATGAACTGCGGGCTATGCAGTTCATGAGCATGATGAAGTCTACGGATAACAAACACATTCTTACTGAGGAAGAGCCGACTGAGAAGTCTGGGGTTAACGCCTCATGGGAGGCGGATGATGCATATGCCAATGTCTGATTTTCAGGTACATTGGCCATAGAGATCGCCAATGATATACGCCATCAACCCACAACCAAGGCAATTTGGGATATTCTTGCGGCTACTTATTCGCAGGAAAATAATGAGACAAAAATTCTAGAACTCCAGCATGATATCTTTACTATCAAGCAGAGTGGACACCCTCTTCATTCACTATATACATCCTTGCGTGAGATGTTTGAGAAGCTCTATAGCTTCATGCCTCTCAGATCTACTCCTGAGCATCAAAAGGCTTATAGGAATGCCACTATGGTTGGTGTATTTCTGGCAGCCCTTGATCCTGAGTATTAAGCGGCTCGTTCCCAGATTTTGGCAGATGCTACTATTCCTCTCATGGAGGAAGCCTTCTGCAGGCTCAGTCGGATTACTGTCCCATCTACTACTGCCAGTCAGACTTC
Source organism: Ottelia alismoides (assembly GCA_037367405.1). Classification (NCBI taxonomy): domain Eukaryota; kingdom Viridiplantae; phylum Streptophyta; class Magnoliopsida; order Alismatales; family Hydrocharitaceae; genus Ottelia; species Ottelia alismoides. The sequence continues at coordinate 524,913 of JAZKJV010000607.1, forward strand.
TTCAGCGATGACGGCTTCCCGAGGTCGAGGAGGCTCATCTCATTTTCGTGGACGCGGACCTCGTGGTAGAGGGGGTCGTGTTCGTCAACCCTGCAAATTTAACCATTGTTCTGGACATACAGAGGTTACATGCTACTCCAAGCATGGATTTCCTGCCTCTGCTCGAGCGACTGAGCAGATTAAGCCCCTGATTGCTTCCTCTTTGGATCAACGATTTGATGACCTTATAGCACTATTAAGGAGCATTATACCTCCTGCTAGTCCCGTTATGTCTGCATCCGCCTCCGAGAGTCATTCTGTTGTGGCTGCTTCAACCTCCTCCAGTACCTCAGGTAGTATTTCTGTACTTACTAGCAGTAGTGGATTTGATGTTAAAGAATGGAGGTGCCACACATATGGAGACATGGGTTAACTTACGGCATACAGACATGTTCCTCCATGACGAACTGTGGTTGTTGCAGATGGGACTCATTCCTTAATCACTTGACATGGGCGATTAGCTTGACACCTTCTATGCATCTACATAATGTGTTGCCTGCACCTGACTTCTCTATGAACTTGTTATTTATTAGTTAGGTTACGAAGGATCTACATTGTCGAGCTATTTTTGACCCGTCTTCTCTTGTATTTCAGGACATCCTTATGAGCAAGGTGATTGGGTGTGGTCGTGAGCAGGACGGTCTCTATCGCTTAGTTCGAACTCCCTTTGTCGGAATTTCCTCTCTTTCTGCTGGACCCGTCTCTTCCTTTACATGGCACCTACGCTTTGTGTTAGAGTAATTGATACTCTGATGTATTATTCTATAGAGCCCTCGGGTCTCTTATATAGAGAGAAAACCCTTGGGTAAATTACATAGACGTACGTTATATAAATAGGAAATACAGAACAGTACATCATAACATAATATAACTTCTACACTCCCCCTCAAGATGGAGCATAGATATCTATCATGCTCAGCTTGGAAGAACATCTCTGGAAAGGTCCTCTGAGCAATGGCTTGGTGAATATATCAGCAGTCTGGTCCTCTGAACTGACATGAGAAGTAGAAATGAAGCCCTTCTGAATCATGTCTCTAGTATAATGACAATCCACCTCGATGTGCTTTGTCCTCTCATGGAAGGCCTGATTATTGGCAATAAACAATGCTGCCTGATTGTCACATTGGAGATTCATAGGCAAGGAGACATCTACATTCAAATCTTCTAAGACTGCTCTAACCCACATCATCTCTGCGCTTGCTTGTGCCATGGCTCTGTACTCGGATTCAGCACTGGATCTCGCCACAACAGTCTGTTTCTTGCTTTTCCAAGAAACCAAAGAGCTTCCTATGAAGATAGCAAATCCAGAAGTAGATTTACGATCTCTTGGACATCCTGCATAGTCTGCATCTGCACAAGCTGAAATAGACAGATCTGTATCTTTCCTGAATTGCAACCCTGTGCCTGGGGAGGACTTTAGATATCTCAATATCATATACAAGGCATCCATATGAACTTGCCTAGGCTGCTCCATAAATTGACTCACCCGGTTTACTGCAAATGCAATATCCGGTTGAGTTATAGTAATGTATAAGAGCTTACCCATCATCTCTCTGTACCTTCTTTTGTCCACCTCTTCGGTATCATCATCGTACAACTTCATGCTTGGGTCCATAGGTGTGCTTGACGGCCTGCATCCAGTCATTCCTGTTTCACCTAGCAAGTCTGTGACATATTTTCTTTGAGTCATTACCATCCCTTGTGCATTTCTTGCAAACTCTATCCCCAGAAAATATCGTATCGTGCCCAGATCCTTCGTAATAAACTGGCTTCCCAACAGGGATTTGGTTATCTCAATTCCCTGAGCATCATCTCCTGTAACCAAGATGTCATCAACATATATCATGACAACAACTGTACCTCTAGGGGTCTTCTGGATGAACAGTGAATGGTCCGCATTTGATCTTCTGAACCCCTGTCGTTCAATTAGCTGGGAAAGCTTCTGGAACCAGGCTCGAGGACTCTGCTTGAGGCCGTAGATAGCCTTATGAAGTCTGCACACCATCTGAGTCTCCCCCTCAGCAGCAAACCCTGGTGGCTGCTGCATGTAGACTTCCTCCTGTAGGTCACCATACAAGAAAGCATTCTTGACATCAAGCTGAAATATGGTCCAGTTACGTACCACAGCAACAGATAGTAGGATACGAAGAGTAGAGTGTCGAGCCGCCGGTGAAAAAGTATCCAAATAATCTACCCCATAAGTTTGGGTAAATCCACGTGCAACAAGTCTGGCCTTGTATCTGTCGAGACGTCCATCTGCATGATATTTCACCGTAAACACCCACTTGCAGCTCACCACGGATGCACCCGGAGGAATGGGTATTAGAGACCAAGTCCCTCGAGACTGTAAGGCATGCATCTCCTCTTCCATAGCTAGTCGCCATCAATCAATCTTCATGGCTTCTTGATAGGTCTGGGGGGGTGGGGGCCTGGCTGGGGTGGCGAGGGGCCCCGCTGGAGGGCTGGAGTGGCCGGTTGGAGGAGCCGGCTGGGCTGGCGGCGGCGACGAGAGGGGGGGGACGGCGGGTGGAGAAAACCCTAGGGTTAGGGTTTTGACTATGATACCATGTTAGAGTAATCGATACTCTGATGTATTATTCCATAGAGCCCTCGGGTCTCTTATATAGAGAGAAAACCCTTGGGTAAATTACATAGACGTACGTTATATAAATAAGAAATACAGAACGGTACATCATAACATAATATAACCTCTACACTTTGGTCATCTCCCGCTCCAGAAAATGTGTTGTGTTCTACCTCAGATCTCTCATTACTCATCTTTTCAAAGTGAAGCATGTCAGTTAAGAAAGCATCATCGGTCTGCCTTTCCGTCGTCAAAGTCGAAGCAATAACTTTATTTTTGAGTTGTTTCATATCGATATTTGGGGTCCCAGTCGTGTTCCTGATCACTAGGGACACATGTTTTATCTGGTTGCAGTTGATGATTTCTGTCGCTTGTCCTGGGTCTTTTTATTAAAGAATAAATCTGAAGCCGGAAATGTTATCAGAACTTTTTAACCGAAGTAAAAAACGTGTTTTCTTCTTCTGTGAAATTTGTGAGAACTGATAATGCCTTGGAATTCTGTACCCATACTCTTTCCAATTATTTTTCAACCCAAGGTATTATTCATCAAACATCATGTGCCTATACTTCCCAATAAAATGTTGTTGCAGAGGCGAAGCATCCCCATTTGCTTGATGTTACAAGGACTCTTCTCATTCAGAGTCATGTTCCTCATTCTTTTTGGGGCGATGCTGTTCTAACGGCATGCTATCTTATTAATCGCATGCCCTCGTCGGTTTTGGATGAGAAAATTTCCTTCTCTCTAGCTTTTCCTGAAAAGGAATTATTCTCAGTTACTCCTCGTGTTTTTGGCTCGGTCGCCTTTGTCCATCAGTTGTCTCCAGGTATTGACAAGGTCTCTCCTAGAGCTGTCAAGTGTGTCTTTGTCGGGTACTCTAGGGCACAAAAAGGGTACACATGAGGTATTGTGTTGGTGCTGATGTCACATTTTTCGAGTCTGTGATGTACTTTTCTCCTACAGGTGATTGGTTGGCTTCCTCAGACTCTGATGATGAAATATACATGCCACCACCACCACCACCATCACCTCCTTCACCACCACCACCGCCACCTCCACCGACTACTACGGTCCCAGTCCCACCATTGCCGCATCACTATAACCGCCGGCCTGCTTCTGCTCATGGTCATCGCTCATCATGTAGCACGCATGAGGTATGTTCTGAATACACAGTTTCTAACGATGGGTCTAATGGTCTACTTGAGAAGGGTTCTTTACTGGGGACAGATGTGGAGATTGCTGATTTGGACTTATTGCGCTTCGAAAGCAGAAGCGTAGCTGTGCGTCATATCATCTAGCATCTATGGTCTCCTTTGATCGCTTGACTGGCGATTTCAAGAAATTTGCAGTTGCATTATCAGCCGTGGTCATTCCACAGAATTATCAGGAGGCTTTGAAGGACGATCGATGTCGATTAGCTATGGAAGAAGAGATAGCTGCCCTTCAATCGAGAGGTACTTGGAGCCTTGTCCCAACTCCCACTGGAGCGTCTATAGTAAGTTGTCAAGAAATTTGCAGTTGCATTATCAGCCGTGGTCATTCCACAGAATTATCATGAGGCTTTGAAGGACGATCGATGGCGATTAGCTATGGAAGAAGAGATAGCTGCCCTTCAATCGAGAGGTACTTGGAGCCTTGTCCCAACTCCCACTGGAGCGTCTATAGTAAGTTGTAAATGGGTATTTACAGTGAAGCAAAATGCAGATGGTAGCATTGATAGGTACAAGGCACGACTTCGGCGAATGTATGGGCCTCTTTGGGGCTACCATGGGTACAAGCATCCTGTGCAGATCTGTTTTGGAGATCTATTCCGGCGGTGGGGCTTGGATCCTCCAGTGATGTCTCCAGGACTTTTGCCGCGCTGTGGGCTATTTGGCTCGGCAGGAATGATGTCATCTTCAAGGGGCAACGCTTCTACTATGAAAATGTATTAGCTCAGTGTAACGCTATGTACAATTTCTGGGTATCCAGCTGATGTACCTTCCTGGTAATTAATGAAATTTTGGTGTGGTGACTCCCATCTTGGGAGGGCTCCCCCTCGTTATTATTAAAAAAAGGTACAAGACACGACTGGTTGCACAAGGGTTTACTCAGACATACATGGTGGATTATGTTGACACGTTCTCCCTAGGTGCTCGTCATTCCACCTTACAGATTCTTCTCTCTGTTGTCGTGGTTCGAGATTGGCCTATTTTTCAGTTAGATGTCAAGAATGGATTTTTGTATGGTGATCTTCAGGAGGAAGTCTACAAGCAACAACCATTGTGGTTTGCTGTTGAGGGGGAGTGTTCACAGGTGTGTAGACTTCTTAAGGCAATCTATGGCCTTAAGCAGAGCCCTAGAGCTTGGTTCCAGAAGCTCTCAGATTTATTTGAGAAACATGGGTTCAAACAGTCGAATGCAGACCACTCTCTTTTTATACAGAGAACCTCCAGAGGTGTGATTGCTATTGTAGTGTATGTTGATGATATACTTATTACAGGAGATGATATGCAGGGAATAAAGAGGGCAAAAGAATTTTTGGGTTGTGAATGTGTTACCAAGGATCTGTGAGCTCTTAGATACTTTCTGGGATTGAAGTTTGCTAGAAATCAACAAGGGCTTGTGACGACTAAGAGAAAATATGTCACTGTCTTGTTAAGTGACACATGTATGCTTGGATGTCGACCTGCGACTACACCCATGGATCTAAGCATGAAGCTCTATGATGATGATATCATGATACTGATGAGGTTGACATGAGAAGATACATGGAGTTGGTTGGAAAGCTTCTTTATGTTACCACTACCAGACTCGATATTTCATTTGCAGTCAGTCGGGTGAGCCAATTCATGGAACAACCTCTTCAGGTTCATGTGGATGCCATACAAATGATACTAAGGTATCTTATATCATCTCCAGGTGCATGGCTGCTATTTAAAAAGGGTGGCTCTATTACTATTTCAGAATGTGCAGATGCAGACTATGCATGGTGTCCCAAGGACAAGAAGTCTACATCAAGATTTGCTATATTTGTTGGAGACTCACTAGTCTCATAGAAAAGTAAGAAGCAAATTATTATTGCTAGATCTAGTGCTGAATCTTAGTATAGAGCTATGGCACAAGCATGCACAGAAATGATGTGGGTTCGAGCAGTCCCAACAGATCTACATATAGGTGTACCTCTTCCCATGTCGTTGGAATGCGACAATCAGACCGCCTTATTCATTGCTAATAATCATGCATTCCACAAGAGGACAAAGCACATTGAGGTTGATTGCCATTATATACGTGATATGATCCAGAAGGGTCTCATTTCTACATCTAATGTCAGCTCAGGGGACCAGACGACAAACATTTTCACTAAAGCCCTCCTTAGAGTGTCCTTCCAGAAGTGTTCTTCCAAACTGAGCATGATAGATATTTATGCTCCATCTTGAGGGGAAGTTATAGTTCATATTTATGTATTGTTTATATATTTTTCCCGTTCTTCTGTCCACTTTATGTAATTTGCCCCTCTCCCTATAAGAGAGCTTAGGGTCCAAAGAATAAACAACTCCTATTTTCCCAACAATAACTATGTGACTGTGGCATAAAAGCCTTGAAAGAGGAAATGACGTATATGGCCTTGGTCTAGTGTGGCTCATTTTTGGGAAGTATGCCAATGATGCCACCTTGATTTGGCTCTAATGATACTATCTTGAGTTTGAGCGTCATCATAGAATGTTGGTAGAAGAACCATTGTTGGAAAATCATCGAAGTTCTGCAATTTGGACTCGGTGGACTGTAGATGTTGTGGCTTGTCGGGCTCATCCTCTTGCTCAGTAGTAGGAGTTGTATCTTGTTGAGATTGATGCTTTGGCTGCTCTTGAATTTGTGCCATTTTCTCTGGAGATTTCCTCCTTGGGACAACATTCCTTCATTGAGTCCCCGTCAAGCTGCCGAAAAGATTCATCCACTGAAGTCTGTTGCTTCAGCTTGGCCAAATGCTCCTTTCGTTGCAAAAGTAGCTGCTGAGAATTCACATCTCCATGCTGGGAAGGCAACTGCTGCTTGTTAACAACCACAATTGGCTGCTTCAGTTGCTGCTTAGCCACTTTCAGTGGTGTATGTTGCAGCTGCTGCGCCGCAAGAGGTTTATGTAGCTGTGCTTGTTGTTGATGCTGTTGAACTAATGATGATGCAGCCACTGATGGTTGCTGCTGCTGTTGTGTCAGTGGAGACAAATCTCCACGTAACTGATTCTTCTGTGCCATGAAGAAAGAACTCCACTAGATTGCAGCTCCTGTGCCATTGGAGGAGAAACCACCATTGACAACTGTTCAGATTGCTGATTTATATGGGAATTGATCCTCCCATCATGCTTTGACTTTTGCTGCGGAAAAGAATCCTCCATAGATTCATGTTTATGCTGCTGTCCCAAAAGAGGCTGCAATGTTCGCTGTTCAACAAGTTTAGCTTCTATCCCAAACTTCTGCTGAGTAAGCTCAGGAGTTTACTGTTCATGTGGTTTAGTTTGCTGCATTAAACTGCTGTAACTCAAATAGGAACCTGTTGTTGCTGATTCATCTTTGTAATTGAGCTAAAGGGGACTGTGTTCCCCTTAGGCCCATTAGAAGCATCAATTTTCCTTCCTTTGACAACTCTACACTCATCCATAGTGTGACAGAGGATGCACCAATTCCCACAGAACTTGGGGATTCTTTCATAGATAATCATTTGTTTGATCAATTGAGTTGAGTGCCATTCTTGATCAAAACAAAAGGTAAGTGAGGCTTAAGTATATCTACCTCCATATAAAATTTGTGGATAACTTGGTCTTGAGAATTCAAGAACGCCTTTGATTAAGAAAATAAAATCCCCAACCACTTGAGCAATGGAGTCCCTCTATAGCAGCAACTTCGGCTCAAGATGGAAGGTACGCTCCCTCACCTTCCTAGGGCAGCCTTCGGACATTTCTTCTTGCCTGCAGCTGACCATATGTCCTCCAAAGGTCCCTCTTCGATCAAAGGGAGGGGCGGCACCGCATGTTGCTCCATATCCATGCAAAGAAGACTCGGAAGTAGGGATGCACATAGAAGGATACATATATTGATATAGATGTTATCATGTTACCCTATCCTAATCCATTTCTAAATACGAATATGGATGCGAATACAAATATTGACGTCTGTGAAAACTATGTTATCATATCCTTAAAAAATAGATCCGGATGTAAAAAAGATACCGGTCACATACAAATACTATTAGAAGTACACTATAAATTAGCTTTAATATACATAAATGGAATACACATGACATAAATATATTAAATGTGTTTATATCACAATGATTATACCAAATATGGTGAAAGGAGGTATAAAATTATGTTATATATGATAAAAAAAACTACAAGTCTACAACTATATTTATATATGGAAACAGATATACGGGTACGTATACATATATGGATGTTGCGTATATCAAAGTTATATCCAAATCCGTATCCATTTAATGGACACGGTGGCGGATGTGGATATATCCTTATATATTTGCATCCCTACTTGGAACAGTTCTAATTGCCTTTAGATTACCTCTGCCAGCTTCAATCTCCAAAAGCCCTAAATTTCCAAGCTTACACGTTCCAGATCTTGAGTGATCTAAAGTGCGGATCTGAGCAAAATAGGGTTTGGATTGAAGCCAATTACCAGAAACACAAGAATCAGGAGGCTGATCTTTGATTAGCCCTTTTGATCGGAGTCAATCAGGCGTGCGGCTAGAGATGGGGGAATCACAACCAGGTTGCCTTCTCACTCGCCCTTCAGGGGTGCTCTCTTGGGTAGGCAGCAGCCCCTCAATAGTCCGGAGTTGCCTAATTTTTCCATGGTTTCATCCCGCTCCTTAAGGAGTAGTGTTCCACGTAAAATCCATGATTCTCTTTGTTCTTAGATTATGCATTTCATGTTTCATGTTTTCACATGGTATCAAAACAAACGTTCTTGAGAATTCACGGTTCATTTTTTCATGAAAAAGTGGGGAACCTTTTTTATTGAAGTATGCACAACAACAACAACAACAAAGCCTTTTCCCACAATTAAGTAGGGTCGGCTACATGGATTCTTCGCCTCCATTCAGATCTATCTTGGGTCAATCTCGGACTTATATCCAAAAAACTAAGATAATTTCAACAGAAAAAATTTGGACCATTTCTCGATTTATGCGTGTCATCCTTACGTAGGGGCCATGCTAATCTTCTTTGTATCGTTCCAATCTTTTTATTGAAGTATGCACAACGATTTTTTTTCCGTTAGTGCAATATGATCCAGTTCGAGGAGATAACAACAATTATTCGTTGCGATTGAGTTGTACAGTGACGCTTCAACACCAGAGGCTGCAAATTAAAAGCATCCTGCAAGGTGCAAACATTGTAGTTTTTGGTGCCAGAACTGGATGCCCAGGTGATTCCTGGAGAAAATGGATCATGAGCATCAGAGGCGATGTTGGTGTTCAAGCCATGGTGACAATGGTCATGACAAAGAGGCCTTTGAGCAGTGCATTATCACCTCTGGATTGGAGAGGAAGTTGACAACAGCATGTCAGGAAGTTGCAATACTGCAAAGCACATGTGATGGTGTTGGGAGAATGGACTTGATGATGGTCGTGAATCGACATGAGATCGATAGGCCTTCAAAGGTGCGTCTTGGCAAGGTAGTGCTTCCGTGAGAAGTTCATATGGACAAAGCCTTTTTGTTTAGTGAATAGCGATGGTTTCGGTGGGTGGATGGATATAGCAGCTATGCGATTAATGTTCCCCTCTGGAAATGGTGGCGGTGCTATGCCCCCCATTGAAGAGAGGGTTCTCCCTGTGCGAACCCTAGGAATCGTATGAATACGGGCATTAGGTGCCCCTCATGGGCCTTTGTCCTTTATCATCATATGAATACGGCATGAGGTGCCCCTCATGGGCTTTTGTCCTTCTTTATCTTTCTTTGTTTCTGCTTTGCAAACCCACAAGGATGTTGTTGCCTTAAAAATATAAAGAAAAATTGAGGTAGTGAGGAAAAAATGAATATGCAGACAAAAAGTGGGCTGCAAAAAATGAAGCGAGCAAAAGCAAAATAAGAAGCAACAACCTTGGGTGAAGATGGTGCTGTTGGGCTTGGCAATGTCTATTTTTCAAACGTTTATTTTCAGTTTTTTTCAAATTTCCAAATGATACAAAAGGGGTGGCCAAAGAATGGAAAAAAAACTGAAAAATGAAACAGAGGCGAGACTGTTTTAAAAATATTGTTAAAAAATTTGATTGAAAATAAGAGGATTGAGAAGAAGGGGGAGAAACTATGATAAAGTTGAAATTTCCCACATGGATGAGAGATTTGGGGGGAGGTGGTGGTGACCAACTCCTCCATTATTTGTTTGAATGTTGATAATATCACATAAGAGATCTTTTTTGTGGAAGGTCCCCATGCTCATATATTATGCTTAGAGTGCGAAAGCGGACCACATATTCAGAGATTTATACTATAGGCTTGGTTATACACAGGGACAAGCTCTTGAGTAGAGATCCCATTCACTGGGCCAAAGCATGAGAGAAGCTCACCTCGAGGCTATCGTTGAGGGATACCCATTGCAACGGATTCGTGATGGACGCTCATTATTTAGATCTCTATAATTGGGACGTGAAGTACAGTTAAACAAATACATTTTGATTTCGGGATAAATAATGTAAATGGGAAGGATTTTTAGTTCACCTCTTTCAATAGAATATCCCGGTAATGCTTATTGCTTATGGAATACTGAATTCACGACATTAACATTTTAAATCCATGCTTTATAGAGATATTTATGTACGTAAGAAGGATCCATTTTCCTGGAGGGGTGCACCATTGCTATATTCAAGACAAAAAGAAAACACACATGACACATATGTTTCCATTTTTTTATGCAAAAGGGGGAAAACACTCCGGAGATGTCCCCCCCATATATATTAATACGATAAGAAATTAAGACTTATATCCGCCAAGTCTTTAGTAGAGATCTAGCTAAAAGATTTACTTTGTCAACGTAGAACCTATCCGTCCGGAAGATGACCCCATTACGCGACATCCAAATAGCCCAACTGGCGGCAATGGAGTGCAAGAGCTCCGGGTTGGAATTGGTTGGACACCAGTGAGTTTGTTAACCCTTGATATTTATAAAGTCAACATTTCATTTGTAAGTTCGTTATGTCTAAATCTCATAAATGCTTGGCAATCTTCTGCTGTCTCTATCGCACTTGGCTTTTTTGTGGATGCATTTTCTTTTACTTGTGCATTGATACCCTCTACTGATTTGTTTGGTGTTCCCTGGAATTGGGGTACAAAGGTTTATTAATCATGGAAATTTGTTGTTTTTCTTTTGTTAGGTGGCAAATGACTCCTCAACTTCCTTATTAATGGCCTATGTTTTTAATGCAATGACCCATCTGGTACTCGATATTCGACTGACAGGGTTTAAATTTCTGGACCTCATTGTTAGAACTTATCCATCATCGATTTTTCTTCATGCTGAAAAGGTAATGATCTCTGAGTTTGAGTTTATCTGCACCCATTTTGTGATGCAACACTATCTTCGGTTATGTCAGTTCCTAGTATATTATAGATTGACTATGAAGCAACGGGATGTTCTTGGAATGATTTTGGCCTTCTAAATGAAGTGATTTTTTTGGGTTAACCACTGGATTTTTCCATTATAAAAAAAACCTTTGTATTGGTAATTAAAAAATGCATAAGCAAGCTATTGGTTAGTCAATGTCTTTTGTGCAGTAGGTCTATATTTGTAGCTCTTTTAAAATGGATGGCGAGTGACAAGTGTAAGAAAATCGGAAGCGGAAGCGGAATGATAAACAGAGCATAGAAATAAAGATGAACATGAAGAACACAAAAGATTTTTACGTGGAACCCTACTCCGTGAGGAGCGGGATGAAACCACGGGAGAAGCCCTCAACGGGGCATGTTATGCATTGCATTTTCTCAATGAGTACAGGAGGTTTGGGGCTCCTTATATAGCCTCTCCAGAGCCTCCAAGTCCCACCGTTGGACGATGTGGGACTAAACACTGCATGGGGTAAATGGATCTTCTCCAGGATCCATTTACCCTGTTACAACTCAATAGGTGCTTACAACTTATGCTCCAATACTCCCCCTCAAGCTGGAGCATGCAATGTTCAGCTTGGACAAACAGACAGAAACTCAACTCAACGCTACAAGACACTACGGACAATATCAACCCAACGCGCACATGCTGCTGTCGAGGACGTTGCTTCTCATGCCGTGCAGGTGAGGAGGACGAACGGGCTGGAGTGTGAGTCGACTGAAGACTCGGATTCTGACCATCGAGTCTGAACTTGCGCCTGAAGTCTCCTCGTCGGAGAACTGGTCTCTCCCATCTGGCTCAGAGAATGGTGCACTGCTCTGGTGTACCTATGATACCACATGAAAACCCTTGCCCTCAATGGCATAGGGAATGGTCTTCTGCTCTGGAGTCCCTATGGCTCACATGAAAACTCTGGCCTGACAACTAGAAGAATGATGGGGACCTCTGACAATGATGGCAACTTATGCTCATCTGACAATGACCGCACACTCATGCGTGTCTAAAACTGGAGATTCTCTCTAGAGATCTCGAAACTGGGCTTCTCATCATGGAGTGCCTCGAACTTGGACTCGGAACACTGATCGTCGAGTCTGAAACTAGACGGTAGAGTCTGATCATCTGGTTGGTCTGGAGACTGATATCTGAATCTGAAATCTGGATCTAGAAGAATAGAACAGACCTGTGACTCTACATATACTCCCCCTTTCTCCCATACTTGTCGGAAAATGTCATCGACAAAGTTGGGAGAAGACAAGATAAAATGGGGAAAAATCAAATATCAAATAGCCGATTACATCATTTTTTTTCCGGCTTTTCCAAACATCATAATATTTTTCTTTGGTTATTTTCAATTTTTTTAATAGCCACAAATTTTTTCTCAAAGCCGTTCATTTTTTTTTCCGACTCTCTTTTTTTTGCATATTTTTTAAGCCGTCAACCCCTTTTTTTTACAGCTTTCCTCTTATTTTTTTCTTTTTTTCTTTTTTTTTGCAAAACGACAATTTTTTTTAAATTTGCTACTCTTTTTTTTTTAAAACCGGCCCAATAGCTCCTCTTTTTTTTTACTGGGCCTCTCTGCACTTCCTCCTCCATATTTTTAATTAGGGCGCAATTTGAGCCCAACAAAATAACCGAGCCTCATTTATTTAGGGTTTCACACGGAAACCCCTCTCTTTTAAACCCCGCCGCCCCGATAGAAGAGAGCACGCCTGGGATCCGCACGCGATGAGCCGCCGAAGCTCGGTGCTGCCGAAGCCTGGCACGCGGAGGTGGGTTCGCGCGTGGAGGGGGGGGATCAAGAAGCAGAGATCGACCTGGAGGTTGCGCCGATCTGGAGCGTCGCCTGGGCTCGTGCCTGCCTGTGCGAGATGGAGATTGCGCTGTTGGAGCGGCCTGTGCCACCATCTGGAGCGGCCTGTGCCGCCATCGGGAGAGACTGATATCTCCGCAAGGGCTGGGCTGCTTCGCCTTGCGGCCCTGCGGGGGCGGCGCCGCCTCGCGCCTGGGATGGGGGTGCCGCCAGATGTGCGGCATATAGAGATGGAGGAACTTCTTGCGGCGCCGCTCGCCGCTCGCGGACTGGAGGGAGATCGGGGCGAAACAGGGAAGGGCTTTCGCCTGCGGCTTCGCGCCGCGTTGTTGCTGAAGATTCTGCCTTCAAGGGAGGATCACGACTGCATCGGGGCTCCTCCTGAGCCGCCGCAAGGGGCTGTCGCGTTGGGAGATGGTCGCCGGTGCCAGGGCTCCGCCGAATACTGGAGAGACGAGGGATCGAGGTTGCACAGCGCGCCTGGGGCTTTGAAAGGCTTGCTGGATCGGCGCGATGCTTGCGGCGACAGATAATAAGATCGGCAGGAGATGAACGGTGCCACCGTCGAACAAAAAACCAGTGTTCCAAAAACATAGGCCGTAGCCTGGAGAATAATCTAGGGTTTTAAAAAAAACCTAGAACAGGAACTTGAATCTCCTAAAAACTGATCTTGAAGACCGAACACCAATCGAATCTCGAATATGAAATAAATCTTCAAATACAAATCTCCGAGAATCAAAACCCGCTCTGATACCATGTAAGAAAATCAGAAACGGAAGCGGAATGATACACAGAGCATAGAAATAAAGATGAACATGAAGAACACAAAAGATTTTTACGTGGAACCCTACTCCGTGAGGAGCGGGATGAAACCACGGGAGAAGCCCTCAACGGGGCATGTTATGCATTGCATTTTCTCAATGAGTACAGGAGGTCTGGGGCTCCTTATATAGCCTCTCCAGAGCCTCCAAGTCCCACCGTTGGACGATGTGGGACTAAACACCGCATGGGGTAAATGGATCTTCTCCAGGATCCATTTACCCTGTTACAACTCAATAGGTGCTTACAACTTATGCTCCAACAACAAGCACATGCTATTTGGGGTTTGTGAAGGGTTGGGCCTATTTGGATCTATTGTATGCAAGCTTGCCTTTTTTCCCGAAAGGCCAAAGAATGATCAGTATCACTAGGGGTTAATGATCATCATGATAATCCATTTCAAGTATCAAAAGGTTATCGAGAACGGTTACCACCTACCATCCTAATTTCTCCAATAATAAAACACATTCAGTTACATTCTCAATGTATGGTATAGCCAACTTGAAGATAGCCTCATTTTGTTGTAACTAGATGCATATATTACTGCAGTCAAAGTTGTTAATGTGATAAGTGATAACAAAATGATGTGCTTGTAAATCACTAAAGGTGAGTAGTGACAAAAAGTCTATAGCCGGACCCGGAAGGTGAGGTAACAATTATATACTTTAATGTACAAACATGTCATTTTGCTTGGAAGGACGGGAAGTAACGGTTATATACTTTAATGACAAAAAGGCTATAACCGGATTGATTGATCTGGCGGATGTTGACGGCCTCGGTGAGTGCAGGGACCATTTTGCTTGGAAGGAGGGGAGTTTTTCGGTGAAGAAGGCATATCGGTCATTCGCCAGGTCACGTGGGGCTGTTCAGGAAGAGCTCGTTTGGGACTACAACATTATCTGGTGTAGCAAGGTTCCTATATGGATTAAGGTTTTCACGTGGTTTGCGAGACGCAAGCGACTGCTTTCAAAGGCATGCTGGGCAAGGCTGCAGGGTACAAGGGAGATCCTATGCGATAGATGCTACCTTGAGCAGGAGGATTCCGAACATCTTTTTTTGGCTGCTGTGCCTCTATTACGATATGGGAGGGGGCGGTTGTGCCCTAGCTTCACTCCATGGACAACGCGCCGTACTGGAGTTCACTTAAAGTGGCATGTCGAAGTTCTCAGGAGGACACGACTGATCCTTTTGCCCTACTTTGGGCCATTTGGTGTATTAGAAATGAGAAAATCTTTCGGGGACGTCCATTTTTCTGTGAGATGGTTTTGGGGCACTGATGTCGTTGTGGAATAACATGTAATTTTTAATTTTTGGTAATTTCTAGTTGTAATATATTTGTACTTTCGTGGAATAGCATGTAATTTTTAATGTCTGGTAATTTTAGTTTAATAAACTTGTGATGAGACTTCAAAAAAAATAAACTTGTGATGTGTTCCAATCTTGGGATTACACCCTCATTCTCCTAGAAAATATACAAACATGTCAAATATGCTTTTGAAGTTCATATAATAATGTCAATATTTTCCTAATAAATATGGAGCAAACACCTTAGCATGTTTTCCCATTTTTGGACTCAAAATGATGATGATAATAATAATAATGTTGACCATAATAAAAATATAATGTCACTGATTAGAACTTAAAAAAAACAATTATATGTGAGGTTTATGTGATGAAATAAATAAATGTAAAATATAACTTTTATCTGATTTCCAATACCAAACAATATAATAAAAATAATAAATGTTATAAGTAAGACATATAAGCTATAATATAATGGAAAAAATAACATATAAATTATATTATGTGTTAACTTTAGTAACAAATCGAATAGCATGCATGTATCAATGCTGCCATACCCATATACAAATTATTTCAAGCTACATGTCATAACAAATATTAGGTTTTTTTATCATATACAATTTTAATTGCTAATTTATATGTATTTTTTGAAATGTAAATGCAATAAGAGCATGGAGCGATGAACAAGGCGATGTGGCGATTGTCAAGGCGATTACGCACCTAATTTGATTGAACCCTAACATCGGAAGTGTGCAAGACAACCATGCGATCTCTCTTAGCTCGATAGCTTGAGGTGACAATCAATCAATCATTACATCTTTGCTATAAGCACTTGTTTTACACTTAGTGGTGTCTATTGAATTCAACGAGTCGAATGGGCTCAACTCGAACTCAATAACCAAACTCGAGCTCGAGCTCGGACTCGATAAGGTTCGAACTCTGGAATGCTGGCTCAGACTCGTTGAGTTAGAGTTGGCTCACGAGCCTCTTAATGAGCCTTATGTCCAATCTTCAACTCCGATGTCACAAAAAATTTCCTTTGTATTCAACCCGGAAAAAACTTCTTTAAAATTTTTAACTGAAATAAGGTACTTAATTTTGTGTGTGAACATCAATTTGAAAGACGCCATAGTAAATATCAAAGAAGAGGTGTATTGTGTACAATTGTGCAAACGCAAGATTAGAAGATACCAATCAAAGATGCATACACACATGAAGCATTGAACCAAACTAAAACCCCTCCTCAGAGCATAACAAATTTACACCCTCGTCTTAATACAATGAGGACCTTTAGAAGCTTGGAGGATCTAATTTGACTGTTTGATAATGATGGCATATGTATGTGACCTGGACCCATGATAAAAAGACAGAAAGAAACCTTTCCTCCCAACGACAAAAGAGAGGGATCTCATGTATGTCTTTGTAAGATTGAGGAGGATACTTGGAAGAGTGTTGCCGTGTGTCTGTTACCTTCCCTCGCAGCTTCAACATCGACTCTTTAGGGCCACATCTCAGGGAGGGTGTGGGAGAAATGGATTAGTGGATGGAGATGAATAGAGGTGGATGATGTGGAGAATCTAGAGGTATGGTTAGGGCTCGAAGAAATGGGTCGGGCGAAGGCCAGACGAGGAAAGAACTTGGCTACGGTGCGGGAGGGGGGAAAGTCATACAACCCATACCATACCTATATTATATTATAATATGTAATGGAAAATAAATAAAACTTAAAGCGAGTTATCGAGTTGAGATAGCAAGTTGAGGTTGACTGGACTTGAGCTTGACTCGATAACCCTAACGAGTCACATATCCAACTTGATCTTAGATTCATTAGGTTTTTGAGCCGGGCTCATGAGCTTTTATTGAGATAAGCTTGAGTTGAGCTCATCGAGCTCAAGCTTTTCTTACAGCCCTAATTGCACTCTTATTATAAAATCTGATCTATTCCCATCTTTTTACCTTCATTGAATATACCATAAATTGTTTTATTGATAGGAATATACCAGAAAATGTTAAAGGATGAAATCTCCAACCAAGGGATATCAAACCTCCTAAAAGTTCCTATGCAAAGGAGTAGTATAAAAAGATGCTCCATTTTGTCCTCCAAGTTACCGCAAAGAGGGCATCGACTATCCTTCTCGGGATCTCAACATCTCCTTTGCACGTTCCTTACCAATATTTTCTTGAAAAATATCAATGGAACTTAACCTTGATTGGGACTTGATCGTCTGAATAAATCGTATTATGTACTAGTTATGATTATCATTCATAAGCTTCTTATAGACAGTGCAGATGGAGAATTTCACCCATACCGAACCTAACAATCTTGTACACCAAGTCAAGAGTGAATTATCAAGGAGAAACATGAATTGCAAATAATCTTCAGGGCTTGCAGTTGTGAAATTTGAGGTAATAGTCGATACAACCTCTTATTTAGTAGTGGGAAACCGAGATTCCATGGCCATTACCCAGATATTTGTTGTAATATTCATCAAGCGAGGGAGTCGTCTAGTCCGTCCAGCTCCACTTCAATCATGAAATCAAAAAGAGAAATTGGAACACTCCTTTGATCGAGGAATTTTGAGATCAAATGAGTTATCTTTAAAACCCTCTTTATAAATAATGGAGGCCTTGGATATAACGTGCCTCTTTCTCTAAATGTAGTATTTGTTAAAGAACTATTCCAAGCTCGCAAATTGTTTTAAAATTCACTAAGACAACCATGGTTCCATGTTCTTAGGTCCTTCACCCTAAGACCTCTAAATCAACCGTCCTACAAATCTTATTCCTCTTTATCAATGAAATAACCTTGCTGGTGCCCTCACTTCACGTCAAAAGAACCTTTTTGCTCTCGATTGGATAAAGTCCGTGACGCTGTGGAGCTGCCGTTGACTTGTCTCTTGGATCACGTGTCTTCTTTGTCACACTTCATATTAGATCATATCTTCCTTGGTGTTGTTGTCTGTGATAAAGGATACATCATGCTCTTTCTTCCTCTTTGAGAAGGCCTGACTGCTTGAGGAGGGTTTCAACGAAATCATGGTTGATTTTGGACCTCGTTCTGGTGTGATTGTTCAACCATGGGTAGGGTTTTCTGCAAGTTAGAGGCGACGTGAAAGAGGTTATGCACACACCAGAGAAGTGAGAGGTGTGTAAGAGTCATGGCCTCTATCATCAGAAGGTATAGGATGGGCCACTGCTTTAATGTGGAAGGATGCTGGTGAGCTTCTAATCTCTGAGCATGAGGAGAGAGCGGGGCTCCAAAGAGTTATTTATGAGGAGGTTCGAAAGCAAGAGGTGAAATGGTGATAGAGGTCGAGCTAGTGACGGGTCAAGGGTTACACCAACATTTTTTTTCATGTGGTTGACATTGCTAGATGCTGTCGCAATTATATCCATTCTATCCTAGTGGATGGTGTTCGTGTCAAGGGGGATGGGGAGGTGGGGACAACCGTGGTGGACTACTTTCGTTGGTTGAGTCACTGCTCTCCGCATATGGGTAGATGTGTCTCGGTCAGGGCTCACCACCCCTTACCCCAGACAGGTAGATGATTTGTCGAAGATGTTTTCTCTAGGTTTTGTCTAGATGAGCCTTTTGCAGCCCCCAACCAGGGGACAAGGAACAAGATCGTAAATTTATCTGGGTCTGCGTTTTCACATGAAGATAAAGTTTTCTCATTAATTCAACGGTGGGAATAGACGCTGACCAGGGCGTATCGAGCTTCTTTTCGCCCAGTAGAGGATAACAATTATAACACGTGTCCCATCTGCATTTTAGGCTTTGAGGATCTCAGCTAGTTATTCTACACTTGTGCTTGCATACGTTGGATTCGGGAGCCGACTGATATTGCATGGTAGATCTCTTCTCATTCTATTTTTTAGGCTAGCTTGATATTTGATAACGAATCGGGTCAGACTTGCGACTGAGTTGTGGAGACCAATAGCAAATTATGGGCTATTTGATTAATGCACAAGTGATCATTTTTAGAGGTGAGCGGTTTTGTGTTTAGAATCACACCGAGTCCTGAATTTTTGTAACTATACCACTTTAATCTCTTTTGGGGCAGACACTTCCATGGTTGTCTCCCCGTTTTTTGATAAAAAATTTCAACATAGCCCCCGACTTCTTTATATTTATCCAACAACCTTTACAATCTCAATAACTCTTATACCATGACCGATATGATTACCTCTCACCCATTTAGCTTTTGAAGTTAATTGATTCCATAAAAATATGCCAATATATCCGTCTAGTTTATTATATTTATAAACTAATGCTATTCTCCTTTCTCTCCATCCCTCTCATCCCCTTCTCCACTGCCTCCCTCGAGCCCTTTCTTCCTCCATCACCCCTCCTCTTTGCTTCCTCCTCCTTCTGTGCCTGTCTCGATACATCATCGTCCCTCTCCTTGTTGAAAACAAAGGGCATGGAGGCTTGTTTCTCAATTGTGTCGCCAACTCTAACCCTCTCCAGCTCATGTGGCGGAGAAGCTTTACCTCTTCCTAGTGACATCATCGTCGAGCATATGGGCTCGATTCTGCCACCAACATTGCCGTTGTGGCGTCTCACTTGCTGCCACTCAATTTGACCGTCCGTTTTCAAATTCTTTTATTTGGATATATATTGATATGTAGGCACTGAAAATCGAAACCAAGCTGCATATGCTGAAGTCAGCCTCAAACATCACCTGATATCATATATTCTGCGAAGGCTGTTTAAGTAATTGCTGAAAATGTATATCCAAGAAAGAATCTCAACAAATTAATTTTTCTAGGCGTGATAATAGTCATGTATATATAAGATTGCCTAAAACTAGTTATTAGCATTTTGTATGATAAAACATTTAGGTAAAGAATAACTGGATCCTTAATTCATGAAGACACCAAAATATCAATGAACAAGTACAAAGAGGTCAACAGGTGTTGATTATTGATTTCCCTTTCTGCCTGATTCGATCTATGAAAGTCGATCAACCGAGCTTTAAACTAGACGATCACATCTCAAGTTCACTTCCTGTCTCATGCTGATTACCCCAAACCAACCACTGTCCTTACACTAACACATTAAATTGCTTCACAACACAACACAAATTCAACAACTCAAACCTGAAATAAGAAACTAACACCTACTCATTTATTAACAGCAAGTTACAATCAAAATCATGCCAAATGGAAACTCTAAGATGAAATAGAACATCACCAAGTCAACCATCGGCGTGGAAATCCGAAGTTTTGCTTCACTTTGGGAGAGGAGGGAATGTATTATACCTTCGATAATATGATGATTGTAGGGGATCGAGAAGGAGATAAGAATGAGGTAGACGCGACCTAAATGCCGGATTTCATTAAGAAATTGCTAGTTATGCTTGATTTTGCTATTTAATCCACTCTACTTGATGGGCCTGGGAATGTCGGCCTCCATACGTTGATAACCTCCATCCCCAGCCCTCTACCTTGTCTTGCCATGTTGCTGCGCCTAACCTTCGATGTTGGCAACATCCTCGTCGCAATCTGTCTTTTCCACCAGACTTGACATCGAGGTCGTGCTCCACTTACTCTTGGAGCACTGCTGGGAGATCCTTGAGAGGAGCGTGGGGTAACGTCCCCGACATGATATCCCCCCTTCCCCCCTCTCACACATGGTCGTAGAGGGGGTTACAGAGGGGGATAAAGAGGGCGAGGAGAATGTGGTGATGACGGAAGGAGGGAGGAGGGCTAGGCAGGCTAGGGTGGAGGAGATGGTGTCGGGGACGGAGGCGACGACGTGTTGAAGATGAAATCGAGTAAGAGGTGGACGGTGAACGGATGTGGGTGAGGAGGGGAGGAAGAAGTGAGATTAGCCATTGCATTCTTGTTGTGGTTAGCTTAACTCAACAAGATAAACTCAAGAAGAATTAAATTGATAGCAATGGTTGTGGTGTAAGACGAGTAAATTTACAAGGGTCTTGAATATGAAGAAACCAATGATTGTGGGGGTAAATATAAAGAAACTAGGGGTAAAAATGTCCAACTTTTTCATTTGGAAATTATGACCATGAATTCTGAGATCAGTAGTCAATTTTTTCTTTCTCGAAAAAAAAATGAGTAATTGCAATTAAAGGATATCAATTGTTCCCCAAGCACATTGGCACTTTGACAGGAAATACAAGCATGGCCTTATGTACTGCAGAAATGCAGGGCCCACGTAAACCATTTCTGTCGGATGTTGCGGACCTCAAAAAGCCACACTACCATATTACCAGTTTATCAAAAATGGTTTCACGCAGCCATCTGGTGCTTTTAAAAGTAATAATCTTATTTTTTCAAGAATTTATGCTCTTTAAGAATTTGTATCTCCAACCATGCTTTGATGTTATTCTAGAATTGGCTAATAAATTTCCGATCAAAATGCTGTCCAGTTTTTAGTTAAGAAACCTAGATAGAAATTCTTGAAGCTTAATTATACTGATATCCAGTTTTTCCATCATTAAGGACTTGCCTTTATTTGTTATTTTTATATGTTTTGGTTTACTTGTAGATATTTGACGTGCATTCTTTGTTAAATAACTTCTTATGAATTTTGTCATTGCCAATTCAATTTTGTATTTGACAGGTGATAGATCATTATAGAGATATTCTCCAGAACAGACAGATATATCTGCATGAGAGTAGTAAACTTAAGACCACTCTTGAAGGACTTGCCAACTGCTTGTCTTTATTGGCATCTAATGAAGAGATATCAGTATCATATGATGGCCAGGTACTTGGACTTGTAGTACAATCCGCCATGGTGATTTTCCCAATAAAAAACACATCTGATGTGTAAGGACTATGATTTTAAAGACCTGGCTTAATATTGAAAGCACAATAATCCAAATTCTTAAGTTGAATATTTTCATTGCATGAATGTGGAAACATCCTGGTTATTGTAATTTGTATGCTTAACTTGTGAATATAAGTTTTTGGGTGTTCGCCTTTATGGCTTGACACTCTTTTTACTTTTAAAAAAAGAATGTGGATACTTACCCATTGGAATGGCATTGATTCCCTCAATGCATTGAGGTGGGGAATCGTATTATATATTGCTAGATTATAAACAGCTTCGTAATAATGTTGAAGCTTATATAACTGCTCTTTAAACCCCAGTTAAATCACATAAATCATCTTTGATTAAGTTCCAGGAGCTTGCGTTTTTGATTGGAGGCTTTGCCATCCACTAATGAGGGATGCCAATGCCATGGACATGAACCCATATACAACTACATCGATTTACTTGAAAAGTTTTAAGATTGAAGGTGTTTCATCGGTAATAATTCCAAGAGTGCATGTATTTGTCATTGCATCGACCCCCCTCTCACGATGCTCACATACACATGGCCATAATATATAGGTGGAGTATGGAGAAGAAGTCATAGCCTTCCTTCCTCTCGATCCTGAATAATTCTCATATGTCATAACATCTGGAAAGTTCAGTGACACCGTTTTAATCAACTCTTCAGTGCATGACCTTGCAAATATAGCTGATAGATAACAAGGCTTACTAGGATATTATCAGCAACTTGAATCGTCGTACTTGGGGGATTTGTCTGACCCTATCAAACTGCAACATGTCATCGCAAAGATGACTGGAAGCGCTAGAATCTAAAACCAATCAAACTTGAAGGAATATACATAATGAGCCTGCACTGTCTGAAAAACTACAAAAGTATATGGCAACGTCGATGGAGTATCTGATATTGCCATCTCAATTGGCATGTGTACTGATTATTACTGTATACTAGGGAGCATACCCGCGCTTTACGACGGGCTATTTAAATTCGTAATAAAATATGTGAAGCAACGGTAGTAAATTATCCATTGGTTTTTATAAAAGATTAATCTAAATATAAAAAAAGAATATTGTACATAAAATCAAATAATCAGACCATTACTGATTCACATATAATGACGTATTTAACTTCACTATTATTATTATCATTGTATATATCAACAGATACATGGGAGCAGACTATGACATAATTCTAAAAAAATTTAATGTCAATAGTTTAATTATCTATCTTGCATGATCATGTAAACAAACTCAAAAATCAATATATTATGATGGTGGAGGGAAAACTTTAATATATACCATTATTTACCATCTCCATCTTTATTGAAGCCTTGTATACTACAATATTAAAATAATCTCAATAAATAGATGTAAGTTCCCTCCTCCCTAGCAATTACCACTAACATCTCTGCATAGTGTCTTATTATGGGATTATAATGAAAAAACACTATAAATTCGGATTGACTGTCATAATTAAAAAACCAACAAAATTACATATGTTAGGCATTGAATTAACATGTGATTCAAAGCCTAAACTGAGGATAGTTAACATTTACTTTATACTTGTATAATATGCCTCGATCATAGAACTATATCCCTTTTACACTGTTAGTTACTAAATATAATTTCATTTAAGTTTTTATATTTAAACTATAGCAATGAAGTATAATGCATGAGCTACTTACAAATACTATTGCATAATACGATTAAAAAATTGCTATGTAAATAAATTAAAGTAATTAGCTCGTGGTTGTATTAACCTGAGATATAGAATGGAGTAATGGTTGGGATGATTACTTTTGGAACTTTTGTATCTATTTTTCCATCATTGTGAGATTGATATTGTTGCTTGTAGGTAAATTAATAAAGGATGGAAGTTAATTAAGAGGTAGGGTACTAATTCAGAGAGTGGCAATTATTTGAGAATAGGTGAACGTTAATAGGCGGAGTATTGCTTGAAGAAGTGAGGATCAATTGTGTTCCCTACATCTACATAATGTTAATTTTATGGTTCCTTTCATTGTTGAAATTACTAATATAATTATAGCACAAAATACTATTGTAGAGAAATTCAGATGTGTCTAGTCCATATTCAATTAATGATTATGAAAATGAAAATTTCCCTAAACAAAACATAGCAACAAAAATTTCATGTAAGCAGAATGATAGGATTTTGTCTACAGTCACTAAACTAATCGTGGAATCTACTTGTCACATGCACAATATTTCAAGATGATTCAAAAATAACTAACCGAATTATTTTTTTTAAGAAAAACTGTAGTGGGCATCACCTATTTAGCAAATCAAGCTAACACATATTCATTTTATACGATAACATCATAAAGAGTATAAATTGTGAAAAAATAAATTACATTGTAATATGAAAGAGTGAATGGATCAGTATCCTCTAAAAACATGAACATGATTTGATTATCGTGATTCGTGAGAGAACCAATTGACCGCACTGCAAAAATCTCCAGTATACATCGATTTATGGAAGGATTTGCTAGCAAATCTTACTGCTTGTATGACCGACTGTTTCAACAATTGAGCTTTCGTGTTTGTTTTCAGGATGAATGGACATAAGACAAGCATGTAAATATTACATTTTACCTTGTGTTGTTTTACCATTGGATGCCTGATGCAATGCATGGTAATGTCCATAATTGTGGTACAAAACACGAACATGATTCTTTCTTCCATGTTCCATACCACGACTCTAAGGCCATCGGAGTCATTGCGGTGCATGTAGACAGTGATTGGCATCCTTTAGTGATCCTATGTAAAATTCATGAGGAAGGAATTAATATACACGATATTGACAAATTTTATTGGGTATTTTTACATCAAAACCCTCGCATTCTTGTCATCTATTACACCACAACCTTTGGACATGGGCATATGTCAATAATCAACCTCTTGCAAAATTTTGTGTGGTGAGGATGTCTCCTTATGCTTTTGATGTACCATCTTTATTTGTATATTTCTTCGCCTACATGTAATTCAAGGTTTTGATGCACGACGTCCTATCAGTTGCATAACGTCGTTAGCTTATATGATATCCATACACGATCACATTCGTAATGTCGATTTTATTGTTTCCATGAGAAAAAGTACTACCAAAATTGAAATCGGTGGCCACTTACTTTCGAATGGAATTTGGTAGCAATGCTTTTGCAGGAATTCGATGACACGTGGTATACCAATGGGTAGGGCAATGGAAAGGACCCCGCCGAATGGAGGGAAAAATCCAAAATAAATAGACATGCACTCAAACAATGAGGGGGGAGATGAGCGAAGGATTGGGGAGAAGTCTCTCAAGAAAGTGCGACGCGGCAGAGAATAAAGAAAACCACGTGGCTAAAGCTGAGGTGAAAACCCAGCTTTAGTATTAGTAATAGATTTAGGGCCAACTTGCTGATTTTTTTATATAAGGATCTGCCATGGTATTTCAATCCAAGTAATATGTTAGGTTTGAGTAATGACACCAATTGATAATTTGCGACTTCCTTTGTTCTCTGATTAATACGAGTTAGGTTCCTAATTGAATTGAATTCTAATGTACAAACCTAGGTTTGATTTGATTTGATAAAAACATTTGAAAGTTTGAGTTCGATTCGGTATCATATATTTGAGTTCGAGTTTATTTGGAAAATGGTAGTTCGAGTTCACTTTGATTGTAGTTCATTAATAGTTTGACAAACTTGTTAGCATGAGTAAGTTCAAAATTAACTTGAAACTGGACTTACATAATTTAGTTTGACAAAATGAAGTTTTACGGTTCGTTAATCATTTATAAAAATAAGAACTTATTTAATTTAAATAGAGGCTTGTTGTTTTACTGTGAACAATAGACTTGTGCAGAGAATGACAATAGTGGAAATGAAATTGCTAAGGTGGATGCATGGTCATACATGTAGAGATCGATTCAGAATGATGAGATGGGAAGAAAAGTTGGTGTATCTCCAGTAGAGGATAAGATGAGAAAAAATTGCTAAGATGGTTTGACGATTTGCAAAGGAGGTCGACTGATGCACTGGTTAGAAGATGCGAGTTTTGGGATGTTGAGCTGGCTAAGAGAGGGTGAAGTAGGCCAAAGAAGTGTTGGAGTTAGACTATTTTTAGTTTTTTGGATGTAAGCTCGAGAAGGACCAAAGATAGATCTGAATGGAGGCGAAAGATCCATGTATCCGACCCTACTAAATGTGTGAAAAGGCTTTGTTGTTGTGTAGAGGTTTGCCGTATCTACTAACAACTAAATCAAAGTTGAAAAATGGCTTAAGCCCATTGTTTGTTTATTTTTAAGTATGCAATTTCAGCTCTAATTCTTACAGATGTACAATGTGCAATTATGTGTGTGTTAACGTTCTTGAACATCTATTGAATGAGTATATGTTACGTTTATTGTTGCTTCATGAAGTCATCATGCTAAATTTTGAAGTTAATTTTCAATACATTTTGAAACAAAGAATATTTTCGAACTATTTCATAACACCCTTTAATCGAAGATGATCATGTTCATTTCGATTAGCAACCCTGGACACCATGAAGATTTATGACCATCGAGCATAGTTGGTCTCATTAAGCTTGATGATTTGACCAAAATCTGGGTATCTCATGCTACTCGTGGTCCACTACCAACAATGCCTCTTTGAGATATGAAATATCAGACATTTCCTTCTTTGAATGAACCTTACAAAAAAAATCTATGTTAAATAAAAAACAACTTAGAACATGATGTTACCTATGGGCGGTTTAGGACAATGATTGTGGGGGTTGGAGGTAGTTCCTACAGAAGGCTGACTGCATTCTAGTTGAGGTTAGAAACGGAATAGATGGCTGGCGGCGACCTTGAGGGGTCTGGCGATTACCTTAGTTGGTCGACAACGGCCCTTTGTGAGCTACTGAACTCTGAGAGGACTTGTTTCCTAAATGCCTAATGATAAGGTTGACAATGGACATTGGGGCCTTAAAAGGGCGACACATATTGGTTGCAGCTCTAGAAGGACTAACAATAATCGTAAATGCTTAACGATAAGATCGACAACGCCCTTGGAGGCTATTGGAGGTTAGTGGAGGGTCAACTCCATTTTGGGGGGGGGGGAGTTGCAACAACCTTAAGACCCTAATGATGTGGATGGTTGTAAAGGTTGCAACCCTAATACACTGGCAATATTGTAAAAGGCCCTGTACGGAGTTTTTTTCACACCCACCTGTCTTACACTTAGTGACGCCAGACTAAACACAAGGCCATCAATACATAATAGATGGATCTCTTGTAAGATCCAATTACCAATTAATTCAACACTTCCCCTGTCATTAACAATATCTTCTTATCACATGTTACATGGAATTCTAAAGTTTCTCCTCACCTTTTATTTTGAGTCGAAAAAAGGGGGAAACAACCAAAGTTCCCGTCCAAGGTGAATTAACCAATAGAAAAACATTATTGGAGCCAAGACTCAATTCCTTGCATGATGCATAACAGTTTCTATGTGAAAATGGTCGGAAAGGAAAATAACACCATTCGTAGACAACCAAATCGCTCAAATAACTGCAAGTGGTATGAGCAACTCCCTGTTTGACCAGAACCTGGCGTTGAAGATTGACTTCTAGAAGCTTGTGAGGTTGTTGGTATCTACCTAGTCGATGCTCGGCTTCACCCAAATTGGTTTCCTTTTCTATCAAGAAAAAAAAGGTGGTCAATCATCTCCATTCCCTCCTCACTAGAGGGCATATCCCATAGTTTCTCCTCGCTTCTACCACCTCATATTAATTTATGTGTCATCTCCATTAGTACCTCCTACCCCTTAAAAGAATTAACCAAAGTATTTATAAGCATTCTTCCCGACTCCTATTTGTTATTAGCTTTATCGTTGTCATGTATGTTACTTCCCTTACATTGAACCATAATCCATTTACTCCTTATTGGTTCTACTTAGTCAAAAACCTTTACATTCAGGGACTCCTTCCACGACTCGTGCTTCCTATTGAGGACTTGGTTGGTCCATGTAGACCTATATTAGGTGACTCGATTTCAAGATTTACTAATTATATATGTAATACTTTTTTATTTTTAAATAGTAATGAATGTAAAATCAAATATTCTTGATTTCTCTGATGAGTATTATTCAGTTTCATGCAGCTGAATATCAGGTATTGATTTTCACGTCATTGATTTTGAAGTTTATATAATGTTATCTTGCTGTAAAATTGAAGTAATTTGTCATTAACATTTGATTAAATTCTGAATATTTCTTCTATTATGAGGGGTCCACATTTTTTTTCTTCATAGTTGGTCACGGTTAAACACACCTTTTTTAAGTCTTTTATCTTTTTTCTCTTTGTGTTCTTGGATCCATGATTTCCTTTTTAACAATGTTGTATATTGAGAAAGAACTTTTATTGCTTCATGTAGGAAACGGTCATGCAACGATCACTGCATGGTTTTGAATTGGAGCCACTGAAAAGGCATCGAAGTATGTGAACATTTTAGGCTTCTATCACCGAGTTATTATTATCTCTGCTTTTTATGAAACCTGTGTATGCACCATAATCCCACACTACACTTGTGCATACACCTCACAAAAGGCATGCGGAATGTTCACAAGTCACAACCATCATCCTGTTGCTTTCTTAATCATATTTTTTCTTGTGTATGCTTGATTGTACTTATTCACAAGAGTTATTATTAAAACAATAATAGAAGGAAACTGTGAAAATTTTCAACATCTCTTGATATTGTAAGAATGCTTCTGGGATTCTGGATTTTATTACCTCTTTGCAAAGGGTTTAGGGTTTTGCCACTGAAAAAGCGTCGGAGTATTTTGGACATTTTAGGCTTCTGGCACAGAGTTGTTACTATCCATGATTTTTACAATACCTGCGTATGCACCATAAACCCACACATACGGCTATGCATATACCAAACACAAAGGCGTGTAGAATGTTCACAACCATCATCCTGTTGCTTTCTTTATCGTAATTTTTCTTGTGTATGCTAGATTGTACTTATTCAGATGAGATTATTAAATTAATAGCACACGGGAACTGCGAACTTATTCAACATCTCCTGATATTGTAAGAATGCTTCTGGGCTTATGGACTCTATTACTTCTGTCCAAAGGTGCCAACTGAGCCAGACAGTTGCTTGCTGCTGAGTAGGTGCATGAATGGTCTGGTGGTAGTGCAGTGTGTCTACCACCTAAAAGATCAGGGTTCAAATCTCTTTGTGGGGGCTGCGTTAGGTAATCAAGGATCAGAGTAAAGAATAGTTGGATCCTTCAACATGGATTTCAGCAAGAATCCATTGTTGCCGACCCTACTTGAAGTGGGAGAAGGCTTCGCCAATTTTTTTAATAGGTGCATTGAGTTTTGGATGAGCTTAATTGATTTCTTTCCAAGAGTGGCCCATAATTCCTTTAACATTGTCACCATGATGAAACAAAGAGATTTTTTTCTTTTTATTTCCAGTAAATTTCAATGGGTTATCATGATGGTTGAGCATGGTTCCATGAGATGGAGAAGTTTGTAACTTTTAAGTGTATGACTTTATTTAGATCTGATTTAAGCTAGCGAGCGAAGTATAACACTTCTCCCTTGATCTGCCACCCCCGCTAAAAACTTGCCACAATGGATCCAAAATATTGCGTCCTTCCATCAAATATGCCACACATTAAATCTACTCTAAACCTATAGGATACCTCTGAATATCAGTATCTTACTTGTTGCATGAGTTTTCCTCTGGGCAATTGTTGATTATTTGATTAAAATGATACTAAATCTTTGAAGCGTGAATGCTTCTCTGAGTGTCCTTGCTGTCTCATCTTTGAGGAGTCCCCATAGAAGCCAAAATTTAGAATAACTGATGAGCCTAATGCGTAGATAATGTTTTTTCCCTTCTGATTTAGCTCTTTCAAGCGGTTCTCCTGATTCTAGGATTGATTCTTATTGGTCAATTCCACTCCTTGCTTCTATGTGGCTGTATGTTATTCACAGGTGACCAATGCTCCTGCCCGTGACCAAATAACCTCCGTATGGATGAATGTTATGATCCCTTCTCTGCCTCAATTTTATGGTTGCGTTGTTGCTAATTTTGAGGACCGTCTCATCTGAACCCAATTCCCCCATTTTTGCACTGTTTTAGCTAAAGCTTGGAGAGGATCTTTCTAGGGAGCCATGCCATTATGGACTTTTCCAACTTCGCCATAGGTTGAAACTATCACTACTGGAGGGGAGCTGTGCAGAAGCTTTAAAGGGATAATGAGAGGTTAATGTAGAGATGGTGTGGCTTTCTCCAACAAGCATATTTGGCTTGATATCCGAATCGAAGGACCTCTATAAATTGCTTATCAACTTCAACTTGCAAAGTAATAATGACCTACTCCCTTCCAAAAAAATTGGCCTACAGTTTGACCAACTAGAAAAATGGTCATTACTAGCTTGATGGGTTGCTCAACTATTGAAGCAATTTTTCGGAGTAACTGAAAACCAATTCGGATTCATGCCAGGTCGCTTACCTACCGAAGCTATCCACTTGTTAAGGAGTACAATGGAGATTTGTAGAGCCAAAGAGAAGAAATGATTTTTATTGATTGGAGAAAGCTTATGATTCTTGGCCGGTTCCAAGCCCGGGTAAATGAGGAGGGTTGCGCGTTAGGTAGCCGACAACACTTAAATAGTGTTCTTAAAGTTCTTCTAAGAACACTATTTATGAATTTGTCTCGAAACCGTTCGGATCTTTTAAACATGGATTTAAGCAAACATACAGATTTCGTTGGGGCATTCCCTACTTGCGACGCGTTGCATCGCCCGAATGCAATGAAAAATTGGCAAGGGTCGCTACATCGCAGCCTGGATGTAGTTTAAAATTTGCAAGGATTCTCGCATGAGGAACACATGCGGGTAAATAAGCTAGTTCCGCTGCATCACCGCCCGAATGCAGTCCAAAATTTGCAAGGGTTCTCGCATAATGGACACATGCGAGTAAAGAAGTTAGTACAAAAGAGATTGCAAAGGAAGTTACGGATTGGTAGTTGGAATATCAGTACTTTAACTGAAAAATTGATGGAAATAGCGGATATGATGGAAAGAAGGAAGATTCATATATTATGTCTTCAAGAGACTAAATGGGTTGGAGAGAAAGCAAGGGAGATCGAGAAGACATGCTTTAAACTTTGGTATTCTGGTAAAGATAAGGGCAGAAACGGTGTTGGAGTGGTTGTTCATAAAGATTTGAAGGATTGTGTGGTTGAGGTGCAACGATTTGGGGATCGGATTATCTTGCTAAAGTTGGTGCTTGAAGAAGAAATTTTGAACATCATCTCAGTTTATGCACCGCAAATTGGTTCAGATGAAAGGACTAAACAAGCTTTTTGGGAGGATCTGGATAAGATTTTACAAGGAATCCCATAAAGAGAGATGATTTGCATAGGTGGAGATCTTAACGGACATGTGGGAAAAGATGTTTCAGGGTATCCAAGTGTGCATGGAGGACATGGTTTTGGGGATAGAAACGAAGAGGGAAAAGCCATTCTGGATTTTGTAACTGCATATGATCTTTTCATAGCAAACACTCTTTTCAAGAAGAGGAGGAGCATTTAATTACTTACAAGAGTGGCTCAACTAGATAACAGATAGATTACTTTGCGTTGAGGAGTAGAGATCGGTTGTGTTGCAAAGATTGCAAAGTAATCCCTGGAGAGAGTTTGAAAACCTAACATCGCTTGTTAGTCTTGGATTTGCAAATAAAATGGCTGGTAAAGAAAAGGAGGATTGCTAAGATCACTAGAACTAGGTGGTGGAATCTTCCGCTGAAGCAATTAAGCTCCAGGGAGAAGGTTTTAGAAGACTTATCTTGGGATTGTAGCGGTAGTGCAAACGAGATGTGGGAGGCAGTAGCATCCTGTATCCGAAAGGTAGCCAAAGAGATGCTAGGCGAGTCAAAAGGAGGAGCTCCGGGTCAAAAGGAGGCTTGGTGGTGGAGTGAAGGGGTACAAGAGAAGCTAAAAATTAAAAGAGCTTGCTTTAAAGCTATGTCTAAGGATAGAACAGAGGAAACTGTCACAGACTATAAAATAGCGAAGAAGGAAGCAAAGAAGGCTGTAAGCGAAGCTAAGTCAAAAGCTTATGAAGTTTTGTATAAAAATCTCGACTCTAAGGAGGGCCAGAAGGATATATTCAGGTTGGCCAAAGCAAGAGAAAGAAAGACCAAAGACCTTTCTCAAGTGAGATGCATTAAGGACGAGGAAGGTCACGTGCTTGTTACTCAAAAGGATATAGAGACTAGATGGGAGCAGTACTTCCATAAACTTTTCATTGGGGAAGGAAATAAAGAGATCACTTTTGGTGATCTAGATAGTAGTGAAAGTTATTTGAATCGTGCATGCTATAGACGAATACAAAGAAAGGAAGTAGAGGAGGCTTTGAAGGTTATGAGACCTGGGAAAGGTGTAGGACCGGATGACATCCCTGTAGAAGTATGGAAAGTTTTAGGTGAGCGTGGTTTGACTTGGTTTACGAATCTATTTAATGTTATTTGGCGGAGTAAGAAAATGCCTGAAGATTGGAGGAGTATCGTGGTGCCTCTTTATAAGAACAAAGGAGACATTCAAAATTGTTCAAATTACAGAGGTATCAAGCTGATGAGTCACACTATGAAAATTTGGGAACATGTGATCGAAAGAAGGTTGAGGTAAGTTTCCCAAGTAAAAGAAAATCAATTCGGATTCATGCCAGGTCGCTCAACTATTGAGGCCATCCATTTGCTGAGGAGAACAATGGAGATTTATAGAGCTAAAAGGAAGAATCTCCATATGATCTTTATTGATTTGGAGAAGGCTTATGATTCCATCCCACGAGAGATACTGTGGAGAGTTTTGGAAAAGAGACAAGTACCCGTCCTATACGTTAATCTCATAAAGGATATGTATGATAGGGCTTTATCTTGTGTAAGGACCCCGACGGGGAAGACTGACTATTTTGATATCAACATTGGTTTACATCAAGGTTCAACTTTAAGTCCATTTCTTTTTACTTTGATTATGGACGAGTTGACAAGTCACATTCAGGATGAATTACCTTGGTGTATGTTATTTGCTGATGATATTGTGTTGATTAACGAGACTAGAGTTGGAGTAAATGAGAAGCTTGAGGTTTGGAGACATGCATTGGAGACTAAAGGTTTTCGTATAAGTAGGGCTAAGATGGAATATTTGGAATGCACCTTTGATGGAAGCAATGGTGAAGGAATCGAGGTGAAGATTGGTGACGATAACATTCAGAAGAGAGATTCTTTTAGATATCTGGGACCTATTTTGCAACATGATGGGGAAATTGATGGAGATGTTACTAATAGAATAAATGCAGGCTGGCTAAAGTGGAGAGGAGCCTCTGTTGTTCTCTGTGATAAGAAATTCCTTTAAAAATTAAAGGAAAGTTTTACAAAGCAGCCGTGAGACCTGCTATGCTTTATGGATCTGAATGTTGGCCTGTGAACCATAGACATGTGCAGAGAATGGTTGTAGCAGAAATGAAAATGCTAAGATGGACGTGTGGACATACTCGTAAAGATCGGATTCGGAATGATGCAATCAGAAAGAAAGTTAGTGTAGCTCCGATCGAGGATAAGATGCGAGAAAACCGCTTAAGATAGTTTGGTCATTTGCAAAGAAGATCAACTGATGCAGCGGTTAGGAGATGCGAGTGTTGGGATGTTGAGCCGGCTAAGAGAGGGCAAGAACGACCCAAGAAGTGTTGGAAAGAGACTATACGAAGGGATCTTAGTTTTTTGGATATAAGCCTGAGATTGACCCAAGATAGATCTGAATGGAGGCGAAGAATCCATGTAGCCGACCCTACTTAATTGTGGGAAAAGGCTTTGTTGTTGTTGTTGTTGTGGAGAAAGCTTATGATTCAGTCCCATATGAGATATTATGGAGAGTTTTGGAGAAGAGGTAAGTACCTATCCTATACATTATCCTTATTAAGGATATGTATAATGGGGATTCATCTTGTATAAGGATCAAGTGTGAGAAGCGTGATTATTTCAACATCAGCATCGATTTTTATCAAGATTCAGATTTGAGTCTATTCGTTTTATTTTGATTATGAACGAGTTGATTAGTCACATTTAGCATTAGATACCTTTGTGTATGTTGTTCGCCGATGATATTGTATTGAATGATGAACGAGAGATTGAGTAAAGGAGATGCTGGAGGTTTGGAGAAATGCCTTAGAGACTGAAGGATTTCATATAAGTAGGGCTAAGACTGAATATATGGAGTGCAGATTTGATGGAAACAACGATGAAGGGCTCAAGGTGGAGGTTGGGGATGATAACATTAAGAAGAAAGATTCTTTTAAATACTTGGGATCTAAGATATGAGAGAATCGCATAAGATGGTTTAACCATTTGCAAAGGACGTCGGTTGATCCACCAGTTATAAGAAGCAAGATTTGGGATGTTGAACCAGATAAAAGTGGGCGAGGAAGGTCAAAGAATTTTTGGAATGAGACTATTCGTGGGGATCTTAGTTATTTGGATTTAATCTCGAGAATGACCTAAAATAGATCTGAATGGAGGCAAAAAATCCATGCAGCCGGCCCTACTTAATTGAAAAAGCTTTGTTGTTGTACTAGCCTGATGGGTGTTAACCAAGGTTAAGAAATGTAGTATGCATATATGTTTGGACATGTCAATACTTGGTAATTACGTGATGTGCAAGGGTATATGCGATTTTCGATGATTTATATTTTCAATTTAAAATAAAAAGCATCATGAAAATTTCAATTTTAAATGCGTTTTAGTTTTCTAAATTTCAATAAGAAATATAATGTAAGCATCCAGATGTTGACTTATTTTTTTGTTAAAAGGTATTGATATATATATATTTATACCTTTGTATTATTTTCTTAGTTTTCTTTATTTCTATCTACCTTATGTAATTTACCCATAGGTCTCTTCTTTATATAAGAGAGCCCTCGGGGTCTATGGAATAAACAATTCTCATTATTTTTCCCAACATGGTATCGGAGTGGCGGTCCTAGACCGGAGCCCTAGTATCTCACCTTCCAAAACCCTAGCCACCCCTCCTTCCCCCCTCTCTCGGTTGCCTCCGCCGCCATTAACAGCCTGTCGCACTGCAGCCCCCCCGTCGCCGACTGCAGCCACCTGCGACCTCTGCTGCCATCTCCAGCAGCCGCCACTACACTGCCGCCGGCTGCAGCCGTTGCCTTCGGTGGGACCTCTACACCTTATGGTGCCTCCTGCCACTCCCTAGGGTTTCAAAGGAGTTATCTGGTGATCACTCACGGTATGTTTTTGAAGTTTTTAGGTGATTTCAAATCTGAATATCATACGTTTCTTGTCGAAGACATTATACTGTAGAGATATTTCTAGTATATATGTACTCTTGTGTCATGTTTATTTTCATTGTTCCACCTTATGTAAATTTGTAATTTACCCATAGGCTTCCTCTATATAAGAGAGCTTAGGGTTCCCTGGAATAAACATGTTCTCATTTTCATTTACACAAACATGGTATCAGAGCCTCCACCCTAAACCCTAGCCGCCCAACCCCTCCCCGCCGCCTCTCCTCCCCGCCGCCTCTTGCCGCCCCCCATCCGTGCGTGGCACCTAAGCACACCCGCCACCCCCCTTCCGTCACCCCTAATCCCGTCGCTCCTTCCCCCACTCGGCGCCAACTCCTTCTCTTCATGGGTATGAGTGCATAAGTCTACATATGCACTCATATCCGTACATGTTTATGTAGACGATTTTTAATTGGTCTACAAAACCTAGTTCTTCGTCTTCGGCAACTATGCCAGAAAACAGGGTCGATATGCCCTCCATTGGCGCCTTCAAAGGTCCAGCGCCATTAGTCAAGATGGATGGGACGAATTACGAACTCTGGGAGATGCAGTTTATGAGCCTCATGAAGTCCAACAGTACGAAGCACATTCTTACCGAAGATGAGCCGACGACGAAGACAGGGATTTACGCCTCATGGGAGGCAGATGATTCGTATGCCAAGGTATGGCTTTCTGGCACTCTGATAATGGAGACTGCCAATGATGTCCTACATCAGCCCACGGCTAAGGGCATGTGAGATATTCTTGCCGCGACGTAGTCGCAGATGAGGAACGAGACCAAGAGCCTCCAACTTCTGCATGACATCTTTACGGTCAAGCAGAATGGTCGGCCACTGCATTCGTTGTATATATCCCTATGGGGGATGTTTGAGAAGCTTTACAGTATCATTCCGCTGACGGTGACCCCAGAGCAGCAGAAGACGTTTCGGAATGCTACAACGGTGGGGGTCTTAGTAGCGACACTAGACTCGGAATATGATGCGCCCCGCTCACAGATACTGGCGGATGCTACTATTCCTCCAGTGGAGGAAGTGTATCGATGACTCAACCGAATCACAGTTCCTTCTCCAGCGTCTACGCCCCCTCCTTCAGCGATGGCTGCTTCCCGAGGTAGAGGTGCCTCCTATTTTCGTGGCCGTGTACCTCGTGGTCGAGGTGGCCGATTCCGTCAGCCATGCACCTTCTATCATCGCCCGGGTCATGCGGAAGATACATGCTATTCTAAGCATGGCTTTCCTGCATCTGCCCGTGTAGCTGAGCACGCTCTGCCTACACCGCCATCCACTTCAGACCAACTGTTTGAGGATCTTGTTGCCATACTACGGGATATCATGCCTCCTGCCACTACTGACTCGCCAGGATGTCACTCAGACATCGCAGCTTCAACCTCCGCCAGCACGTCAGCCACGACAAGCACATCAGATAGCGTTTATGCCTTTACGTCATGTCACAGTTCTAATGTTTCGGAATGGATCATGGACTCCGGTGCTACACATCATCTCTGTCGAGACGGAGATAAGTTTACATCCTACAGGGAGGTATCCCCAGGGAGATCAGTAGTAATAGCAGATGGGACTCATTCCCCCATCATTGGACAGGGGGAGATCAGTTTGATACCCTCCATTCGACTGCTGAGTCTTTTGCATGATTCCGATTTCTCAATGAACTTACTTACTATCAGTCAACTTACAAAGGATTTGCATTGACGAGCTATCTTTGTCCCATCATCTCATATTTTTCAGAACATTCCAACAGGCAGGCTGATTGGCTGTGGCTGTGAGCAGGATGGTCTCTATCGGTTGGTTCGCACCTCCTATGCTGGTGTCTCATCTCGGTCCAGTGGATCTGCTTCTCCCTTTACCTGGCATCTGCGTTTTGGTCATCTTCCTCTTCGGAAGCTGCGCCATATCTTGCCCCATATTTCACCAAAGTCTTCTTTTCAGTGTGAAGCCTGTCAGTTGGGAAAGCATCACAGTTCTACTTTCCCTAGTCGTGAGTCTAGGAGCAGTCGCTCCCCTTTTGAGTTCTTGCATATTGACATTTGGGGTCTGAGTCGTGTACCTGATCACCAGGGACATATTTTACCTAGTGGTCGTTGATGATTTCTCTAGATTATCTTGGTTCTTTTTATTGAAAAATAAATCTGAAGCGGGGGATGCAATCAAAACTCTTATCAATGAGGTTCAGAATGTTTTTACTTCTAATGTAGATTGTTCGCACAGATAATGCCTTAGAATTTTGCACTCGTGCTCTTCCCATTTCTTCTTGTCTCGTGGCATTATTCAACAAACAACTTGTGCCTAGACGTCTCAACAGAACGGTGCTGCAGAAAGAAAACATCGTCATCTTCTTGATGTAGCTCGGACTTTACTCATTCATAGTTGTGCTCCTCTGTCTTTTTGGGGTGATGCTGTTCTTATGGCATGTTATCTGATCAATCGTATGCCAACCTCTGTGTTGGGTGAGAAAGTTCTTCTTTCTGTTGTCTTTGGGTGACAGGGAATTGTTCTCACTAACTCCTCGTGTTTTTGGTTCAGTTGCTTTTGTCCATCTACTCACTCTTGGGATTGATAAGATCTCACCTAGGGCTGTCAAGTGTGTGTTTCTTGGATACTTTCGTACTCAAAAGGGCTACCGATGCTATGATCATGTGAACAACAGATATTATGTCAGTGCCGATGTCACTTTCTTTGAGAATGTGATGTACTTCTCGCCTACAGGTGACAGGATGACTCCTTCCACTATTGATGATGGCATTTATGTGTCACCTCCTCCTGTACGTCAGCCTGATCACATACCTACTCCTGTTGTGCCACCACCGTCACCACCATCACCACCACCACCACCTCCGTAACCACCAGACCCACCTTTACCGAAATTTTATACTCGTCGTTCGAATCCTTCTCATAGAGGCCGTCCTTCATCCACCACGCCCCAGGTATGTCCAGGTGATATTAGTAACGATGGAACTGACAATGCACAAGTACAGGACAATGACGAACATGTGGACACTGGTGATGATTTGGATGTACCTATTGCCTTGAGGAAGTCCAAGCGGACGTGCGCGTTTTATCCACTTGCTTCACATGTTTCATTCCATCGCCTCATTGGTGATTTCCAGAGATTTGCTATTGCCTTATCTACCGTGGAGATACCACGGAACTATCAGGATGCCTTGAAAGACAGCAACTGGCGGTTAGCCATGGAAGAGGAAATGGCTGCCCTGCGATCTCGTGGTACATGGAGTTTGGTTGCTGCTCCCCCAGGAGCTTCTGTGGTCAGTTGTAATTGGCTCTTTACTGTCAAATATAATGCGGATGGCATCCTTGATCGCTACAAAGCAAGACTAGTGTCCCGTGGATTGACTCAGACCTATGGCGTGGATTATATGGACACTTTTTCATCGGTGGCACGTCATTCAACTCTCCGTATTCTTCTGTCAGTTGCTGTGGTACGTGATTGGCCTTTGTTCCAGCTTGATGTTAAAAATGCCTTTTTATATGGAGATATGTAGGAAGAAGTCTACATGCAGCAACCTCCGGGGATTGCTGCTGAGGGGGAGTGTCATATGGTGTGTAGACTTCACAAGGCCATATATGGTCTTAAACAAAGTCCGCGGGCATCGTTTCAGAAGCTTTCAGATCTCATCCAGAAGCAAGGGTTCATAAGATCAAATGCTGACCACTCTTTGTTTGTCCATAAGACTCCCAGAGGTACTATTGTTATTATGGTATATGTTGATGATATACTTATTACGGGAGATGATATGTAGGGGATAAAGATGTCAAAAGCATTTTTAGGCCATCATTTTGTGACTAAGGATCTTTGTACTCCACGATACTTTCTGGGATTGGAGTTTGCGAGGAATGCGCAGGGTCTTGTGATGACCCAAAGGAAATATATTACAGATATGCTTGTTGAGGCAGGTATGATCGGGTGTTGACCCTCCGCTACTCCCATGGATCCTAGTATGAAGTTATATGGAGATGATACGGAGGAAGTTGACAAAAGAAGATATAGAGAAATGGTGGGAAAACTTCTCTATATAACTATCACCAACCCCTGATATTGCTTTTGCGGTTAGTCGGGTGAGTCAGTTCATGGAACAACCCAGACAGATACACATGGATGCTGTATATATGATACTAAGATATCTAAAGTCGTCTCCAGGTGCAGGATTGTTGTTCTAGAAAGAAACAAATCTCTCTATCTCTGCATGTGCTGATGCGGATTATGTAGGATGTCCTAGAGACCGGAAATCTACCTCATGTTTTGCAGCATTTGTTGGCAGTTCTTTAGTTTCTTGGAAAAGCAAGAAACATATAGTGGTGGCTAGTTCTAGTGCTGAATCTGAGTACAGAGCCATGACACAGGCAAGTACGGAGATGATATGGGTTCGAGCCGTATTAACAGATCTGCATATAGATGTACCATTACCCATGGAGTTACAATGTGACAATCAAGCAACATTATTTATTAACAGATCTGCATATTGAGGTAGACTGCCACTATACCAGTGATATGGTTCAGAAGGGTTTGATTTCTACTCCCTGTCAGTTCAGGAGAGCAAACTGCATATATTTTTACTAAGCCGTTGCTCAGAGAGCCGTTTCAGAAATGTTCTTCCAAGCTGAGCATGTTTAACGTCTATGCTCCATCTTGAGGGGGAGTGTAGAGATATTTCTAGTATTTATGTACTCATGTGTCATGTTTATTCTTATTGTTCCACCTTATGTAATTTGCCCATAGGCTTCCTCTATATAAGAGAGCCTAGGATTTCCTGGAATAAACATGTTCTCATTTTCATTTCCACTAACACACACAATACATGGAGGGTTGTACTTAGTCTCTATATGCACCCACTTCTCTCCATGTCTGCTTAGACGAACTTCTATGGTCTACAAGCCCCGTTTTCTTAATCCGACAACCTGTCAGAAAGTAAGGTTGAGACCCCCACCATTGGTGCTTTTCGAGGTCCAACGTTAATTGTCAAGGTGGACGAGATAGATTATGAACTAAGGGCCATGAAGTTCATGAGCGTAATGCAGTCTACGGGTAAGAAGCACATGTTTACCAAGGAGCCGACTGACAAGACTGGGGTGAATCCGTCTTGGGAGGCTGACGATGCTTATGCTCGTATATGGTTGTTTGGCACACTCGCAATTGAGATCGCCAATGATGTTATGCATCAGCTCACTGCTAAGACAATGCGGGACATTCTCGTTGCTACATATTCTTTGGCGTGGAATGAGACCAAGATCCTTCAGTTACAACATGATATCTTCACGGTCACGTAGAATGGCCGTCCTCTGCACTCTCTATGTTCCTCTCTCGGGGGCATGTTCAAGAAGCTCCATAGCTTTATGCCACTCACAGCTATCCTTGAGCAACATATGTCTTACAGGAACACAACCATGGCTGGTGGGTTTTTTGAAGCGCTTACGGACATGTTCCTCTGGGGAGAACTGTTGTCGTAGCTGATGGCATGGAAGGCCGTATCGATATTGATATCATTTCGGTCCGCCCGGAAATGGATATATCGGGATATATCGACGATATATCGACGATATCGGTGGAAATGTCGAAAATGGCTCAAAAAAGCCTATTTTTTGGCATTTTTTCAGAAATTAAGATTATCCAAGATATTAAAACAACAAATAACCTACAAATACACACTTATATCACACATATCGGTCATTTATAGATCATATATCGCACATATCGGCCATCATATCGAATATATCGATGTTTAATGTTTATTCCTGACCTTTAGATATTGGAAATGGATTCCATTCAAGTTCTTATAACATTAAATAACTTACAAATATACACTTAGATGACACATATAGATCATTTGTGAAGACTATGATCCTTATATTGCACATATCGATCATATCGAAATATCGATGGTACTGTTAGTTGTTGACCTATATATATTGAAAATGGAGTTCATCCAAGTTCTTAGATCACTAAATAGCTTACAAATATACTCTTAGATCACACATATCGATCAATCTATGAAGCTTATATCGCATATATCGATATTAATGTTTGATTCTTGACTTATAGATATTTTGTTTTTGAAGAATTGACTTATAGATATTGGAAATCGATTTCATTCAAGTCTTACAACATGAATAACTTGTAAACATACACCAAGTTGAAGAACCATTGTATGCACCCTCCTGTCGCACCATACCCAACCAGTACGGGGGTCTCGCTGCGTTTTAATACTAGGTGTAGCTAGAGATATGTGTTTTAATACTAGGTATAGCTAGATATATGTGTTTTAATACTAGGTGTTGAATCAATCTTCCATGAATAATAGCATTGATATATAGAGGTATCGGCGAAATATCGACGATATCGATCGATATCCGGGATTTTTTCTACTGAAACCAGTCATTTTTGACCGACATGAGCCGATATGGCGATATATCGTCGATATCCCTGTAAAAGGAGATGCTGGGTAATATCGATACCCCGACCCTGTCGAAACCGATATATCGGCGATATATCGCCGATATATCGCCGATACGACCTTCCATGGCTGATGGGACTCATTCCCCTATCACAGGACATTGGGAGATCAATTTGATGCCTTGCATCTGCAGAATGTATTGCGTGCACCTGATTTTTCTATGATTTTATTATCTATTAGTCATATTACGAAGGATTTGCATTGTCAGGCGATTTTTAACCCATCGTCTCTTGTATTCAGGACATTCTTACGGGCAGAGTGATTGGTTGTAGTCGCGAGCAGGAAGGCCTCTATCGACTGCTCCGAACTCCATATGTAGGACTATCCTCTCATTCTACAGGACCGGTCTCTCCGTTCATGTGGCACTTGCGCTTTGGTCACCTTCCCCTTGAGAAGATGTGTCAAGTTTTCCCTTAGGATCGCATCCCGTTCATCCTTCCAATGCGAGGCATGTTAGTTAGGGAAGCACCATCAGGATGTTTTTCCTAATCGTCAGAGTCCGAGCAGTAGCTCCCTTTTTGAGTTATTTCTTGTTGACATCTGGGTCCAAGTCATGTTCCCGATCACCAGGGACACATGTTTTATCTAGTTGTTGTTGATGGCTTTTCTCATTTGTCATGGGTCTTTTTATTGAAGAATAAATTTGTAATCGTAAATGTGATTACATTTTAATCAGTGAAGTGCGGAATGTTTTTTCTTCTTATGTTAAATTTGTGAAAACCGATAATGCATTGGAATTTTGTACTCGTGCACTCTCACAATTCTTTTCATCTCATGGTATTGTTCATCAAACATCATGTGCTTACACTTCTCAACAAAATGGTGTTGTAGAAAGAAAGCATCGCTATTTACTTGATGTTACTCGAACCCTTCTGATTCAGAGTTGTACCCCACATTCGTTCTGGAGTGATGCGGTTCCTACGGCTTGTTATCTTGTGAATCACATGCCCTCGTCTGTTCTGGGTGAGAAAATCCTTTCTCGCTGGCATTTCCAGAAAAGCAGTTATTCTCACTCACTCATGTTTTTGGCTTGGTTGCCTTTTCCCATCAGTTGTCTCCAGGTCTTGACAAGCTATCTCCTATAGCTGTCAAATGTATTTTTAGTGGGTACTCCTGGACGCAAAAGGGTTATCGATGTTATGATCAATTACAGAGGAAATATTATGTTAGCGTTGATGTCACTTTTTCTGAGTCCGTGATGTATTTTTCTACTAAAGGTGATATGTTGACTTCATTAGATTTAGATGATGAGGTCTACATGCCACCTCCTCCAACGAGCCCATCACCACCATCTGTGCCTGTGGTTCCCACTCCATCACCACCTCCACCTCCATTACCTCCCTCGGTACCTCTACCTTCTATAGTCCTAGTTCAACCCTTGCTACGATACTATACACGTCGGCTTGCTTCTGCTCATGGTCATCGCCCGTAATCTACCACACCTTAGGTTTATTCTGAATATGATGCTTCTAACGATGGGT
The DNA here is from genome assembly GCA_037367405.1 of Ottelia alismoides. Lineage (NCBI taxonomy): Eukaryota > Viridiplantae > Streptophyta > Magnoliopsida > Alismatales > Hydrocharitaceae > Ottelia > Ottelia alismoides. The sequence continues at coordinate 568,195 of JAZKJV010000607.1, forward strand.
CTGGAAATGTGTCTGAGTAGGAACCTTTGCAGGAGGTTGGCTTACATATTAAGGAGATTCCCAATGACTTGGATGTACCTATTGCACTTTGAAAATTGTAGCGTACATATGCCTCATGTCCTCTTGCTTCTTAGGTTTCCTTTGTTCGCTTGTTAGGGGAATTCAGGAGATTCGCTGTTGCTCTATTTGCCGTGGAGATCCCACGGAATTACCAAGGGGAGACAATCGGTGGCTTCTGGCCGTGAAAGAAGAAATGGATGCACTATAGTCACTTGGTACCTAAAGTTCGGTCCCCGCTCCCAATGGGACGTCTATTGTTAGTTGCAAATGGGTGTTTACTATAAAACACCATGTAGATGGGAGTCTTGATTGTTATAATGCCATATTGTTGCATGGGGATTTACTTTGACTTGTGGGATGGATTATCTAGATACTTTTTCTCTGTTGATCGCCACTTCACTCTACACGTTCTTCTTTCAGTTGATGTGGTACATGATTGGCCTTTATATCTGCTTGATGTTAAAAATGCATTATTGTATGTTGATTTCCAGGAAGAAGTCTACATGCAGCAACCTCTGGGGTTTGCTGCTGAGGGGAGCATGTTTGTAGACTTCAGAAAGCAATATATGGCCTTAAGCAGAGTCCGAGGGCATGGTTTCAGGAGCTCTCGGATATGATTGAGAAGTAGGGATCCAAGAGATAAAATTCAAATTATTCACTGTTTGTACAGAGTACCTCCAGAGGTACAGTTGTTATCATGGTTTATGTTGTTGACGTACTTGTTACAGGAGATGATGTGCAGGGGATTAAGACAACAAAGGAATTTCGAGGCCGACAATTTGTCACCAAGGATCTTGGCACCCTACGATATTTCTTGGGGTTAGAGTTTGCCAAGAATCAACATGGTCTTGTGATGACTCAAAGAAAGTATGTTACAGACATGTTAGTTGAGACGGGCATGATTGGGTGTCAACCTGCTACCTCTACAATTTATATAAGGCACATGCCAACTCTAATTTAGATGAAATTTGGATAATAATTAAAGCACATTTCAAGGCATTATTTCTGATTTTTTATGGATCCCAGCATGAGGCTATACGATGATCAAGGTTTAGGAAAACGGTATGCGTATGCATTCGGACATGCCACCGAATATTGAATGTGCGGTATGCGGTGGCATATGCAGGGTATATGCGGTTCTACGCTGTTTCTAATTTTTAGTTTAAAAATAAATAATTAAATATGAATAACATTACTATTGACTTCATATATCTAAGTGGAGTTAAAGAAGATCTAAGAAAAGCGGTTCGTGTTAGATGGTTGAGTATAGGTTTTTAATTACCTAACATTTAATCACAAAAAATATTTAGCCATAAAAACTTCACATATTAGATGATTCACAATAACAAAACTTCATTACATATACATGCACTACATGAACAAAATCTCAATTGGCATATATTAAAATATTTGGTGGTGACAGATTAGGCAGTGTCGCGATTTGCGGCCAAACTTGAATCCGTAAGGCGGTTGCTGTTGACTTTTGGGAAGGATGTCGCCAGGAGGCGGTAGACAGTCAAGACAGAGGCAAAGGCTGGGATAAGCAGGTTAGATGGGTTGGATGATGACCTGGAATTGACTCCAGAGGAGGTGGAGGAGAGGGCAGCTTGGTTAGAGGCGGTGTTTCGTGAGGACAGGAAAGAAGAGGTTCATTGACGACAGAGATCGAGGCAGAAGTGGCTAAGGGAAGGAGACGTGAACACACATTTCTTTCATTTTGTGGCGTCCGGGAGGAGGAGGAGTTTCTTGCATGAGGGGGAGGTGGGGGGCCAAAGGGTGTCGGGCGAGAGGAACATTGGAGACGCCTTGCGGGAGCACTTTGTGAGGGCTTCGAGAAGAGTGAGGGAGAAGAATGGTTGGGGCTGGACGGGCCGGGGGGCGGGGTCTTTGATTGGAACTCAGGCTGATTCGTTAGTGGCTGAATTTACGGAGGAAGAGGTGCGCAGGGCGGTTTGGGATCTGAATGCGGACGGGGCTCCTGGCCCGGATGGCTTCTCTATATTTTTTTACTGGGATTTTTGGGATCTGTTGAGGGGTGACATTTTGGAGGTTCTGGCTGAATTCAGGGGTGGCAACATGGGTTTTGAGAAAGTTAACATGGCCTTGATATTTTTGCTACCGAAGAAAGAGACCCCGGTAGGGGTTGGGAACTACATGCCGATTTCTATTTCTAACAGCATTTATCTCATTGTCGCCAAGGTGCTGGCGAGCAGACTTAGGGCTGTCTTGCCCTTTGTGGTCTTACCGGCACAATCTGCGTTCATTCCTGGACGGTGTATGGCGGATGGTATAACCGCTTCGGAAATCTGTCGTGAGTGGAAGAGGTCAGCAAAGAAAGGAGCAGTTTGGAATATTGACTACGCTAAGGCCTATGACTGTGTCAGTTGGAGTTTCCTGTGGATAGCGCTGCTGAAAAGGGGATTTCCGGAGGAATGGATTGCTTGGGTTAAGAGATGCGTCACTACTAGCTCCTGCTCTGTGTTGGTCAACAGGAGACCGGAGGGAGGATGGTTCCAACCGCAGAGGGGGGTGCGTCAAGGATACTGCTAGCTCCCTTGCTTTTTGTGTTGGTTGCGGATTGTTTTGCGGTCTTGTTTCAGCGGGCGGTTGAAGAGAGTTGGTGCGAGGGTTTCACGATGGGAGACATCTCCGTTCCGTTGTTGCAGTATGCGGACGACACGCTGATCTTCCTGGGGAGGACGGAGGAGCAGAACCACAATGCGGCGATTTTGGTGGATATATTTGGCTGCCTCTCTGGTTTGCAGATTAACAGGCAGAAGTCGGTCCTGGTTCCAATGGGGATGGATGGCGAGGAGAGTAACATGCTAGCGGTGTGGGCATGATGCCCTCTGGGGAGATTACCGATAACCTATCCGGGGTTGCCCCTGGTTGATGGCAGACTGAGGAAGTCCGATTGGGACTGTGTTATTCGGAGAATGGAGGAGCGGTTGGAAGGGTGGAAGGCTACCACTATGTCCAAGGGTGGGAAGCTTACATTACTGAAGCACGTTCTTTCAGCCATTCCGATTTCTTTCCTCTTGACGAGATTAATGTCGGTTGGTGTTAGAAGGAAGGTGGAGGCTTTGATGAGATCTTTTTTCTGGTCAGATGGAAGGCAGACAACGAGGGGGTTGCACTTGGTGGCTTGGAAGGATCTTGCAGTACCTGTCTCGGAGAGGGGCGTGAGTGTCAAGGATGTTGATTCAATGAACAAGGCCTTGTTAGCCAAATGAGTGGTGCACATTTGGGGTCCATCCGACTCGTCGGTTTTGCGGTTGCTGAGGGAGATTTATGGTGTCATCGGGGAGTTGGTGGCTGTGAGGAAGCGTCACGAGTCTTCGCTGTGGAGTGGGATCCGTGCCGTGATTTCGGGGCTCATGCCTCTCCTTCGGCCGAAGTTGGGGAATGGTCTCCATTTCCGTTTTTGGCAGGATGACTGGATGGGGGAGGGGGTGTTGGCCTACCGCTTTCCTAGGTTGATGTCGTTAGCTGTTGACAGGGTGGCAGAGGTTGCGAACTCTCGGTCGTGGGCGCCGAGGTTCCTTGCGGTTCTCTCGGATTAGAGGTTGGAAGTTTTTTTGCGGTTACTATCGGAGCTTCCCCCTGTCGGGGAGATGTCGGGCGACCCCGATCATTTTGTGTGGGCAAACGGTAAGTTCTCGGTGAAGATTGCATATCGGAAGCTGAGTGATGGTATGGTGGAGCACGACGAAGACCTATGTGCTGACTTGAAGGTGATTTGGGCGACTAAGATTCCTACTCAGGTTAAGGTCTTTCTTTGGTGTCTAAGGAGTGACCGTCTATGTGACAAAGTGAGAAGAGGCAGGCTGCTGGATGCGACGGATTTGATATGTAACAGATGCGAGGACGACGTGGAGGATGCAGACCACATTTTCTTTGGATGCAGGTCTTCGGCCAATGTGTGAGATTCGTTGGGGCTTCCGTGGGTCCGGACATCCGATGCGGAACATTTTTGGAGATCTTATCGGGCGATTGGTCTTGGGTCATCCGGTGATGTCTCCAAGCCCTTTGCCATGCTCTAGGCTATTTGGCTTGGCAGGAATGATACCGCTTTCAAGGGACATTGGTTTTATTTTGAAAATGTACTCGCGCACTGTAATGCTTTGTACAATTTCTGGATATCCAACTGATGTACCTTCTCGTTAATTAATGAATACTATGGCGTGGTGACTCCCGCCTTGGGAGGGCTCCCCTGTTTTCTTATTCAAAAGAAATATTAAAATATTTGATGATACATTGCATATACTCATGATAACAATACATGAGATAAGCATAAAATTTTGCCTATATAATGGTATAATGCATTGCAATTGTATACAAATGTATGTCATATTTTTACAATTGAATGGAGGAAGAGGCGGATCTACGGAATTAAGCACCTGAATAAGAGGATTGGAAAGTTGGAGATGCTGGAGCATTATACGTGGCATACGCGAGATATACGGGGCATATGCGGGCCACATATGCTTGGAGGGAGCATAATGCACCGATTCATGAATCGGTTCGGTTTGCATGCTGCATGGGCATATGCAACCGCATATGCGGCCCGTGTGATTGATTTCATGAACATTGACGATGATGATACATAGGAGGTAGACAGGAGAAGATACAAAGAATTGGTGGGATTGCTTCTCTACGATACTATCACTAGGCCAGACATCTCCTTTGCTGTTAGTATGGTTAGTCAATTCATGGAGCAACCTTGTCAGGTACACATGGATGCAATGTATACGATCTTGAGGTATCTAAAGTCATCTCTAGGTGCAAGATTGCTATTCAGGAAAGCAACATTTCAGGAGCTAGAGGAAATGCATCTCAGGTACACCAATTAGTAGGAATGAGAGGATTAATGTCGGACCCGCAAGGAAGAGTAGAAGCTGCGGAGCGAGAAAGATGAAAGGTCCAAGCCAACGGCGGGATTTCCGCCACGTATGTATGGCCCCTGAAAAGAAGTTCTCTTACTATTACAACCTATACAGATACAAACTATGCTGGATGTCCTAAGGACAGGAAGTCTACTTCAAGCTTCGCTTTATTTGTTGGAGCCTCTCTAGTATCATGGAAGAGTAAGAAACAAGTTCTGAATTGGAATATAGGTTTATGGCATAAGGGAGCACATAGATGTGGGTCCGAGTGGTGCTAGCGGACTTATATACTGATGTACCTCACTACCTCTTCCTATGCAGTTACAGTGTGATAACCATGCCTCTTTATTTATTGCAAACAATTATGCCTTTCTTGAGAGAACTAAACATATTGTGGTAGATTGCCACTATACACGGGACATGATCCATAAATGCTTTCCCCCTTCCCATGTCAGTTCAGGAGATCAAACTGTAGATATTTTCACCAAGTCTTTGCTTAGAGGATCTTTTCAGAAGTGTATATCCAAGCTGAGCATGACTGACATCTATGCTCCATCTTGAAGAGTGTAGAGATAGTGTTGGAGTATATGCATCAAGTAGATGGGTAAATGGATCACTCCAGGATCCATTTACCACATCCTGTAGTTTAAACCCACATCTATCATCTGTGGGATGTGGAGGCTCAGTGAGGGCTATATTAGAAGCTCCTCACCCTCTGTATCCAGTAAGAAAGTCAATAGACACATATGACCCTTGAGGCATTCTCCCGTGGTTTCATCCCGCTCCTTAGGGAGTAGGGTTCCACGTAAAAATCTTGGTGTTCATGTTTATCCTTGAAGCCCTAATTTTCAAAGATCAAGATTCGATTGAAGATTATTATTCTGCGTTAATAAGCAAGAGTGTCAAGTTCTAGGGTTTCCCATGAAACCCTATTCAAGTCCATCCTACAAGCATTGTTTTTTCTGAAGATCATCATCAAAGTTCTGTTCTGTGCAGCGCTAGAGTTCCAATCATTTTTTCTCCCCCTTGCTGCATGTCCCAACGGCATCACACTAAAGCATCTTTCGCGCAACACACCTCCACAACGCTAGCAAAGGCAACATGTTGTTCTTACTCCAGCGGCGAGATCTCCCTTGAACATCTTCTCCCGCCGCATAGAGCAGATTCCTCGTATCAGCCTCTCGTCAAGATCTCCCTCCATCTCTGGAACCAGCCTCCAGGCGGATTCCTTGCACCAGCCTCGCGCAACATGCCTGGAAGGAGGCGTAACATGTTAAAAAAATGAAAAAACCCACAAGCAGTGTACCTCCTCCTCGCATGCACCCTCCAAGCGTTGCATCTCCGTGTGGCAACCCAACCTCCATCGCTACAGGCGGTATAACTCCTCCCAAAGTCGCTCATCTCCAGCGGGCGGAGCTCTCTCCCGTAGTCGCGGCACCGCTCCAAGCTCCTGGATCCGATCTCCTCCAACATTCCAGTCAGCGGCGAAAGCTCCAGGCGGAGCCCTCTCCTTCAAGCGACGCTCCCATGCGGACCGCATCTTCCTCATGCCTCGCAAGCTCCAGCATCGGTGCCCCACCATGCCCCCCACCCTCTAGCCGCTCCTCCCTCTCTGACGACATCTCCTTGCCAACCGCCTCCTCTCGCAAGTAGCATCCCCAGCGGGCGACAATCGTTCATGCGATGGGTTCTCGTAACGGGAACCCCAAAATAGGGTTAGTCCCAACGAGGGCCGCAGTTAAAAAATATTTTTGGACATGTTTTGTAGGCCCAAGTGGGTCGTACACTATAAACATAAAGCGAATGGAAAAAAGGGGAGGGGGAATGTCAGCCGTTAAAAAAACGGAGAAGAGCAGTAAAAAAAGGAAGGTTGTAAGGTTCAAAAGGGGGGGGGTCGTATTTTTTTGATTGGAATGGTTTATTTTTTTAAAAGAAATTCGAAAAAAAGAGAGAATAAACGGCTAAAAAACGTGTTAAAAAAGGAGTCTGAAAAAAATCGATATCGACTTATGTGATTTTTGTTTTTCCCCATTTTATTGTCTTCTCCCAACTTGGTCGATGTCATTGTTTTTCGACCAGTTTGGAAGAAAGGGGCGGTATTGTGTAGAGTCATAGGTCTATTCCTGATTCTCCAGATACCAGATTCCAGGCCATTCAGATTTCAGGCTCTATAGTACATATATTCACACTCGACATTAGATTGGTTCTGAGTCTTCAGCTTCATATACACACATGTATGTGGTCTTTTTCAGATGTGCACATGTTTGCCATCATTGTTTGTGGTCCCCATCTTTTGTGTTTCAGCCAGGATTTTCACGTGATCCATAGGGACTCTAGAGTAGAGATCCCATTCCCTATGCCATATGGGATAGGATTTTCATGTGGTTTCATAGGGACTCCAGAGTAGAGATCCGATTCTCTGAGCCAGTATGGGAGAGACTCCGTTCTCCGACGAGGAGTCTTTTTCAGACTCCATTCTCCAGCGACTGTGGACTCGACAAGGATTGCACTCCATGGCTTTTTCAGTTCAACTCTTTTCAAAGATGGAACAGTTGTCCACATGTTGTGGTGGGCTAGAGTACTCCGACGAGGAGACTCATTTCAGGTGCAGTGACTCTGACATGCGCAGTACAGAGCACATGCTCTCTGACGAGGAGATTCAGTTTGATTCACACTCCAGCCCGTTCGTCCTCCTCACCTGCATGGCATGAAAAGTAACGTCCTCGACAACAACCGACAGTTGTGCGCATTGAGTTGGTATTGTCTGTAGTGTCATGTAGCATGAGTTGAGATTTCTTTCTGTTTTTCCAAGCTGAGTATTGTATGCTCCGGCTTGAGGGGGAGTGTTGGAGTATATGCGTCAAGTGGATGTGTAAATGGATCACTCCAAGATCCATTTACTACATCCCGTGGTTTAGTCCCACCTCTACCGTCTGTGGGTTGTGGAGACTCAGTGAGGACTATATAAGAAGTCCCTCACCCTCTATATCCAGTGAGAAAGTCAATAGACACATATGTCCTTTTGGGGGCTTCTCCCGTGATTTCATCTTGCTCCTTAGGGAGTAGGGTTCCACGTAAAATCATGTTTATCTTTTTGTTCTTAACACTGTTTATCATTCCGCTTCTGCATTCATAGATATATATTTATGTTTCTGTACTGTTTTCTCTGTTTGCTTTATTTCTGTCTATCTTATGCAATTTACCTATAGGTCTCTTCTCTATATAAGAGAGTCCTAGAAGTTCATGGAATAAACAAATATCGTTATTTTTCCCCACATAAAGTATGTAAACTTGACTTAAATGTTCTCTAAAAAACATGGCGTAAATGTAAGCACTAATGTTCTTGATAGACGTTAGGCATAAGAACGACAAAGAAAAGTTAACAATTTCTTATAACAAGTAAATTTAATTTTAGACTCCAAGTCATAAGAACGACAAAGAAAAGTTAACAATTTCTTATAACAAGTAAATTTAATTTTAGACTCCAAGTGGTATATCGAGTTTTATTCTGAATGATAATGGAATATGCGGTGTATTAGGAATATTACGTGGCTATGCATATTGTATACCGAATATGCGACCTCATGCGCTTCTTGCAGTGAAACACTCTTAACTTGAATGTCCCGAACTTAAGTTATTTAGATTTGATTGTATCTGTAGTTAAATTTGCTGAAAGAGTATGGTTCCATATTTTTAGGAGGTTATGCAAGCTTTAGATATTTAAGAGCGCTATTTTATTCTTCCTTTGAATTTGCTAAAATAATTCAATGCACCTATACCAAACAAGGCACAACTTAACTTCCTAATCTATTATGGGTCATCCCTGGACAAGCCAAATCATTTCTGACAGTCTACTGTAGAATTTCTCAGATCGTTCTCAGCCCCTCTTACAAAGTTCATCAACTTCTCAAGACCTCTGAATTGGGCATTCATTAGCCTTCTCCGAAGGTGTCCGAATTATATGAGCTGTTTTAAAAAAAAAGTTTAAATTGGGATTTTCTTATCTTATTTTCTACTGGAGCCTTCCGTACTTTTCTAATTTTGTCATCTATCTGCACAAATTTAAGATTATGTTTTTTTTCTTGCTTTTGTGCTTTCCAATGTTTTGGTTTCCAAAGTTGTTCATTGATGATGAATGTGGTATTTGGGTAGTGATGCCTTCGGCCTCTGAGAAACTTGAAGTGCTTGTGCCTGTTCTGGTCAATTCTTTCAAAGAATTGGCTCCTACAATCAGTGAAATGGCTGCAGTTGATGCACAATCATTTGACTCTATGTGCAATGTGCTTCAATGCATAAAGATGGTCATTGTCTTTTTGATGAAAGAGGAAGAACAGTCTCGGCTGTCAACCTTGATGTCTGACAGAGGCTATTGCTTGGACAGAATTTTTGCAGTGCTGAAAAGATTCTGGGATCATTTTCCTGTTACAACTCACCAACGGACTGAAAAGGTATTTTTTGCTTTGTTTTGGCATCATTTTAATGTATGCTGATAGGAAGAATGAAGATATAATAGGATGCTTACCGTGCTTTTGCCTTCATTTATAGGTTATTGCCCACTTTTTAATCTTTCTATTGATGTAAAGATTTAGCTGTTTCGCTTCTTCGTGCCCTGCATCTGTGTCATGTAGTTTTTTTTGAAAGAAAAAGGGCATCCACCATATAGATGTTGCCCAAAAACTTCACCATTTATCTCCAAAAGTTATTACAAGCCTACTGTATGAAAATGTTACAAGTTTTTTTGATTCAAAAGAGGGAGAATCACTCCAGAGGTGTATGCCCGATATAAATTAATAAGCTAAGATAATAAAACTTACAGCGTCCATGTCTCAAGTAGAGATCTAGCAAAGAGAGTTACATTATCAACAGAAAACCAATCCGACTGGAAAATGACCCCATCACGCGACATCCAAATCGCCCAAATGGTGACAATAGGGCGCAAAAGATCCTCCATGTGATGGAATTGATTGGCCACCAATGAGCTCCAAAACTCGGTGTGGGAGGATATATCAATCTAATGGACATTCGCAGCGGCTCAAACATCACGGGTGCATGTGCAAGAGTAGAAGAGGTGGTCCTGGTCCTCTATCAATCCTACACAAGGAGCAAACATTGTCGTCCCCCTGGATCAACATCGATCTTCTGACCTTGATCAGAATCTGTTCCCATTTGTGTAGCCATAGGAAGATCTTCAGCTTGAGAGGGACCTTTAACGTTCATATCAGATTATAGTTATGCTCCAAGATGCCTAGATTGAACGTTACATTGGAGGACAACTCCTTGTTGGCCTTCTTCACAGTGAAACAATTGTTACTCAACACCCAATGATCACAACCCACGACCGGCCCAGAGCAGCTAGCAGTCATCTTAGACATGCGCATAAACTCATCAAAACGTTGCTCCGAAAGAGATGAGACAAAACATGGTATCATTGGCCATCAACCCATGCCTTCTAACAAGCAGCTCATGGTTCTCCGCTAAAGCAGCTCATGGTTCTCTGCCAAAGGGTACAAGCGCAAGAAGGTCTCTTGGAGGGAACCTTTGCCAGACCAATTGTCCTTCTAAAACATGAAAGAGTCCCCACTCCCCAGGGTCGGACGCATTCACAGAGGGATCTCACTAGCAACCATGCAGATCCCCTTCCAAAACGTCGGGGTTTGGTGAAGGGAAGAGCCCTTAATCGACGACTTGGCCCAAATGCCATAAATGTCTCTAATGAGTCTGCACGGAAGGTACTCCCTAGCCCCTTATAAACGAGCCACCCACTTTATCAAAAATGCCTTGTTCATTTCCTCCAATCTGAGAATGCCAAGGCCCCTGATCCTGCAACGAAGTAATCGTTTCCCAATTCACCTAGCGAATCCCTTTCAACTGATTGCTGTCCGTTCCTCAGAAGAAGCGACCCATGCAAGCCGCAATACGCTTGCGAATACCCATAGTAAGAATTCGGGCGGAGATGAAAAAGATGGGTATGGCAGCAAGAACTACCTTCAACAACAGTCTCCCCCTACGGGACAGACATGAGGCCTTCCATCCGGCCAGCTTACACTCAAGTTTCTCGATCATCAGTGCCCAGTCTGCTTGCATCAACCTGCTACAAGTAATGTGAAAGCCCATGTACGTCAGCGGCAAACTCCCGCGCAGGGTGTCAATGATCCCAAATGCACTCTTCAATCTCCGATTCAGAGAGCCCGAAAGGCACAATAGTAGGCTTTGCTCTATTCACTACCAAACATGAGAGCTCCCCAAAGACGTCCAACATGACGGTCACGACACTGACCTCAATCCATCCCCCCTCGACAAAGAAGATGCTATCATTCGCATACTGCAAAAGGGGATGGAGATATCCCATCTAGTAAATCTCCTGGTTCTGTCCCTATGCACCACATGTGCAGTCAATGATCGCAAGCTCATCCGCCGCGAGAACGAATTAAAGCGACACCAAGGGGCATCCCTAATGAACGCCTCCTTGAGGCTGAAAGAATCCACCTTCCGAGTGCCCGTTCACCAACATAGAGAAGGATGCAGTAACACATCTCTTCATCTAGGATATCCAAGTCTGTGGGAATCCGCGCTTTGCCTGCACCGAGTAAGTGCCAGTCAACATAGTCATACCTTATACGCCTTAAAGAAATCCACTTTCCACAACAACCCATTTACCTCCCTTCTCTTCCAATCACCAACCATCTCTGACGCCATCACAATAATGCCCATAATCAAGCGATCATGTATAAATGCCATCTGCACCGCTGCCACCAAGTTCTCTAGCAAGGTTGCAGAAATCGATAGTCAATACTCGGTCGACAGGGTCACTGATTAAGGATTAATCGGCAGTCGAACGACTAATCGGATTTAGTCGACCATTAGTCAGTTTTGAATTTTTTAATTATTTTATATATATAAATAATTTTTTATACATATATTCTTATATATTAGCATAAATTTGTACTCTTTATATACTATCGTAATGAAATAAAATAAGTAATTAACTTTAAATATAACATTAAGCATATTAGAATAAATTTGCTTTTAAAAAAGCATTTTTTTAAAAACTTTATGTAAAAGTCGGCCGAGTAGTCGACCCACTAGTCGGCCCGATTAGTCGGGTTGACCGACTAATGGCCGACTAGGCCTAGTCGAGTCGGCTACCCCCTCGATTTAACTAGTCGGCCTAGTCGGCCGACTTTTACAATAGTGTTCTCTAGTACAGTACTCAAACGATTGGACATGGCTTTGGCAACAATCAGATACACCACATTGGACAAGGCTATGGGATGAAAGTCCTCCATTCTCTCTGCCCCTTATTCTTGGGAAAGATGAGAATTAACATTTTGTTGATCCTTTCAAAACCGTGGTTAGCCATCACAAACTCGCTCATCACCCTCATCAAGTCTCTCTGAACAATGTCCCAAAAATCCATGTAGTTAACACTAGGAACCCATCAGGACCCGATGCCCCCTCTGCATTCTGCTCCCAAACCATTATCTTGATCTCGTAGAACAAAAAATCTTTAACGAGCACAGTCTGCTGGTTGTGCAAGAAAGTGGAAGCCCCCTCCCTAAGCCACCTCCAGCCTCCGCTGGGCATCGTGCGGGTCATGCGTAGAAAGAATTGGATGACTGCCTTGCCCACCTCGCGATCCTCTTCCCGTATCTCCCCATCCACCAAAATGTTGTGGATGAAGCCGCGACAATGCCTCCTGTTTGCCACCACATGAAAGAATCTAGTGTTCGTATCCCCCTCCTTGATCCAAGTATGTCTAGATCTCTGACGCCACTCAACCTCATGCTTCTTGTTCTCCTCCAAAATGATCCGCCGGTTCGCATCTCTCTCCAAAAGCTCAACTTGAGATAGCTCGGAGCATCCTTCCTTCTGTCAAATTCAATAATCACTTTTTGCGCTGCACAACGACGGGCAACACGACTATCACGGTTCTCCTTCTTGAATTTGCTGTGCCTCTTTCGAAGCGCTTCCAGTTGGAAGAAGTGGCAGCGAGTAGTCGACCCTTCCCCCTCCCACGATGTCCAAAAGTCCTTCACCATCTTCTGGAAGCTAGTCTCTAAGAGCCAAGACTTCTTAAATCTGAAAAAAGAGCGAGGAAGGTTCTCTTCAACAAATGTCCACAAGATCTGTGTGTGGTCGGATCTGGAACATGGCAGTGCAGTTAGCCTAGTCAACGGAAACTCCATCAACAACTCTGTAGAAGCAAGGGACCTATCCAGTCTGAACCCAGAGGGAGAACTACCCCAAGTGTAGGTGTAGTCCAATACGTCCAAGACATCGAGCTGTAGATCGTTCATAATGGCCAAGAAGTCAGTCGACATCAGATCCTACCCTTCACTGGATTTCGATCGATTAACAAAAGGGAGAGTGATGTTGAAGTCACCTCCAACCAACCAATCGACCGAAGGGAAGATGCTTTGACGACGCTTATATCCGTCCAAACTTGTGACTTAAGTTGGTGGTCGGTTGGGCCATAAGCACGGGAGACCGCAAGGGAGGATCTCGTTCTCTTGTCCTTCAAAAGCACCGAGATCACATGACTGGCCAACAGCTCGACCTCACAAAGAAAGAGGTCTTATGCGCCTCCCACCAGCATAGCCAATAGCGGTAAGGCTTTGTACTATGAGAGATAACACCCCCCACCCCAAACAGATGACCACAACTGATTCGTCGACGCTTGAATCTTCGTCTCCTGTAACAAGATGAAATCCCCATGCCATTCAGTGAGAATGCACTTCACCTCCCCCTCTCTTCATCGGGTCTCTTGGACCCTTGACATTCCACAAGATGATCTTCATTGATCAAATGACCTTTTCCGTGAGTTGCAGACCACCCCAGCATTCCTTGCCATCTCCTTACGAAAAGGGGTATCAAGCCTAGGAGTGTTGATCGTAAGCTCAATCGACGACAAAGGGACATCATTGGTTGTTCCCGAGGACGCTTTTGGACATAGAAATTAATCGCGTTTGTTCCCTCCAGCCGCAAAGGGGGTCTGGGGTGCATGCTGCGACCTCTCTTCTTTGGCTTCTTCCCTACTGACAAAACCCTCAAGACACGGCTCTATCAGATCTCGGTCTGGGCCGATTGGCTCTAGCCAAGACAAATGCCTGTAGTCCCGTCTCCCGATTATAATGAGAGGCAGAGGTTCCAGTTCCAGCATAGGAGTCAGAGTCACCTCCATTGTCGGCTCACCCGGCTGAGACCAACGACAAGAGAAGGATTTAAATGAGATGACCATAGGCCGGACAAGAATGGGTTCCAACACCACGGACACCTCCAACCTCTTCGATGATGGCATCTTCAACTCGAATGCAGTCACCCTGGGGACAATGCCCATCTACAACTGGACCATCAAGTGCTCACTATAGTTGGGGGAGAACAACGAGGTCATCTCCCCCTTCCTCACAGTCTGCCCTAGTTTGCCCTCTTCATCCAATCCATCTCCGTCGACCGCATTTCCAACTCTGTCTCCGACAAACCCACCGGTGAGGTGGGCATAATACCCGATTCGGCAGGGGAGTCAGTAGGATCAAACCTCGGCTAGGAGGCGGAGGTGCTGATGTGCCAGTAGCATGGCGTGCGTGAAATTCATCAAAGTAGGGAGTGGACTAACAACTTCCACGACAAAGGCATTAATGTCAACCCCGATGCACTACCATCAGAAAAAATGCGTCACACATCCCCAATAGTCTGGAATGCATGCCTTCGTGATGGTAGGTCATGAGATAATATGGGAACACCCTCAATATGTGCAAAGAACTTATGCGCCTCATGAAGTTCCCCATCCATCGACACGTGCATTCTCCACCGAAAAAGCTCTGAAGACTACGACCCTCTCTACGCTAGAAGTTTGGCTCGGTCCTGTGTCGAGAGGCCCCTGAAGTAGATGTCTTTGTCCTGAAGAACCATAAGATCACCCGAGAAGCCGTCCCCTAGTACCCTGCGACCTCCCCCTCTCGCCAATTTGAGTTGCGGTCTGCCAAATTGAAACACATCTATGTGAATCTTTGGCAGTGTATGCCGCTCTCCCGACGGTCCATGCGCCAAATAAAGACCTCCCGGAGAGCGGCAGAGAACCTCTGTGAAGTTGCCCCCTTCTCATTCCCAACGAGCCACTCCTTCTCGCCGCTCCCAACGAGTCATTCCGAGAGTTACAAATTTATTTATAGCGTTTGCATTGCATTTGCAAATTTTAAAAGTTCCAACTCAGAGCATTTGCATGCGCCACAATATTTACAACGTAAAAACGATCTGGATTAATTACCACCCCATTCCTAGACAACGATAGTGCCTAGATCACAACCACGCATCTCGATCTTTCCTTCTCCGTGCCATTCCAGTCCGCCTCAATGGAGCTCCATAAACTTGAGACACTGTCACTAATCACCGCCTGACTACTAAACTAGTTCCAAACTTCCAAAGAGCTCCCATAAGTGAAGAAAAGGTGGTCAGCATCCTCTACATCCTCCAAGCATATGTGGCAATCAAGATTTGCCCTATGTATGTAGCACACAAATATGTCCTTTGTCAGCATTTTACCCTGCCCCAGAATCCACAAGAAAACTGCCATGTGAGTGGGAACTTACCACTTTCAGATCTTCTTGCAGTCTGCCACACACTCTCCTGGGTCAAAAATCATAGGCCCTTTATCGGCCCGTAAGCCTTTCCCGCCGTAAAGGAATCGTCATGCTAGACGCTACAATCACGATCATTTGTAGGTCCAACCACATCATCAAGCTCCACCGTCGAAGTCTTAAACTCCTCCCCATGTTGATATGATAACTCATATCAAAATTGCGGGCGTGACTGCCCATCCTAAACCTCCACCACAGAATTATCTGGATGCTCCACCATCACCTTTAGTCTTGGGAACCTTGCGTCCAAGCCCCCACCTTCAGTCCAATCATCTGTCCACATCCTAATACTTGTTTCGTCGCCAACTATAGGTCTCATGAACGAACGTACCTCATGTGCCACACAACAGATTCCCCTCCAAAAGTATGAGGGTGCTCTGCCAAGATCCTCAAGTCCATAGAAAGAAAGTCATGGCCCATGGATCCTTTGAACAAGATTGCAGACGGGATTGCCACAATCACCCCAAATACGAGTGACCCAAGTGCTGAGCAAGGCCTTATTCATCTCCTCCAAACTACGTACTCCCCTACCTCCATCCTTTTTCGGATACGATACCGTCTTCCAGTCCACCAACGGAAAGCCATTCAATCACCCAGATGATGACAATAAGAAATGCCTCATGATGGTCTCTAGCTCTTCGGTGCCCCCATCAACATCAATCTGGAGGATAAAAAGAATATAGGGATCACTGACAAAATCAAACGTAACAACACCAGCCTGCCACCCCTTGACACACAAATAAACTCTCACTTTGCCTGCTTTGCTCCTGCTTCTCGATCACCATCAGCCAATTAGCAGCACACATTTGCCCAACTACCACACGCACGCCTATGTACTGCAATGGGAGATCCCTACATGATGATCACAACCAGGTAGCGTACGATTCAATCCCCACATCTACCAAGCCAAAAGGAACAGACTTCCATTTATCCCTATTCAACCTCAACCCTGGCTCATCTCCGAAAATGTCCAGGACTACTGATAACCTTCTATCATTGTCATCTCTACTCTTCACAAAGAGTATCGTGTCATCCGTTTATTGAAGGATGGGAATAGAGATCTCATTCTTTTAATATCCGCTGCAGAAGCCCCTTGAAATTGCCCGGTCCACCATGATCATCAAGGCATGGGTCGAAGAGGAGAGGCGCCGGTAAGCGCCCTTGGTGAACCCCCCGTTGAGGCTAAAAGAAACCCCCCTTCAGTTGCCCATTCACAAGAACTGCACAAGACGCGATCGTGACACCTCTCAATCAACGAAATTCCTCTATCATGAAAACACGCATGTGCGGAGAAGCCTATATGAAACACCAATCCACACAATCATTAGCCTTTGAGAAGTCCACCTTCCACAACACACCCATAACCTTCTATGCCAATCAGCAACAATCTCGAAAGCCAAGACCATGCTGCCCATGAGCTGCCTACCAAGTAAGAAGGCACTCTAGACCCTTGACATGAGCTTGTTCACTACCTCCCTCAACCATTTGGCCAACAACTTTGATACAACTAAATATATCACACTGGACAAGGTAATCGGTATGTAATCCTCGATTATTATTGCAACATCCTTCTTCAGATGCAAGAAAATAAATGAGCAATTGATCCGAGCAAAGCCATCTCCCTCTTAAGATTCCGCAACCACTTCCAACACGTCCTCAGTAATCAGATACCAGAATTCCGTGTAAAAGAGTACATGGAAACCATCCGGCCCATGGCAACCGTCCTTATTCAAGCCAAAAATGACATGATGGACCTCCTACATCCCTACCTACCTTGTCAGAAGTTCCGCATCCGAGCTATACATATGAGTTACACCCATCCCTAACCATCACGATCTGCAGTTTGGAAGTCGCCTGCTCTCGCCACCTCCCCCCACCACCACAGAGTGTGCCAGGTTTATCCTCCTTTTATTGTTTGCGATCGTGTGAAAAGATCTAGTGTTGGACCTTTGTCTCTACTTATACTCATGCTTCCGGTCCTCTTCCTCCAAGATCTTTTGAACCATCCTATGGCTCACGAGCTCCTCGTCTAATTCCCTAGCACCCTTTAACAAGTCCAACCTTCCTAGCTCATCCTGCGCATGGTTCCTTATTAACTCGCGCTCAGAGCGAGACTCCCTTTTGAACTTCGATAACCTGCATCGTAACACATCCAATTTCAGTGTGAACCTCATAGTGGCCGAGCCCTCCGCCTCTACTTCCGATCAGAAATTGCTCACCATATCACTGAAACCCTCCTCTAATAACCAACATCGCTCAAATCTGAAGTACCACGATGATCTTTTGTCGCTGCAAGAGTCGAGGCATAACATTTTATGGTATGGTCTCGACCGAGGAAGGGAAGTAACTGTACCAAGCTAAACCTCTTCAATGCCTCAACAAATAGGAGAAACCGGTCAATATACGAGCACAACAACATGTTCCCCCAAGTATACCTACAATTTTCCACGTCTAGGACCTCCGAAGCGAGCTTCTCCACTATCTCACCAAAATGGTCGGGGCCATAATTCTACGCACCCCCGACCTGTCTTCTGCATAAAGCGTAACTTGAAAATCACCTTTTACTAGCCAAGCCATATCCGAAAATCTATCTCTAATATGCCACAACTCATCCCACACCACTGTATTTGTGGATGCCCCTGCATTGCCATACATTGAAGTAACTACGAAGTATGATTGGTCACCTTTGCTCACCAATGCCACCGTAACCGAGTGATCCAAGGCCTCCTCATCAACCAATTCATAATTGTCACCGTTCCACACGACAACAATTCCCCTTGAGCTTATGATCGCCAACACGACTTGGAATTCGTTGAGATGAGGAACCGAGATGGAACTCCATCTCACCGAATCTTATGAATCAATCTCGATCTCCTGCAGGGTCCACGAGCCCATCATGGACCCAACTGCCAACCGCTTCTCCGGTTGACCCATGCCCCTCACATTCCAGCATAAGAGCTTCATTTGGACATTGAGGGGGAGGCCCCCATCACCTAGACCCCCCCTCTTTGTGCAATTGCCAACTCGAATAGCCTCTCCGCTCCTTTCTCTTTGGTTAATGTTACCGCAGCATTATTAGGGCTCCTCCCCACCTGGATCACATCGTTCTCCTGTCCCATACCTTCCTCAACTCCTTCACGAGTGTCCATCGACCCCTCCTCCGGCCTTCCTCCCCCAACTACAGTTTCCTTTACACCTTCTACCTCACGCTTACACTCAAGAAAATATGTTTCTAAATCCAACGCACTTGCCCAACAGAGTTTCTGTGAGAAGGTCAGCAACTGGTTTACCACACCAGGGCCCATTTTAGCCCAACGTAACTGAAACTCTATGCTCGAGATAACCCCCGATTTTCTCCCGATGTGAGGATGCCACTAACCTACTTTAGCAGCCCTCCCCACCCTGTGCTTGAAACCCTTCCCTCCCCTGCCACAATCACCCAGAGAACCCACAGAGGTTGATCTTTCGCATGTAGATTTCCCATTCGTAAACAGTCCAGGCATGTGTTGCTCTGGGGAGATACCACCCCCCATGAGGTCGATTGTCTTAGTCGTTGCTGATCCAAGAGGTTGCCTTGCTATCACCCCCGACACCAACTACTGCTTATAGAAGCAATGGTCCTCGAAGGCCTTATTCGATCCACCCCAAAGTTCTCTTCAGTGGGAGGCGAACCCGAAGCAGCCCAAAACCACCCCATTGCTCGGGCAGGTCACGACACCTGAGAAGTTGAGCCTCACATCCAGATTAGGAGAGCTCGAGTATCACTTATCCGAGTTCAATCTCGAAGAGCTCGTAGCCAGATCTTCAAATGCATGTATGTTAACATATATTATTCACTTATGTATTTCTTAGTTATTTCCAGTTCCTTCCGTACTATTTATGTAATTTACCCATAGACTACTCTCCTATATAAGAGAGCCTAGGGCTGATGGAATAAATAGGTTCTTTGATTTTCCCAACATGGTATCAGAGCGACGGTCCTAGACCGGAGTTCTTGAAACCCTAACCCTAGCCCCACCGTCAAGCCTCCCTCTCTCCGCGCACGCCGTCGGTTGTGCACCTCGACTCCCTCGCGCGCCGCCGGCCGTGCATCGCCCCGTGCCCTGTGCGCCTCCTCTGCGCTGAGCCTTGCACCTCACGCGACTCGCCTGCGCCTCGCACGATTTGCCTACGCTCTCACACACGTCCCCAGCGCGCTTCACGCGCATATCCAGTGCGCCTCGCGTGCATCCTCCAGTGCTCCCGGCCGAGCGCTGAGCGTGCATCTCCTGCGCATCTAGCGCAAACTCCAGTGCAGCCTCCCACGCGACCAGTGCGCGCCTGCGCATTCTCTTGCGCGACCTCTCGCGTGCTCCCTGCGCGCTCTATCGCGCGCTCCTTCCTGTGCGTCTCTAAGCGGTGAATCAACCCATCATCTTTTCTAGCGCGCACAACTCCAAAAGAATGGGTTTGGTTGCTTGAAGTCTACACCTTGCAACTGAACCCGTCTATGTCCGTGTAGACGATCTTATTCTCAGTCTACTACTCCAGTCTTTGATTATAAGTATGTCTGAAAGTAAGGCAGATATCCCATCCGTAGGCGCCTTTCGAGGTCCAGCACCGATTGTGAAGATGGATGGTTCGAACTATGAATTGTAGGCAATGCAGTTCATGAGTATGATGAAGTCAACCGGTAAGAAGTACATTCTTACTGAAGAAGAGCATGCAGAGAAGACTGGAGTCAATGCCTCGTGGGAGGCAGATGATGCAACCGCTAAAGTATGGCTGTCTGGAACTCTGGCAATCGAGATTGCCAATGATATTCTTCATCAGCCAACAGCCTAAGATATGTGGGATATTCTGGCCACCACATATTCTCAAGCGAAGAATGAGACGAAGATTCTGCAACTTCAGCATGACATATTCACTATCAAGCAGAATGGACGTCCTCTACACTCACTGTACACATCTCTACGAGGGATGTTTCAGAAGCTGTATAGCTTCATGCCTCTGACAGCAACACCAGAGCAACAGAAGACCTACCGGAATGCAACTATGGTAGGAGTGTTTCTAGCTGCCCTCGATCCTGAGTATGAGGCAGCACGGTCTCAGATCTTGGCGGACTCTACTATTCCTTCTATGGAGGAAGCCTTTCACAGGTTGAGCCGGATCACTGTTCCCTCTACGACTACGAATCAGACTGCTTCCGCTATGACTGCCAACAGAGGTCGTGGAGTCCACCATCATACCCGTGGCCGTGGTCCTCGTGGCAGAGGAGGCCGCATTCGGCCAACATGTACCTACTGCCATCGTACCGGACATACTGAAGACACATGCTACTCCAAGCATGGATTTCCTGCATCTGCACGAGTCGCTGAGCAGATAGAGCCTCCATCTGCTGCCTCTTTGGATCAGCGCTTTGATGACCTTGTTGCCCGTCTAAGGGGCATTATTCCTCCATCCGACCCAACACATACTACTGAGAGCCAGTCTGACGCTGCTGCATCCGCCTCTGCTTCTACCAGTGCATCAGGTAGCACACTTGCATTTACTAGTAGTGGATCATACACTTTAGCATAGATTATGGACTCTGGAGCCACGCATCATCTATGTGGCGATCAAAGTCTACTTACAGGATACAGACAGATCCCTCCAGGTCGAACAATGGCCATTGCTAATGGCACACATTCCCCAATTACTGGTCAGGGGGGGATTAGACTGACATCATCCATGCAGCTCAAGAATGTGTTACACGCACTCGATTTTTCAATGAATTTGTTATCTATCAGTCAAATTACAAAGGATTTACAATGTCGAGCGATTTTTGGTCCATCTTCCCTTGTTTTTCAGGACATCCTTACGGGCAACGTGATTGGTCGTGGCTATGAGCAAGGAGGCCTCTATCGCCTCAGTCAGCCTCCTTTTGCTGGAACCTCATCCTTACCTACTGGACCTGTATCCCCTCTGCTATGGAATCTGTGCTTAGGATCTACCGCTTCAGAAGCTGCGTCGTGTGTTACCCCAGGGTCTGCCTCACACATCTATCCAATGTGAGGCTTGTCAGTTGGGAAATCATCATCCGTCTACCTTTCCCAGTCGTCAGTGTCGGAGTAGTACCTCCGAGTTTGAGTTATTTCACATTGATATCTGGGGTCTGAGTCGTGTTCCTGATCATCAGAGACACAGGTTTTATATAGTTATTGTGGATGACTTCTCTCGTGTGTCATGGGTGTTTTTGTTAAAGAATAAATCTGAAGTAGGGAATATTATTATCAATTTTTTTAATGAGATTCGTAATGTTTTCTCCGCATCTGTTAAAATTGTGAGAAGTGATAATGCCCTGGAATTATGTACTCATGTTCTAGCCAGTTATTTCTCATCCAAGGGATTATCCACCAGACATCCTGTGCCTATACCTCCCAACAGAATGGGATCGCTGAAAGGAAACATCGCCACTTACTTGATGTCACCAGGTCACTTCTTATACAGAGCCATGCTCCTTATTCTTACTGGGGTGACGCGGTTCTTACAGCATGTTACCTAATAAACCGTATGCCGTCATCTGTTCTAGGTGAAAAGATTCCTTTCTCTCTTATCTTTCCTGGTAAAGATCTATTTTCCCTTACTCCTCGTGTGTTTGGCTCGGTTGCCTTTGTCCACCAGTTGTCCCCCGGTACTGACAAGCTCTCTCCTAGGACTGTCAAGTGTGTGTTTGTTGGGTACTCCAGAACTCAGAAGGGGTACAAGTGTTATGATCTATTGCGTAGGCGGTATCTTGTTAGTGCAGATGTTACATTTTTTGAATCCGTAATGTATTTTTCATCCTCCGGTGATCAGTTGCTACCTCCAGTTACTACCGATGCCATCTATGTGACACCACCACCAGCAGTACCACCATGATCACCACCACCACCATCATCTGCACCTCCTATTACTATACGTGTTTCACCACTACCATTTCATTATACCCGCAGGCCTACTCCAGCTCATGGTCATGACTCATCACCTAGCTCGCCTAAGGTATGTTCTGAAGATATTACTATTGATGGATCTGATGATGTTTCTGAGCAGGATGTATTATAGAGGACAGATGAGGACACAACGGATTTAGATGTTCCTATTGCTATACGCACGTCGAAGCGGAGCTGCGCCTCATATCCTTTAGCATTTTATGTGTCATTTGAACGACTATCTGGAGATTTCAGGAATTTTGTGGTCGCTTTGTCAGCTGTAGATATTCCACGGAATTACCAAGACGCTCTGAAGGATAGTAGATGGCGTCTAGCAATGGAGGAAGAAATAGCATCACTTCAATCTAGAGGAACTTGGAGTCTGGTTCCTATACCTGCAGATGTGTCCCCAGTGAGCTGCAAATGGGTATTTACAGTCAAGCAGAATGCAGATGGCAGTATTGACAGATACAAGGCTCGTCTTGTTGCTCATGGCTTTGCACAGACGTACGGGGTGGACTATCTTGATACATTCTCGCCAGTAGCCCGTCATTCCACTCTACGGATCTTGCTGTCAGTTGCGGTTACTCGTGAGTGGCCGCTATATCAGTTGGATGTGAAGAATGCATTCTTATATGGTGACTTACAGGAGGAAGTCTACATGCAACAGCCACCAGGTTTTGCTATTGAGGGGGAGTGTTCCAAGGCATGCAGACTTCATAAGGCTATCTATGGCCTTAAGCAGAGCCCCAGAGCGTGGTTTCAG
The DNA here is from genome assembly GCA_037367405.1 of Ottelia alismoides. NCBI lineage: Eukaryota > Viridiplantae > Streptophyta > Magnoliopsida > Alismatales > Hydrocharitaceae > Ottelia > Ottelia alismoides. The sequence goes on from JAZKJV010000607.1 coordinate 591,470, forward strand.
AAGCTCTCAGACCTCTTTGAAAAATAGGGATACAAACATTCTAATGCTGATCATTCCTTGTTTGTACAAAAGACTTCCAGAGGAACTATTGCAATCATGGTCTATGTAGATGACATCTTAATTACATGTGATGATGTACAAGGAATAAAGGAGGCAAAAGAGATGCTGGGTCGTGAATTTGTTACTAAGGACCTTGGAGTTCTTAGATATTTTCTGGGGCTGGAGTTCGCCAGAAATCCGTATGGGCTAGTAATGTCTCAGAGAAAGTATGTTACTGACCTGTTGAGTGAAACGGGAATGCTTGGTTGCCGACCTGCTACCACACCAATGGACCCTAGTATGAAGCTGTACGATGATGATACGGAGGAGATGGATAAGAGAAGATACAGAGAACTGGTGGGCAAACTTCTGTATGTCACTATGTGCTATCTCAGCCTCAAGCTCGGCTATCCGCTTTCATGACACTGGGGGCCGGTCAAATATGCATGTCAAATGGTCCTTCATTCACACTCCACTCTCGACAGGACTAGGACTAAGGCTAAGGGCACAGACAACCTAGGCCCGATATATCCTTTGCAGTGAGTCGAGTGAGCCAGTTCATGGAGCAACCACGCCAGGTTCATATGGATGCCATACACATGATACTCAGGTACCTCAAGTCATCTCCAGGTGCGGGTTTGTTGTTCAAGAAGGGTAAAGCGATCTCTGTTTCAGCTTGTGCAGATGCAGACTATGCAGGGTGTCCTAAGGACAGGAAATCTACGTCGGGGTTTGCTGTATACATTGGAGATTCCTTAATCTCATGGAAGAGCAAGAAGCAAACCGTGGTAGCAAGGTCTTGTGCTGAATATGAATATAGGGCTATGGCCCAGGTTAGCACAGAAATGATGTGGGTAAAGGCTGTGCTTACAGATTTACATATAGAAGTTCCACTTCCTATGGCATTAGAATGTGACAATCATGCGAACTTATTTATTGCAAACAATCCAGCATTCCATGAACGAACCAAGCACATTGAAGTTGACTGTCACTTTATACGTGATATGATCCATAAGGGATTCATTGCTACGTCCCATGTCAGTTCAGAAAATCAAACGACAGATATCTTCACCAAGGCATTACTACGAGGCCCGTTCCAGAAATGTGCATCCAAGCTGAGCATGATTGATATCTATGCTCCATCTTGAGGGGGAGTGTTAACATATATTATTCACTTATGTATTTCTTAGTTATTTCCTGTTCCTTCCGTACTTTTTATGTAATTTACCCATAGGCTACTCTCCTATATAAGAGAGCCTAGGGCTGATGGAATAAACAGGTTCTTTGATTTTCCCAACATAATCAAGTTAGCTGAAAACCTCGAACTTGGATCCGAAATCGAACCGTCAATGCGAACCGCACCCAGAGAGCTCTTGGCGGTGCTAGGGTTTCTAGAAAGGGCCTTTGCGCTTTGCCTCCCCCAAGCCGGTCACCTTCGAGCTTCCTGCTTCCAAACTCAGCCCTCGGTCTTCCTCGGTGATCGCTAGAGACATCAGCGACGTTCCCCCACCTTTCAATACCACGATTCACAACGTCATCGATCTCCGATTGATCCAAAGTGTCCGCGCAACGGGGATCATAGCTTTTTCCCCTGCATTGAGTGGACCACCTTCGAGCCCTCACCCGACTGCTTGCTGGAGCTGCAAACCTCCACCACTTCGGCAACATTGGCCAAGGTCTATCATAACATCTCCACCTTTCTACACCTGAAAGGGATGCCATCAATCGAGAGCTTCCAAGTCGGTGTCCCAGTCTCTGAACTTCCATCGAGGAAGGGCGACCCGGTGGCAAGTCTCCATCCAACACCCCCGCAAAAGCCTCCTTCGCTCCCTCCGACGATAAGACCCTAACACACAAGGTTCTTCCAGGAAGCCAAATAGTGTTGACGTATACACTGCTCTCTTTTGCCGTCAATATCCTCTCCCAGAATTTCCTCAGAATCTCCACATTACCTTCCCCTACCACCTGCCCTTCTAGTGGGCATTTCTTCATGGCCTTTTGGGACAACCGCAACAACATAGATACCCTCAACACATTGGACATCATATCCATGGAGGGGGCCTTTTTTCAGCCACCATATTCGTTGGCGGTGCCTCCTTCATCGACTGCGACCCCTTCACCACACACTCCCTTCTCCGATGTCTCGCGCGTCTGCATCGAAAGCACAACTGCTTGGTCACTGTGCAAGTCTTGGACAAATTGTCAGTGGCTCGTCAACGGAAGCACCACGTCGCCGCTCCGCTTCTGGCCTTCGATGCACGCTTCTTCCCCTTCGGCAGGCTCTGGGGTCTTGCCCCACCTACTATTCCATTTTGACATCTTCACACACCTCCCACTCTTCCCCCTCTATGACGGTGGCCCTCCGATCACCCTCTTTGTTGGTCTTGTCCTCCCTGGCACCGCTTCTGCCCCCACTATCGCTCCCACTCCTGCTCTGCATCCGCGTGTCTCACAGCAAGAGCACCATGTCATGCAGTTTTTCATCCGCTTATTTCCAAGTTTCTGACAATTTTTCTTATTTACCGTTACCAAAGGAAAACTCTTGTGTTTTGTCTTTCAGGTTTGCTAAACTGCTCCTCATTCTGCAATTTAATGTATGAGAATATGAATTTGCTCTCCTTGTTTTTTTATTTGCTAATAATTTTGGTACCTCCAATTTGAGTGTGCTAGTTCTGTATAACTAGTGAGCAAGAGTTGTTTTATTCTTGTATCTGTGATGATTTACCTTGATTTCATCAAAAGGTAAGCAGTTTGCAGGGACTACGACAAGATTATAATCTATTTAGTTTCGCTGCTGTTATATTTTCTTGTGGACATTTCTTTAAATGTCACAATGGAAAATGAGGTGCTGTACTTTCCAGTTGTTTATTTGAAATTTACTGGTACTAGAATCTTCGCTCCTGTTGTAGTACCACACGTTTGTTGCTGTCCTGATCTTTTGAAGCATTAATTTCGAATCCCTATGTCATTATTGTATTGAAACATCGGTTTTTTTCAGGAAGAGGACAGGTGCTACATTTTAAACATTAGAGTCACTGAAATTTTTCTACTATTTACCGAAGTTGTGGAGAACGACTTTCGAATGAATAAATTTCTTGAATTTCTTGAAAGTTCACTTTTTGGGCAGGTACTGTTTACAATCTATTTGACACACAATCTGAAGTAGTTATTTTTTTGGTAATCTAGTTGTATTTGCAGTAATCATGCAAATATTGACGTGTTCTTGTTTATGATATTAGCATATTAACAAGTCCCTTCGCAGTTTTACAATACCAGACAATCCACCATGGCCCAAAACAAGTATTTGGTTACACTGCTCCCAAGCATTCCCAGGCTTATATGTCAAGTTACAGGAGATTGGAAAACTCGCCTTTTGAAGGTGTGTCAGCCTTTAGAAATCTGAGTATTTTCACATGGATTTTATGAGAACTTACAGCATGCGTTGTCTGGTGGTTGGCAGGCATTTACTCACATATTCCAAGAATGCGAAATTGAGTCTAAGTTGAATTTGGCATGCTTATATGTCATCGAAATACTGCTTCATGTATGAGATTTTTTCTGAGATCCTCCCAGTTATTATCACATAAAGTTTCTGTAATTATAACTGCAAAGGTCATGATATGTACCATTGGCAATGTTGCTCTTATATTGATACAATCTGGTTTGTAATCTATTGTTCTGCTCCCTTCTGTTTTTGGATAAAGGGCGAGGACATGTTGCAGTTCGATGCATTTGACAAAGATATACTGATATGTCAGAGTTCTTGGCTACAGAAACTACCTCAGTCCCTGTTGCAATTAAAGGATACAAATCCTTCATTGTCTAAGGTTTGGTATTTTACTATTCATTACATTTTCTTACTGACTTTTTGTTCTGCCTTTTTGTATCTTATTTTTAATAGCCTGCTAGAATGGGAGTTTAGTATTATTTTTGTGAATAAAAACATGTCTAAGAATAAAATAGACGTAGCATCATCAAAGACCAAGAAGAACGAAACATGATTTACGTGATCCTTGGTGGTCTTGGAAAATCGGCTTACTCCACAGGAGTTAGAAAGTTCCATAGTCAATGTTGAGGTGTGTTTTGTTGGAAAAATTGGCGCATTGATATAAGATGGATTGCTAGTTTTCTTCTCGCTGACTGCATCATGAAAAGTTGTTTTCCCATGTTTCATATGCTCATGAAGGCTGAACGGTTCGCAATGAAGGTAGCATATAAATCCATGAAAAAGTTGTTTTCCACCTCAACATGTTTCATATGCTCAAGAGTGGATATGCTCATGTTTCATATGCTCAAGAGTGCATATGCTCATGTTTCATATGCACTCTTAAACCTTATCTCAAAGTTGTAGCATATGGATTCGTAATGCCCAACTTAGAAGTTGCCTTGGTTTTTATGAGAAGTTGCCCAACTTGAAAGTTGCCTTAGTCAATGCCGAGGCATCTTTTGCTGAAAACATCGGCAAGCTTTTCTCCATTGCTAGAGTTGGATTGCAAAGTTTTCTTCTCTTCTTTCAAAAAAAAGTTTTCTTCTTGCTGATCACTCTTATGAAAAAGTTGTTTTAATATGTTTCATATGCTCATGAAAGCTGAACTGTTGGCAATGGAGGTAGCAATTATTGTCATGGTACATAGGTGTAATTTAACAAATGCCCACATGGCGATAACAATTCTATCCGATAAATTCGGGGGTAGTGTATGACATAACTGAGTACTATTGCACTAATGCCATTCAGAGGACGGCCATTGCCATTATCCCTCTGGATGGTAACGCATATTTCCTTGCATATAACACTTCCCACGATGGATTCTGTATAAATATCAAGATGATCAATGAGACAATGTTAGATATAGGATGGCGTTTGCAAGAGTAATTGCCCTTGCGATGTGCAATTAAGAGCAGGAGTTACCCGTGGGTATTTTTTTACAAAAGAACAAAATCGATAGAGAGTGAGATGATTTTACAGGGAGGTGCCCCATGCCTTTTCTCTATATCTGGATGCTTGGAAAAATCTAACATTGTTTGGGAGGTGGACATTGGAGGATGCTTATATCCTTGGTATGCTTGACATGACGATAGTGGTGCAGACAGTGACAAAAGACGTGGTATATTTTAGGATGTAAGGAATAGTGAAGATGGGTAGGACTTTCTGGTGATGGTGATGGGTGCTCGTTAGGTGTTTTAAGGGGCCTTCTTAGACAAATTTTGCTGGAGATGTGATGTGATCCTGAATCTGAATGATACGTAAAATTCATAAATGTAGTTTTTTTAACACTGTACAATATGATTATAACATCTGTAGTCTCTTTGGGCCTTGAAGTATCCTTCAATGGCAAACTTAACAGTACAAGAATCTTCTGATGAAAAATGGACCGAAGTCACAAAACACTCGCCGCAAAACATCTTTGGGCAGCTATCTAAAAAAGAATTTTGGATTAAGATTTATGATAGTAAGTGGTATGCTACCAATCAAGAGAGATGATGAAACATGATTATATGAAACATGCTAGGTACCGATTCTATTTGAAAATGGGGAATTTGCTGGGCCCGGTAATCATCATTGTTGGTTTTAACCTTATGAATTAGGGCCTCTGCTATGGAACTTGGGACCTTACATTATTATTATTGCATATTTTTGGATGTGTCGATTCTTTGGCACACACCCCTTTTCCTTTTAAAAAAACTTGGAATTTCACTTCCAGGTCCAGCCTCTTTTCCACGTGAATCATGGGAGAAAGCTGATGCCACACCTTGTTTGACATGGGCAGTTCTGCGCACCGAAGAAACATGGCGACGAAGTAAATGCGGGGATAATAAAGAAAACACGCGGAGAATAACTCCTATCAATTTGCTACATGGCCTAGCATATTTTAGGAAAACAAAGCAGTATCTTTTGCCTACTTAAATCTTTAAAAAACTTCCATATCTAACGAGTTGCCTTGGTGCATCTATGTTCGAAGTCAATGAGGTCTCAAAGGTTAGAATCTGGGAAGCATCGACTCTGTATGAGGCCTTTAGAAACCGACAATGCGAAGCTGCGTAGAATAGACTCAAAGTGGTCCAATCTTTTCCCTGCCAGCATAGTGGGAGCTTATTTAATCTGTCCTATCTTCCATTTCTGATTTGAGCTGAAAAGAACTCTCGTTAGAAGTTGTGGAAAGTCGTGAATTGAAAAGTTGTATTACTCGTACCCCTAGAGCTCTTTTATATAGGAGAAAAGCTCTAGGGAGAAACTACAGAAAGAAGACTGGAGCAATGGAAAAATATAAATAAAGTCAAAGAGATATAATTATCTCAACACTCCCCCTCAAGCTGGAGCATATATATCTATCATTCTCAGCTTGGAACAATACTGGTGAAAAGGATCCCTCGCAAGAGCCTTGGTAAACATGTCTGCAATATGATCGCTTGGCGCAACATGGGAAGTGGAAATAAGCCCCTTTTGGATCAAATCACAAGTATAATGACAATGCACTTCGATGTGCTTCATTCTCTCATGGAAGGCTGGATTATTAGCTATGAACAATGATGCTTGATTATCACATTTGAGGTGCATTGGAAGAGTCACCTCAATAGGTAGGTCAGTGAGGACGGACTTGACCCACATCATTTCCATGCTCCCTTTGGTCATAGCCCTATATTTCGATTCAACGCTGGATCGAGTAACAACTATCTGTTTCTTACTCTTCCATGAAATCAGTGAGCTACCAACAAAAACAGTGAAGCCAGAAGTGGACTTCCTATCCTTAGGATACCCAGCATAATCCGCATCTGCACATCCAGTAACTGATAGCGTCATATCTCTTCTGAAAAGAAGACATGCACCTGGAGAAGATTTTAGATATCTCCAAGGTTGCAGAAGTCGGCAGTCGGTACTCGGTCGGCAGGATCACTGACTAAGGATTAATCGGCAGTCGGGAGAGTAATCGGATTTAGTCGGGTATTAGTCTGTTTTGAATTTTTTAATTATTTTAAATACATAAACCAAGTTTTATAACATATACTCTCATTTATATTCATATATTTAGCAGTTCTAATATTTTTGAGATCTTAAAAAATTATAGCAATAGAAGAAAATACGAAGCAAGTTAAGAACAAAATGTTTGGTACATAGCACGGGCAAAATGTTAAGAACAAAATGTTTGTTACATAGCACGAGTTGAAGTTAGAAATAAATTATTACAAAGCTAATCAACAACCACAAAAGTTAAGTAACCTAAGTTACCTAACTATCATGCAAATCAACAAGAAGTATCAAAGTTAACGAACATTTAGGCGTAATAAACACAAATTCTAATTATATATTAGTTAACCAACATGCAAATCGACAAGAATATGTGGGTGTGGGTGTGGGAGCGTGTGGGTGTATGCACGTGTATGTGTGTGCACACTCTAAGCTATATAAGTATATATTTAGAATGGTATTTAAGAACATTTCATATATGTATATATGTTTGTTATATTTTATTTCTTTTGTATATTTTTATTTTATATTTTTATAAAATTAAATCATAAAGTTTTAAGTAAAATTATCCAGGATAGTATATTAATTAGTTGATATTTTGTATCTAGATGAAAAACTATAATTTAAAGTACAGAAGTATACAGAATTTTCTTATAATTTTTATTTAACGTTTTTAGTGTTTTTATATTTTTGATTTATTTGTGAGTTATACTTATTAGCATGTAACCTTAAGGGTGCGTTCTTGTATCGGGTTAAACCACCCCAAGGGTGGTTTAACTCCCCTACCCCATATTTTCTCCCTCCACATGGGTCCCACTTTTTATCTTTTTTAGAAAATTAAATAAATCAATTCTCCATCATCAATTCCATCAAAAAATAATATACTATACCATCATATCATATAAAAATTATAAACTACTCTACTTCTACTCACTTTTTCAAACTCCAATACAATCACATCACAATAACTTCTCACTTTTTCAAACTCCAATACAATCACATCACCCCAAACCCACTTCTAACCCACCCCCAGTTTAACCCTCTATCCAAACACCAAAACCCAAAAATGGGTTACCTGCAACCAGTTTAACCCACCTAAACCCACTATCCAAACACCCCCTAAGTATCTCATCTTATTGTCTAACAACAAGTCCTAAATCTCATCTAATTCTAAATTGGTAATCGAGTTTATGGTTTGCGCCTAAACCTATATCCGAAATCTCTATGCAAAAGTCAGCCGAGAAATCTCTATGCAAAATTCGGCCGACTAGTCGACCAACTAGGCCGACTAATCTGGCGACTAATCGGGTCTGACCGACTATTGGCCGATTTGGCCTAGTCGAGTCGGGTACCCCCCCGACTCGACTAGTCGGACCGACTAGTCGGCCTAGTCGGCCGACTTTTACAACAGTGGATATCTCAAGATCATACAAATTGCATGTCTGGATTGCTCCATAAACTGGCAGACTCTGCTCACAGTAAATGATATGTCAAGCCTGGTAATAGTAACATATAACAATTTCCCTACAGCTCTCTGTATTTTCTCTTATCCACCTCCTCAAAGATATCATCATAGAGTCTAGCATTGGATCCATTGGTGTAGTGGCAGGTCTACATCATGTCATGCATGTCTCAGCCAAAAGGTCAGTAACATACTTCCTTTGCGTCATAACCATACCTGCTGATTGCGTGCTAACTCCAAGACAAGAAAATAACGTAACTTGCCAAGGTCCGTGGTCACAAAGTCCAAGGAAATCCTTAGTCTCCTGAATACACTGTTCATCATTGCCAGTAACAACTATATCATCAACATAAACTAAGACAACAACATTACCTCTCTGAGTTTCTTAACAAAAAGAGAATGATCTGCAGTAGTGCTGACAAAATCATTCTGTTCAATCAGTTTTGAGAGCTTCTGAAACCAAGCCCTTGGACTATGCTTAAGACCATATATAGCCTTGTGAAGTCGACACACCGTACTGGAGCCCCCCTCAGCAACAAACCCTGGTGGCTGCTGCATGTAAACTTCCTCTTGTAAATCGCCATACGAGAATGCATTCTTAACATCTAACTGGAAAAATGGCCAGTCACGTACCACAACAACTGCAATAAGAATCCGCAACGTGGAGTGACGCGCAATAGCAGAAAAAGTGTCCTGATAATCTATCCCATAGGTTTGGGTGAACCCACAGACAACCTGTCTGGCCTTATATCTGTCCAAAGTTCCATCATCTTGGTGTTTTATAATAAACACTCACTTGCTGCCAACTACAAACACATCTGGAGGAGCCTGTAGAACACTCCACGTACCACGAGATTACCGCCATCTCCTCTTCCATGGCCAGACGCCGCGGACTACTCTGCAATGCCTCCTGATAGGACCGTGGTATCTCCACGGCTGACAGTCCCACAACAAACCTCTGAAAATCTTCGGACAGATGCTCCAAGGATACATGAGAAGCTAGAGGATGCATAGTACACGCCCGCCTCTGCCTCCGTAGAGCAATAGGTACATCTAGATCGTCAGTACTCACAGAAAGTGTATCATCCAAGACATCCTGCACATCATGCTACACATGCAAATCACCAATGCCATCAGAAGAACTCATATGCTCAGAACATACCTTTGGCATGCTGGATGATGGAGGTGACACTTGAGCACAGGGTCGACGCTGGTAAACTGTAAACCTGAGGAAAGAAATTTGGCTGCTGCGGAGGCAGTGGTGGTTGCGGTGGTGGGGGAGGTGGTAGGGTTGGGGTGGTGACGATGATGGTATAGTGGAGTATGGAGGTAGAGGCATATAGACCTCCTCTCCATCTTCTGAAGAACTGAGTTTGTCACCTGTAAGAGAAAAATACATAATGGACTCAAAGAAGGCGACATCAGCACTAACATAGTATTTTCGTCGAGCAAGGTCAAAGCAAGAATATCCCTTTTGGGTCTTGGAATACCCAATAAACACACATTTGACAGCTCAGGGAGAGAGCTTGTCAATACCAGGAGATGTCTGATGAACAACAACCACAGAATGAAAACACGAGGCGCTAGAGAGAAAAGATCCGTCTCGGGAAATGCAATTAAGAACTGGATCTTCTCCCCCAGAACAGAAGAGGGCATACAGTTCACCAGGTAACAAGCATTTAGAACCGCATCCTCCCAGTACGAATGAGGAGCACGACAACCCCATTCTGTTGGGAAGTATATGCACAAGATGTCTGATGCACAATACCAATGGACTTAAGGAATTGGGAAAGCTGAGTACTGCAAAATTCAAGAGCATTGTCTGAACGTATAAAATTGACTTTTGCAGAAAAAATATTCATTATTTCATTAATAAAACACTGAATAACAAGACCAACATCAGTCTTATTCTTAAAAAGAAAAATCCAAGACAATCTTGAAAACTCATCAACTACAACAAGATAAAATATGTGTACCTGATGATCCGGGGCACGACTTGGACCCCAACTATCAAAATGAATCAATTCAAACAGACTATGAGTACTCTGACCCTGGTGACTCCGATAAGTTGACCGATGATGCTTCTCAAGCTGGCAGGCCTCACACTGAAAGGTAGAGCGAGGATAAATCTGCGGAAGAACATGACACAACTTTTGCAGAGGAGGATGACCGAATCGAAGATGCCATATGTAGGGAGAAACAAACCCAATGTGAAGAGAAGAGACACCAGCATACGAAGATTGCACCTGTCTGTAGAGACCCCCTTGCTCACGGCCAGAACCAGTCACCCTGCCCATGATAATGGCCTGAAACACAAGAGCAGATGGATCAAATATGACATGACAATGTAAATCTATTTGACTAATTGATAGTAAATTCATAGAAAATTCAGGAGCGTAAAGAACATTCTGAAGTCACATTGTAGGAGTCAACTGCACCTCCCCCTGACCAGTAATGGGAGAGTGTGTCCCATCTGCTATCACAACAGATCATTAGGCTGAGTTGGAAGAAATTCACTAAACTGGCCCCTGTCACGACAGAGATGATGAGATGCTCCTGAATCCATGATCCATTCTGATAAATCCAGTGTTCACGAAATCGTCCGCACGTGCCGCATATGCGGCCGCATATGCCCGAGCGGCATGCAGAAACACACCGATTACGTGAATCAGTGCATTATGCACCCTACTCGCATATGCGGCCCGCATATGTCCCACATATGCCCCGCATATCTCGCATATGCCCGCATACTGCTCCAGCAGCTCAAACTTTTCAATCTTCTCATTCAGGTCCTTAATTCCGTAACTCTACCTCTTCCTTCATTTTATTGTAAGAATATGACATGCATTTGTATACAATTGCAATGGATTATACCATTATGTATATGCAATGTTTTATGTTTTCCTCATGTATTGTTTTCACGAGTATATGCAATATATCATCGAATATTTATATATATGCTGATTGAGATTTTGCTCATTTAGTGCATTTATGTGTAACTTCTGTTATCATGAAACATCTAATATGTGAAGTTTTTATGGTAAATATTTTTTGTGATTAAATATGAGGCAATTAAAAGCATATAAACACCCATCTAACATGAATCGTTTTCATAGATCTTCTTTAACTCCACTTAGATACAGAAATTCAGTGGAATGTTATTCATATATATTTATTTTTAAATTAAAAATTAGAAAACCGCGCAGAACCGCATATACCCCGCATATGCCACTGTATACCGCTTATTCAGTATTCGGTGACCTGTCCGAACGCATACGCATATCGCTTTCCTGAACCTTGGATAAATCTGCCTTGTAACAACTAGTAAAGGCATATGCTGTACCTGATGTGGATGCTGAGGCAGCTACCTCTGAGGATCCTGATTGAGAGCCTGAATGAGAGATGGTTGACCCTGGAATAGGCATGATCTCCTTGAGTCACACCACAAGTTCGCCAAATCTTTGATCAGCAACCAGTGATAGGTTCCCAACCTGTTGGGTCTGTTCTGCAACTCGAGCTGAAGCAGGAAATTCATGCTTAAAATAGCAGGTTTCCTCAGAATGGCCTGGCTTGTGGCAGTAGGTGCACGACTGACGGGTTCGACCACCCCCCCTCTGCCACGATTGAGGCCCCCCACCATGGTATGGTGTAGGGCTTCCGCTACCACGAAATGCAGCCATAACTGAAGATGTCTGGGACTGTAAGGTACAACCGGAGGATATATTTAACCTGCTCAGTTCGCGATATGCCTCCTCCATTGGAGGTATAATACTATAAGTAAGAATTTGTGCTCTAGCAGTGTCATACTTAGGATCAAGAGCTGCTAGAAGGACCCCAGTCATCACAGAGTCTCTATATGCCTTGAGCTGCTCTGGCGTAGCAATCAAGGAAATGTAACCATGTAACTTCTCAAACATACCCCTCAAAGATGTGTAGAGGGTATGAAGAGAGCGATCGTTCTGCTTCGATGTGAAGATATCGTGCTGGAGTCGCACTATCTTCGACTCATTCTTCGCCGACGAGTATGTAGCGACGAGAATGTCCCACATAGCCTTTGCAGTAGGCTGACTCAGAATATCATTGGCTATATCTGGTGACCAATGTTCGAAATCTCGATTTCGATTTTGTTTCGGTCACCTGAAATTTTGAAATTCCGTCAAAATTTCGGGAAATTTCGATAATTTCGGTGGAAAAGTCGGAAATGGCTCAAAAAACCTTTTTTTTTCAATTTTATTGTAAATTTTTATTTTTCAAGTTATTAGAACAATAAATAACATATAAATACACAATTATTTCACACATATTGCTCATCTATACCCTTATATTGACATATCAGTCATATTGTAGAATATGTTAGATATTGCAAATGGAGTTAATCTAAGTATTTCAAACAATGCAACAATAGATATACACTTATAGGCTTATAGCATACATATCAATCATCTTATCATCTTTGACTATGATGGTATGTCACACACCATAACCATATCAAATATATCGTTGTTAATAGTTAATACTTAATAACAGAGCAATAGTCTTACAAGTTACAACAAGTGAAAACACATATATTTCATATAGAGTAATAAGAACATGCACGATCAATGCAATAAAAGATTAAAATATATTACCTGGTGATTTGGTTCAAAACCAGGAGTTCCACGATGGATCTGAATGACCCCCCTTCCTTGTTGTCTCTCATAACGCATCGCATATTCAATGAACTCGCAGTAGTTCTCCCACGTCATGTACGAGTACATGGCCTTGTAATCCATCACACACTGCCTGTATAGGTGGTCATTGATGCCATGAGTATCCCGAGACGAGGATAAGCAGCACTGGATCCGGAATCACGAGTGGCACGACAAGGCTGCGAACTACTGGCTTGAGATCCTCGGGACGACGACGACGGAGTAGGAGAAGATCTCTTCGGAGGAGGAGGAGGAGGAACTGACGTGTACTCAGGGAAGAAACCATAACTGTCACCCCCAAAGAAGCGGCCCTGACACTGCTCAGGTTGGCTATTGGTAGTTGTCACCGCTGTAGCTATTGTATCACCCATATCCACTGTAACCATATGAATATGATGGAGGTGCATACTCTTAAGGAGGAGAAGGTCCTGGAGGAGGAGCATGAAAGTATTCCGGGAAGACGCCAAATGATTTCTCATCGTGCGACGATCCATAACCGCCTAAAGGACTTGGTGTTCCTCCGCGATATGGGCTGTCAATGTCCATGCATCTCAAGGAACCTGCATATGATATCAATGAAGGATATAGGGAGATCCTCAAGCGCATCACAGAAGCGTAAGCGTCGTATCGAAAACGACGAGGAGCGACTAGTCGCACTAGTTGCTCGATGCAGCGGAAATTAAAATTTTTCATGCGACGAACCCACATGATCGAAGAACACTTCTTGAATCGTTTTGTCTAAACCACAAACAAGTAATAGGATTACCTCTTGAAGCGTAGTTGCGATCAAGTCTCTGAATGAAGAGACCTCCTGTCTCAAGTCCGATCCGACGGAGGAGACGCTTGCGAGCGCGGGGATGAATCTGGTGCTTCTCGCAATCCATGTTGATGATCCAAGTAGCGGATCTCCTGATCTCGACACACGAGATCCGACATCTTCTTCACGAGAGAGGCGTACCGAAGGAGACGGAGATCCACGAGCAAACGATCGGGCATCATAACGACGATGCTGTGGTGATGGAGACTCTCTAGGGCATCCATGGTGGACGACCATGGGAGAGGATGAGAGAGGGCGTGTGGGAAGAGAAGAGAGAGAGAGAGAGATGTGCTTCAAAAGTATGGCCCTTGAGAGCATGGTATGCCTCTCTATTTATACGATTTTGGGATCCATGGATCTCAATCCATGGGACATATAAAATCAATGGATGAGATTGATTTATGTCTAATCCAATGGTCAAGATTGTTGTTGGTAAAAACCAACAACTATATTTGAACATCAAATATAATTCAATCCTAAATTAGATCAAGCAATTAAGGAGATATTAGCATGGAGATCACTCCCCATAAGGAAAAGGGGGGACGGCTACCACATTCCTTGTGAGAATGTGTAGCCGTCTACCATCTCCTTATGGTGGAGGCAATCTCATGCAATATCATGAGATTGCGTATCTCCATGGATTTCTCCCATAATCTCCAACAACTTTTGTTGTGAATTATTCTTCAAAAATAATTCATAATTAATTTTGAGAATATTGCAATCTTGCCATTGGAAAATTGTGAATCACATTCACAACCCAAAATAAATAATAATTTACATTTTCAATTAATTACACAATGTGTATCCAATACACGTCAATAATTAATTAACAAATATAAATTATAATTAGCTCTCTCTAATACATTATAAATCACATTTATAATATATTATGAATAATATGGATAGTGCTATCCACATTATTCATATCCATAATAATTAAATCACATTTAATCATCTTGGATCTCTATTCTCACATGCCCAAATAATATGAATCACATTTACATTATTCACATCTTTGATATTCAAATCTCATTTAATTATCTAATATAACTCTCCTTATAATATGAATCAAATTCATATTATTCATGATCACATTTAGTTATCCATTTTCTCAATGCTCGGATACATATATCAACAATAGAATTATCCATGAACTCTTTCAAGGATAATGCGCTTTCTCCGCGAATACTTGGAGATAAGGACATGGCGATTGTATTGTTCCACGTATAGTGATTTGGATATTGAGATCACATCTCAAATCCAGATCTCGGACCTCCCATAGATGCTTGATTAAATCAATACCGCAAATCTAATATTCTTATTGTATCTTTATCACAGTCAGATCAATGTCCAACATTTGGATCAAGATCATATTACTTCTCTACTGAGAGGAGTCACTAAAATTCAGACCCGTTTCATAACTCCCTAGGAATGGAAGCGTCATGGCTATACAATCGTTTATGATCACATCACCCTCAGATATTACCAATACCTGTACATCCTGCATGCTAGAAGACTCAGAATAAACCTGAAGTATAAGATCAATTTTACAATGTCTACTTCAGAGTTTTTTATCATTAAGTTTCTCATTCGATCATTGGGAGTCGGTATAGATCATATACTTTCCAAAAGCATATATCATACTTAGGTCTTGATCATATACTTTCCAAAAGTATATATCAAACCTACAAATTCAGTCAAGCTTTCAAAGCGAGACGACCGTGCACGGAATTTGGTTCTCCCCAATATCTCACGAGTGAGCTCATGTCTTCTGGTTCAGTAACTGAACCTGTATGATCCCTTTGGGAGATCATATTACTTATATGCCCTTATATGTACACCAATGCGCCGGTGTATAGACCTTGATTAGGTCATCAACCTATTGGTCTGCCAAATGTACATACTTAGACATATAGTAACACATCTATCTCCGGTTAGAGGATGCGTGCCTATATCATGACAGCATACGACATAGTACTTTGGTTATCTCAATCTCGTTAAGTCAACTCTTTGACCTAACTAATCTGACACCTCCGAATCTCTATATTCCTATGCAGAGGACCTGCATCAAGAGGTCGGTCAGATATCAACCTAACTGAGAAAGGATTGCCATCTCCTACTTAGGCTGGAGATCATCTCTCAACAATTATTTGGCGGTGCTTGATGAGTCCTCAATCTAACTCTTTAGATATTCATCCTAGCACCAGTCTCTATGATTCAATAATTGTATCAACAGCTGTATGATCATTAAGATGGCCATCGTACATAACTCTAATTGTACTAAGGGACTTATTATGCAAATTATTTATTCTTTATTTCAGATCAGGGAATGATATTCGCAATAACATTTATTGCATAATGGCTCGCCATGGGCTCGCATGTCCAACAATCTCCCACTAGCCTAAAGAGCCATTAATGTGGTTTAATCATTTAAACCCACACTCATGTGATAATCATAGGCTATTTAGAAAATAGCTAGGTAAACTGATCAATCATTCTGTTCCCAAGAGACTATGCCAAGTCCTTTTACGGCACTTGCATATCCCCTAGTAACATTGCTCGCATTCAATGCGAATGTTGCATCTTATGCAACTAATACTCAATTTTGTTATAGTGTCCTTGACACTATAGCTCGATAATTATTATAACCAGTAAGCCCATAATCCTTATCAGAATACCTTTATTCCTAGATATCTCTATCTCCTATGGTATCTACAGTTAAGACCCTTATAGATCACTATCTACAAGGTCTTAAACTTTTGAAGATAAAACTTTGAGATCACTATATCTAAGTTTCATCTTTGAAGATATTGTTATTACTTCGATCAAGTGTTTTATTCCATAGTAGGATTAGTAATAGATTACTACTCCCACTGCATGGCAGACATCTGGCTCTTTTGCACTTCTAGCACACACTCAACTTCTCGTAACTGATGCACAAGTGCAAGCAGTTCTAGCATTCACTTCCTCAACTCTCTGAGGTGCTATCCCTTTAGATAGGTCAGTATCATATCTTGAGGGAAATAAGCCTTTCTTGGAATTTTCCAGAAAATGGAAATGTCCAAGGTGTACCATTAATGTGACGGTTCCAATATCCTCTTCTCTTTACTTCTGAACAACTTTAGAACTAAGATCTAAGAGGTATCCTTGAGATCATATCTTAGGGTATGGAACAACCAAATTATAAAACACTTATTATTATCCTTATTTCATTCCAAATGATTAGAATAATATCTACATTTAGCACGGTGAATACAATGGCACTCCCACTAAGCTTCACGTGGTTCATCAAGATTTTATCTGAAATCAAAGCATTTATAATTTCATCAAATCTTATGTTCCAACTGCAAGAAACTTATTTGAGTCCAAAGATGGAGTTCTTTAGCTTGCACACCTTGCTTTCCTCAACCATGAAGCCCTGGAGCTACTTCATATGAATATCCTCAGAGAGGTATTCATAGAATAATGCAATTTTGACTCGCATTATGAAGATGTCATAGTCAAGTTGTGTAGCTATAGTTAGCAATATTCTAATGGGTTAAAGCAAGGTCACTGGAGAGCAAGTCTCATCGCAAGCGATGTCTTCTCTTCGGTGTGCAGCTCATGGCTACGAACCGTGCTTTGAATGTCTCTACCTTCTCATCAGGTTCCCTCTTTCTATTAAAGATCCATTTACACCTTAATGGGTCTTACCCATATAGGCGGATCCTCAGGGGTCCATATACAACACTTGTATATGAAGTCAAGTTTAGACTTTATTGCTAACATCCATCTTTTCATGATATGATCTTCAAAAGCATCATCACATGAAGTCAGATCATTGTCAGATTCAACTGACACATGGAATCCTTTCTCAAACTTATTTGAAGAGGTATTAATGTTTCATCTTTAATTGTCTATTTAGTTTTCGATTTCAGGAGCCTCATTATCTTCTCAAGGTTAAATGAGTTCCTTTACTTCATTTTCATCTTGATTCTCAAGAGAGTCATCCTCTAAGAATCACATTCTCAGAGATGAAATCCTTTAAGAATCTCAAGGTCATAAAGTAGGTATCCAATACCATCCTTTATTTTCCTAATGAAGTAGCACTCTCTGGTGCTAGATTCCAGCTTTCTAGCATGGAACCTTGTATGGATATATAATGTAGTCTCTACCACATATATATACCTGGAAACTAAGAGATAATTATGCTAAGATTAATCATTGATTAAATCATGTCACACATGATCAATTATATCTCCCTACAACTCTATTGAGTTAAGGTTCATTAGGAGGATTGAGATAGGAATGATATTCACATCTCCATAAGGTATTCCTTGAATTCATCTAATAGGTATAAGCTAACTTGGTTAGATCAAATTCATTTCATCTTCCTTTAAACTTTGGTTCTAAACCAGAATTAAGAAATCTTTGAACATTTCAAAGGTTTCTTAGGTGAAGAGAAGAAATTTCATATCATACACAATCGTCAATAGATATCACATATCCATAATGTTTACTATGATATAGATGATTCACATACATCAATATGTATGAGATCCTGTATACCATGACATCTTCCATCTTTCCCAAAGTAAGGTGTATTGGACATTTTTCTTTGAATACAATATTCATAAATATGCAAGTTTTGAAATTTAGACATTCTAAAGTTTCATCTCTTGCTTGTTCATTGATCTCATCAACAGACATATGTCCAAAACATAATGCCAGATCATTGTCAAATGATCTTTATCCTCCTATTGATCTTTAAGGGCCTGTTTGGTTGCTGGGTTGGACTGGGTTGGGGTACCCCTGTGAATAGTAAATTGTACCCCTATGAATAGTAAACTGTGAGGAGGATTGAGAGGGTTGGAAGGAGGGGTACACCGGTGTACCCCAACCCAACCCAGTCCAACCCAGCAACCAAACATGCCCTAAAGGTTTAATTTTCAGTATTAGAAATCTTAATGAACCATTCATTAATTTTCTAATTTAGCAGAGTCCACTAGATGTTAGATTACTATCTGAAATATATCCATCATAACTCTCTATGATAGGTTTACTCCGGAATTCATGTTTAATTCCAACATTTAGAAATAAACTATGAGTGTATTCTAATATCCAGGTCACAGAGACATTCTCTAAGACTAAGGGCTCCCTCTGAAAATATGAAGTCTATTGATCCAATGGAAATTGTTGCAACAATTGCATCACTTCCAAAATAGATGATCATTAAACTTCAAGATCAAATTTCTAATATTCTATTACAGCTGCAACCAATTGCAAGTGTCTTTAGAAGATTGAGATACAATTATTAGACTTTATCTTATCAAATAAGTAAATCAATATCAATGATTATATGTAGATTATTCTGATGTACTATCCGATTCCTTCTGTAAGGATTCTAGATAGATTTGATAGTCATACTATCAACATATCAACTTATTGCAGTATTGGCGTTCATCCAACTCTTTGGTTGTCAAATGGAAGTCACAGAAGTATAGTCAACTCTTTGACTATACTTCTTACTTGGGTCCAACCCATGCTTACATTGCGCTCCCTTTATCTATAAGCAACCATTGCTCAAGACAAAGGATCTCTTATGTTAAAATAAAAAATTTCAATATAAGAGTATTTCAACAATTATACATGCTTCATTAAATTTATACAATATGAATATTATGAAGCTTCATGATTGCTAGAGTATAGATAGTAGAATGATGACACTCATCGTATCTACATCCATTTAAACTCTTAAAACTTAGGTTCATGTAGGTACTCAAACAATTTGAATACATCATCTCCTATAGAGCTACCATTCTGCATAATGCAGAGAACCATGTCATTCATGATTATATGTCGAGAGCACATATGTATGCTAGAACATCTTCTTAGATTTTATAAGGATTATTTGATAATTACGATCATTATCGACGTGTCACTTCAAAAGTATATTCGATGAGATCAAGACTTATAGAGACATACAAATCCTAGGGTTTTAGTCCTATTGTCTATTCAATTATCATTCCTCATTATTATGAGGAAACTTGCACATTGCAATCACATACATTATGTCCAATTGCAAGTACAATATCTGGATCATGGGTCCAATCCATGATATTCTACTGGTTATTGAGTATAACATTGATTGGGATTAAAAAAGGATTATCTGAAATAAGAAATTTTGCATAAATATATATAGATATATATTTTACTTTGATTTAGGAATTTTCATATCAAAGTTGTCTTGCCTTGTCAACATTGAAAGTTCATTCCCTTAATCACTTTCAATGTAAGAGATATACATACCATTATATCTCAGCAAGATCTGGGATCTCCTTCCTTATCTTTGTTACATCCCAATAATATGAGAACCTGTAACTCGGATAAAAAAAAGCAGGAACACATTCCGCCTTGCAAGTCCAACTTGCATCTCCTAATTCGGTCTTTAACTCCCGGGCTCACCACCCCTAAGGTGATGTTGATCCGTCATTAATTGAACCAACTGTCAACAGGAATACAACTCGCTATGCGCAATCCAATATCGCCCCAATAATATGAGGACCCGATATTAGGGTCACTACGCATACGTCCTTACTCTTTCGAGAAGCGACCAGCCCGATCCAAATGGATCGTATGCAGGAGCTGTCACTTCGGACATGCGTCTCCTACATACAATATCTGGCGATGGAACCCTTCGCCTTGACGGGAGACTATGGATGTCACTTATGTGATCCTCCATCTTTTATTCAAATTTTAATTAATTATTATGAATCATATTAATATAATTTATTCTTCCAAGAGAAATAATAACTCTATTCATAATAGAGTGTTCCAATCATATTAAATTAATTATCAATCCAATTCAATCAACAAACATGATTGTTTTTACTTGAATATATATATGGTATTATCTCAAAGTACGTATTAATTCGAATTTTAATAATTAGAAAAATATATCATGATCTCTCAGGCATCATTCATTCCATACCCGCTGTCATGGCCAGTACCGGTGGGAGTGGGATGGACCGCAACCGGTGCGACCTGCTACCCCAGCGATCCCCGACTATACACCATATCCGCCTCGGGAAAAAATAATGCCGAGTCAATCACTTTGTACTTGAGATGATCATCGATTCTTCAACCGAAATTATACCATATAATAATAATCAAAATATTTTTGGTTATAAGGAAATTTGCTAGACAAATTCCCAATCTTATTCAAGATAGGAGTTTGATGATTGTGTTTTCAATTATGATCTAGATCAAATCTAATCAATTTATTGGTTGAGGCCAAGTCAATTAAGGAAATAATCATCATTCAATATTTCTCAATTATTTTCCATAATTATTTCATGAAATTAACAATTAATTTCACTAATTGACAATGACATGGTTCTTGATTAGGACTGTAATTTCAGCAGTGACCCCTACTTATTAAAATTAACATATCTCAATCAATTTAAATCTAAATTAGACAAAATCAATTTTCAAAGATTGCTAATTTGATTTAGGACATAACCTAAGTAATATTTCACGCATTTCGAGGCGGATCAAAACAGTAATTAACTCATTAATCATGTTAAGATTCGCTCATTAATCATGTTAAGATTCGCAGTTCATGCAACAGTGAATACATGTTCATTAAAATGATCATATCTCGAGCAAACGGAATCCAAATTACGTAAACTCAGATCCTATGGTTTCCTTATTTAATGGGGAACAAAATCCAACTTTTATTTTCGTGTTTAAACAATTTAAACAGGGCCGAAAATAATCACTAAACAGAGATGCGAAAATGTAATGCGATAAAACGTTCGCAGCCCTAACGAGCCCAAGTCGCCTTCGGTTTTATGGATCGTATCCAAAACCTTCGACCTAAGGCTCTGATACCACTTGAAGGATATAGGGAGATCCTCCAGCGCATCACGGAAGCGTGAGCGTCGTATCGAATACGACGAGGAGCAACTAGTCGCACTAGTTGCTCGCTGCAGCGGAAATTAAAATTTTTCATGCGACGAAACCACATGATCCAAGAACACTTCTTGAATCGTTTCGTCTAAACCACAAACAAGTAATATGATTACCTTTTGAAGCGTGGTTGCGATCGAGTCTCTGAACGAAGAGACCTCCTGTCTCAAGTCCGATCCGACGGAGGAAACGCTTGCGAGTGCAGGGATGAATCGCGTGCTTCTCGCAATCTATGTTAATGATCCAAGTAGCGGATCTCCTGATCTCGACACACGAGATCCAACGTCTTCTTCACGAGAGAGGCGCACCGAAGGAGACGGAGATCCACGAGCAAATGATCGGGCAGCATAACGACGACGCTGCGGCGATGGAGACTCTTTATAGGGCATCCATGGTGGACGACCATGAGAGAGGATGAGAGAGGGCGTGTGGGAAGAGAAGAGATAGAGAGATGTGCTTCAAAAGCATGGCCCTTGAGAGCATGGTATGCCTCTCTATTTTTAGGATTTTGGGATTCATGGATCTCAATCCATGTAACATATAAAATCAATGGATGAGATTGATTTATGTCTAATCCAATGGTCAAGATTGTTGTTTGTAAAAACCAACAACTAATAATCTAATTTAAATCAAATATATTTGACAGATCAAATATAATCCAATCCTAAATTAGATCAAGTATTTAAGAAGATATTAGCATGGAGATCACTCTCCATAAGGAAAGGGGGGACAACTACCACATTCCTTGTGGGAATGTGTAGCCATCCACCATCTCCTTATGGTGGTGGCAATCTCATGCAATATCATGAGATTGCATATCTTCATGGATTTCTCCCATAATCTCCAACAACTTTTGTTGATATTTTTCTTCAAAAATAATTCATAATTAATTTTGAGAATATTGCAATCTTGCCATTGGAAAATTGTGAGTCACATTCACAACCCAAAACAAAATATAATTTACATTTTCAATTAATTACACAATGTGTATCCAATACACATCAATAATTAATTAACAAATATAAATTATAATTAGCTCTCTCTAATACATTATAAATCACATTTATAATATATTATGAATAATATGGATAGTGCTATACACATTATTTATATCCATGATAATTAAATCACATTTAATCATCTTGGATCTCTATTCTCACGTGCCCAAATAATATGAATCGCATTCACATTATTCACATATTTGATAATCAAATCTCATTTATTTATCTAAGATAACTCTCCTTATAATATGAATCAAATTCATATAATTCATGATCACATTTAATTATCCATTTTCTCAATGCTCGGATACATATATCAACAATAGAATTATTCATGAACTCTTTCAAGGATAATGCGCTTTCTCCGCGAATACTTGGAGATAAGGATAGGGCGATTGTATTGTACCACGTATAGTGGTTTGGATATTGAGATCACATCTCAAATCCAGATCTCGGGCCTCCCATAGATGCTTGATTAAATCAAGACCGCAAATCTAATCTTCTTATTGTATCTTAATCACATTCAAATGTCCAACATTTGGATCAAGATCAGATTACTTTTTTACTGAGAGGAGTCACTAAAATTCAGACCCGTTTCATCACTCCCTAGGAATGGAAGCGTCATGATTATACAATCGTTTATAATCACATCACCCTCAGGTATTCCCAATACCTGTACATCCTGCATACTGGAAGACTCAGAATAAACCTGAAGTATAAGATCAATTTTACAGTCTACTTAGAGTTTTATCATTAAGTTTCTCATTCGATCATTGGGAGTCGGTATAGATCATATAATTTCCAAAATATATATCATACCTAGGTCTTGATCATATACTTTCCAAAAGTATATATCAAACCTACAAATTCAGTCAAGCTACCAAAGCGAGACGACCGTGCACGGAATTTGGTTCTCCCCAATATCTCATGAGTGAGCTCATGTCTTCTGGTTCAGTAACTGAACCTGTATGATCCCTTTTGAGATATCGTATTACTCATATGCCCTTATATGCACACCAACGCGCTGGTGTATAGACCTTTATTAGGTCATCAACCTATTGGTCTGCCAAATGTACATACTTAGACATATAGTAACACATCTGTCTCCGGTCAGAGGATGCGTGCCTATATCATGACAGCATACGACATAGGACTTTGGTTATCTCGATCTCCTTAAGTCAACTCTTTGACCTAACTAATCTGACACCTCCGAATCTCTATATTCCTATGCAGAGGACCTGCATCAAGAGGTCGGTCGGATATCAGCCTAACTGAGAAAGAATTGCCATCTCCTACTCAGGCTGGAGATCATCTCTCAACAATCATTTGACAGTGCTTGATGAGTCCTCAATCTAACTCTTTAGATATTCATCCAAGCACCAGCCTCTATGATTCAATAATTGAATCAACAACTGTATGATCATTAAGATGGCCATGGTACACAACCCTAATTGTACTAAGGGACATATTATGCAAATTATTTATTCTTCATTTCAGATCAGGGAATGACATTAACATTTATTGCATAATGACTCGCCGTGGGCACGCATGTCCAACAATCAAATCGTCCATGTATCTGTCGGTTGGATGATGGCCACGACCGTACGCGTAATCCATAGGTCATTGACTCGGACTTGGAACAAACTGTCCATTTGTGTTCCTCTATCGCTCCATATATTCACGTGATGCATGTAGCCCTTCCTCAAATCTTGTATCTTGTGGTCCACGACCACCCCCTCATGATCCACCTGAGTATGTTTCTCCACCATCACCAGGTCGACCACAACCAACATCATCGTCATCATCATCATCTCCACTGTCATCCTTTGACTTCGATTTGGATTAGGAGCTAGTAGAGAGAATTTCATCAACAAACGCATCAATCTCGGCCTCCAACCCTCCAACATGGTCTGTAATCCACCCGTATCTTGCCAAGTAGTCACCTACAAATGCGCCCATTTGCTGGCTTATATTCTCATTTGGTCTTCCGTCTGGTTAATCGAGAACGGGAGCACCATTGGAATCCATCCACCTCTGGAGAACGTTTTCATCAGCATCGTCATCGTGCATCTTGAAAATGTATGCAAGATCAATAGTGTCTGTGTAGTCCTCTTTGTCTTGTCCCTCCCTTGCATGTTTTAACTTCAGCCTCAAGTTGTAATGCACGTATACAAGGTCATTGAGCTTCTGTTCTCCCAACCTGTTCCGTCTCTTGGAATGGATCAAGTTGAACGTGCTCCATTTCCTCTCACAACCCCCAGCAGATGCGGTTTGAGACAACACTTTCACTGTCACATTTCGTAGGTTGAGAGCTTCCATCCTGTATAATAACCACCATTCGGCTGCAAAAAATGAAAACGAGAGAAATCAATTGTAGGAATAAATGAACACACAATCAATGGTTTTATTTGTCTTCGTCCCTACCATGAAGAGTATTGCTCCGTCCATTTACCGCAGTAGTTTGACCAAAGGAACCCAAGGCATCCCGGAAATACTTAACCTGCACACATAGGTTTAAGTATATGTTACATAATACTCTTAAAGATTATTTTTGTGACTCCTAATTTAGTTTCAAAATGAGGATTACCTCGTTCATGCACAAGATCTGTAACTTCTCGTCCTTGACGAGCTTCTCCACCACAATTTGTACGCCTGCTAGAAGGTCAGCATTTGTACCAAGTCCATTCTTGTACTGGTACTTAGGATTGAAGTAATAAGCTGGACACAAAGTCACGAACAAGCTCAATACTCATATTCTAAAGATGTATAAAAATTTTAAAAATGAAAAAGAAATTAGATTTTTACATAAGACATACCGGCCTTGTGAAGAGGATGTGAGAGGATCTTGGACCATCGCTCGTCTATGATGTCCAAGCATACTTTGGATCCTTTTACAGCTGCTTCTCTAACCTTTTCTCTCATGCAACGTATTGCCTCGTAGATCACTCCTATGGTGGGCTTCTTATCGCCATCCACGATCCGCAATGCAGAAACATTTGGATCCATGATCCTTGTGACCCGAGTCACGTCATCCCAAAAGTTGATATCATTGATCAATGACTCCACCTTCCGTCCTCCTTCAGTCCGAGCTTCAGCTATCTCGAACCGTTCACCTTGGCAATATATGGTTTTTAAACCTGTCTTTTGTTGTTTGAAGCTTTGCAACGTTATAAAATTGGTTGCAAAGCGTGTGATGCCAGGTCTCACCAGCTCACCATTACACATCCGCCTCATCAATACCAACACTTTGCCGTGGTTGTAAATGATGTGGTGATCGTTCGTGCTTTCTCCACCACCCTTGAGATGAGCTTCCTCTTGCTGAAATCCTTTAGGATTAAATAATGCAATGCGCAACACACAGTGTCCAAAAAATTCCGTAGTGCTGGAATTCATTATTGTTTCACCCGCTTTCTTAAATTTGCTGCCATTATCCATCACAATCTGGATAATGTAATCTTTCCCAACCTCTTTTATGACGTCATTCATCAACTTCAGCAGGTACTTGTGGTCCTTCACATGATCAGATGCATCAAGAGATTTCGAAAAGATTGTCTTTCCATCGCAGTAAACAAGGAAGTTGATGATCTGCTTCCTCATGTAGCTCGTCCACCCATCGCACATCATTGTCTCCCCGTACTCTGGCCATCTCCTCCTCAACTCGACGATGTATTCATTCATCTCCTCCTTCTCCATCCCCAGATATTTGTTCATTATCTCGTAGGATGTAGGAGCCTTCACTCATGTTCCTGCTGCAACGATCTCATCAATGGCATGTTGCAGAAATGACCCGCTAGCAATGTTGGCAGGAATGTTCTCCCCAAAGAAGAGCTTGCTGATGGCCTTTCCTACCTTTTCTCGTGCATTGGTGAACATTCCCTTCACCGTTTTCTGCCTTGGATCCTTGCTTGCCTTGTATTGCATGGATCCGCTCCTCGTCAAGAAGGGCTCAATTCCCTTCCCCTTGTGTTTTTTGGTGGGTGGTGGTACTGGTGCGCCTCCAGAACCCCTCCCACTGCCACCTGCACCATAGAAGCCCCCATGCACCACCGAGTTCTCTCCTCTCGAACTCGCTCATCATTGATTCTTTTGTTGCCCTTCTGTATGCTCTCCTCTCTGCTGTAGTCTGAATATTAGCGGGGTAGCCAAAGTCATCGTCGTCTGAATCTGAAAGGACGTTGAATTCTTTCTCAAACATGACGTATTTCAATTGTTCATCCCTTCTTACCTTCTCTGTATCCCTCTTCTTCCCGTCCAAGCTGGTCTTCACCTTGTCCCTCACATCTTTGGGACAACGCGTGCACTTGGCAACATTCTTGTTATTGCCAACAAGATGTTGCTTCATCCTCGTGATCCCGTCTCCTCCCAACTTCTTTCCACAGAAATTGCATTGTGGTTTGCTTTATTTCCATTAGGAGCGGAGGCATACCTCCAACCAATGCCCCCACTAAAATCGCTTCTCTGATCCTTAGAACTGTCAGATCCTGATCCGGAACCGGAATGTGCCATGATGATGATCGTCGAAATCTGCGAGGAAATTGAAGAACAATCATTAAGGAGGCATACAATGCGACCGATTATGAATTTGCTAATTATTTTTTTTAATTTTCGGAATTGTTATATTTTTAATTTTTCTAACACCTAATACACACAAAATCATAAATACTTGGTGTTTGAAATTGAAAGAATACTCTTAATATTCTGATTTTCAGAAAAAACACCTTATATTTATAGATTAGGGTCTTAAATCTTTCAATTAGGGGACCATTTTCAAGAAAGACTACCTAAGTGACACAAAATATGTACAAAAATCAAAAGATATAACATGTGATTTTCGGATTTACTCAATTTTTAAATTTCATTTTCGAAAAAAAATCCGAAACATGATTTCTACTTCCATAACTTAAGATCCGAATTTATAATTAAAGAACTCATCATCGTTCCACATTAAACCACAAAAGCCCCAATTTCCTCTTCCATGAATCTAACAAAATGTTCTCAAAGTATGTTTTACTTCATGTTATACACAAGATCCGAGATAATACGTTCATAGCTATCACTATTGTGCAATTGAAACGCAAAACCCCTAATTTTCGTCTCCAAATTTAAAACTATATATTCGAAATCTCTAAACAAAAATCATACCAAGCTATATCAACATCCTAATAGTAAAACCCCTAAAACAATTTAAGAATTTGATGAAGATTTGGCCAAATTTGGCTTACCTTGAAGCAAGATGGCCTTGGAGGAAGTTGGAGAAGTCTCTGCCGGAACTCGGTCGAAATGAGAGAGTTTCGACCGAAATTTCAGTCCATATCGTCATATCCATGGTTTTTTTAATGCCAGATTCTCTGTCGGCCGAGATATCGAAAGGGTCCGAAATCTTGCCGATATCTCACGAGATTTCGGTCGAAACAGGGGATATCAATATACATATCAGTTTCGATACCCTCCACCCATCGAAATCGAAATTTCAATGAAATTTCGTCGAAATGTCGCGAATTTTAATTCCATGCTGGTGACATAGTCCCAGATAGCCACACACGTGCATAAGCATCATCTGCCTCCCATGAGGCATTTATTGCAGTCTTGTCACTTGGCTCCTCCAATGTGAGGATGTGCTTCTTGCCATTGCATTGCATCAAGCTCATGAACTGCATAGCTCACAGTTCATAGTTTATTACATCCATCTTGACGATGGGTGCGTGACCTTTGAAGGCACCGAGGGATGGAACGTCAGCTTTGTTGTCGGACATGGTGACAACTATTTGCAAGATTGGGAGATCAAGAAGAAAGACTTGCGCCTACACTGACATACGAGAAGATGATTGTTGGTGCACAGTCATACCACAACCTCTTCCATTCTTTGGAGGCTCCTTTGGGTAGCTAGGGTGATTTAAATAATCACGCCATACCCTAATCACCCAAGAACACTATAGAACCACCCACAACCCTCAAGGGCAGCGGTGGCACAAGGAGCGGCATGACACAAGCCGCGTGGTAGGAAGCATGCCTCGCCACCTGCAGTGGAGACGCGCGGGCCGGGCGCGTCGAGGATCGGTGGGCGCACGACGCGACAAGGAGCAGCGGGCACACGGAGGTGCGCTGGACTGTAGGGCGTGCGGTGACGGGCACGCGAAAGTGTGCCGGACGGTGGTGCGGCGCGACGGGCAGCACATGTGTGCTTTTGCGCACTAGGGTTTTGGTGTGGGTGGGTCTCTAGGGCACAACTGGTCTAGGACCGTCGCTCTGATACCATGTGGAAAATCGTGAAATGAAAAGTTATATTGCTCGTAGCCCTAGAGCTCTCATATATAGGAGAAAAGCTCTAGGTAGAAATTACATAAAGAAGACTGGAGAAATGGAAAATGTAAATAAAGATGAAGAGATATAATTATCTCAACAGAAGTAAAATCATCCACAACTAAAAATCTTGATTGGGATATGTGAAAAGTCATACGGAAGTTTGAAATAATTTTTGGAAGTTCGACTCAGCAAATATTCAAATGCATTTTCATGTAGTAAGCCATTCCTAGACTTTGCACAAAGCGTGGAACTTGTGCATCATGCTAACTCTGGAGTCAGATTTAGCTTGGTCAGAGATCTGCACGTGTATTTAGTGTTGTTATTTGTGTGATGTATATATTCTAATCATTCTTTTATACAATATTTATGGTGGCAATCGATTAAATTCTTGTCCGGTGTTCTCGTTTGAGTTGTTTTTTTGCTTCATTGGAAACACAAGTTTCCTTCAAATTCATCTTTTGTTGTACCTACTTATCCTTTAAGTAGTTTTCCATCTCTTTTTTACGATGTTTCTTAAGTTGATTGTAAAATACAGGTCATCTTAAATCTTATTCTTCGCATTGGGCAATGCTCTCTTGCAAATTCATTTCTCGATTTTGAGATAAATAATTTGCAGTTTGCAATCAGGGACTTTTACTGTGTATGTCTTGATGGAGGTACTTCTTATTGGATTTGATTTTTATTGACTGTAGCTTGGCTACTCTTTATGCTAGTCTTTCTATAGTTTGGCCTAAGTTGAATTTGCTGTTAAAATATCTTGCAGGGAATGTTTCTTTTGGTCCATTTTTGAAGCTTCCCATAGACTGCCAGGAACTATCTATTTGTAGCTTATATTACTTCTCTAATCTGAACTCAGAGCTGTTACAATCTCTGGCCTACTGTTGCATATGTGAGAAAATTTTCCTTACAGCTTTACTTTTCTTTATTTGCATATGGTTATACGTGGGAAAGCTTCAAGCTTAAGTACTGTAGTTATCAACCCCTTAACATTATTCTTGAATCTTTTTTTCTTGTTGTTTTTTTGTTTATCAAAATGCTGTATTTGGTATGTGCTTAAGGATTTTGGGTCTTTATTGACAATTCTGGCTTTAGAAGGCTTCCTTGAAAATGTGAATAGATTGTTGTTATGATGTGAATTCTGCTTTTAGAAAATGCTTTCCAACTTGCCAACTTCTCCAATTTTTCTATTATATGCTGTCAGTCTGCCACTGATTCCTATCACTGATTAATGAAAAGTCGAGATAAGTATTGGGCAATTCACCATTGGATGCCCCTAGAATGCCTTCGTACTTATCCACAAGGTAGGAGTATCCTATATGTCCGCTCGGAAAAGGATATATCGCGATATATCAAGATATCAGTGGAAATGTCGGAAATGTCTAAAAAATCATTTTTCTCGTTTTTTCAGAAACAAAAAACACCCAAGATATTGAAACAACAAATAACCTATAAATACACACTTATATCACATATAAGTTATTTGTAACTCATATATTGCACATAGCGATCATATCGAACATATCGATGCTAATGTAAATTCATGACTTATAGATATTGGAAATGGATTTCATTCAAATTATTATAATATTAAATAACTTACAAATATACAACTAGATAACAAATAGAGATCATCTATGATCATTACATTGCACATATCAATCATATCGAGCACATAATGAATAGCATTGAGATGAGTCATTTTATTCAAAAAATGTACGTATTGATTAATGTGGCAATGTTTCTTTGGCACTAAAGATTTATCTATTAACAAAAATAAATAAAAATTGTATTAATGCAATATGTAAAAGAGATTACCTACAACCAAGAGTTCCGCGGAGGATTTGAATCGGTCCCCCTGCCCTGTTGTCTCTCATAGCAGATCGCATACTCAATCAACTCGCGGTAATTTTCCCATGTCATGTACGAGTACATGGCCTTGTAGTCCATGACATACTACCTGTATTGATGGTCATCGATCCCTATAAATATCCCGAGATGAGGATAAGCAGCAATAGATCCGGTATCACGAGGTATACGACGAGGCTGCGAAGTACTGTCTTGAGATCCTCGGGATGACGACGATGGAGTAGGAGAAGATCTTTGTAGAGGATGAGGAGGCACGGATGTGTACTCGGGGAAGAAACCAAAATTGTCCCCATCAAAGAAGCTGCCCTGGCTCTGCTCGGGTTGGCTACCTTGGTAGTTCTCACTGTTGTAGCTGTTATATCCTCCATACCCACTGTAACCATATCCATATGATGGAGGTGTATACACCTGAGGAGGTCCAGGAGGAGGAGCATGAAAATATTCAAGGAAGACGCCAAATAATATCTCATCTTGTTATGATCCATATCCACCAAGGGACTTGGTGTTCCTCTACAGTATGGGTTGTCATTGCCAATGCAGCTCAACAAACCTGTTAGAAAATATGAAATGCAGAAGCGAAATGATAAACATAGCATAAACTACAGAAATATCAAATTGGAACCCAGAGATTTAATGTGGAACCATACTCCCTAAGGAGCGAGATGAAACCACAGGAAAACGCCTCAAAGGGATGGTGTATGCATTGCACTTTCTCACTAGATACATGGGGTGGGGGGCTTCATATATATCCCTTACTGAGTCTCCACATTCCACAGACGATAGATGTGGGACTAAACCACATGATGTGGTAAATGGATCCTTGAGTGATCCATCTACCCATCTACACCACAAGTGGCGTATAACACTTATACTCCAACACTCCCCCTCAAGTTGGAGCTGCAATGCTCAGCTTGGACAAACAGAAAGAAATCTTAAACTCATGCTACATGACACTATGAACAATATCAACTCAACGCGCACAACTGCCGGCTGCTGTCGAGGACGTTGCTTCTCATGTGGACAACTGCTCCATCTCCGAAGGGCCGAACTAGAAAAGCAGTGGAAAACTTCCTTGTCGGAGTCCACGGTCGCTGGAGAATGGAGTCTGAAGAGTCTCCTCATCGGAGAACTTAGTCTCTCCCATATTGGCTCAGAGAATGGCATCTCTACTCTGGAGTCCCTATGACACCACATGAAAAACCTAGCCCACATGGCATAGGCAATGAGATCTCTACTATGGAGTCTCTGTGGATCACATGATAACCCTAGTCAAAACAAAATAGATGGGGACCACAAACAATGATGGCATACATGTGCGCATCAAAAAGAGGACTGCATACATGTGTGTTCCTGAAACTGAAGACTCGAAATCAATCTAACGTCGAGTCTGAGCATCTGACTTTTGTAGAGTCTGGAAAATCTGGCTAGTCTGGAGACTCTGAATCTAACCTGTGACTCTACATAATAATCCTTTCTCCCATACTTGTCAGAAAAAGTGACATCAACAAAGTCGGGAGAAGACAATAAAGTGGGGGAAAAATCACATAAGCCGATTACATTTTTCGGCTTTTCTTGCAAAAATTTTCTTGGCTATTTCCTTCATTTGTTATAGCCATCACACATTTTTTTAATAACCGTTCACATTTTTTACGGCTTTCCCTTTTTTTCCGCGTATGTTTTTTTACGCATTTTTTTCAAAACAAATCCCCCCTTTTTAACTTCGATTCTTCATTTGAGTTCAAAACAAATTCCTCCCCTTCTTTTCTCTCTCTCTCTATCAGAACAAATAACCCACTTGGGCTCTCAAATAAATAGCCCCTAAAAATATTTTTTTAAAAGGCCATCATGCCCTAGGGTTCCCATCGTGGGAACCCCATCTGCGGCCGCCGCCTCTGGGGATACTCCCAGATCCAAGATATTGCTCGCCGCCTGATGCTCGAGCACAAGGTTCACCTCCGAACTGGAGGTGCTGGCAATGGCGGCACGCCTGAACAGATCGTTGCCTGGAGGTGTCGATGAAGATGCGGCTGCGGGAGTGCCGCCCGTCGGAGGATGCGAAGGGTGCCGCCTGGGCGTGCTGCAGCCTTTACCGCCTGGAGCTCGATGGGACTCCTCCTGGGGAGCGGTGCATATGTGCAGCGACGATCGGATGAGATCGCCGGAGATGCGATCGAAGGAGAGAAGGGTTCATACGGCACTGAGAGCACCTGAAGGAGAGGAAACTCGCGATGGGGCTCCTCACCTCCTGGTTGATGCGCTCATGGAGAGGAGTTGCGCACGTGACGAGGAGATGCGAAGCGCTGAAGATGACACAGCGAGGGATTGAGCGACTGGAGGAGTAGCGCGAGGGCTCTAGCCGATTGAACTGGATCGGCGAGGCTGGGGGATTCCTCTGCCCCTCGTGGATCGGAGGAGCAGCGAGATCTGCTACGCTTGGTACTGTTGTGCCGCCAACGAGAGAGATGGAGCGAGTTCGAAGGAAATATCGCGTGAAACCTCCTCCGCCGCCATGATGAAAAGAGAATGGATCTTCATCGCTAGATGCTCCACCTGGACTTGATCGGCGCGCTTAGAGACTTGGTTCTCACGCCGCCTGTTGAGCACCACATGGAACATGCTGCACATGGCATCTGGAGGGTGAAAGCTAGGGTTCTCTAGGAACCCACCATCTTCTTCTCTTGTGTCGTGGAAGCTTGGGCCTAGGGAAATTGAACACCCGAATACTTAGAGTTTCCAAATGACACCCTGGAAATTGATCTTGAACAATGTATGAACTAGAATAATATTCAACAAGAACCAAATCTTTTCTGTCAATCGATTCTTGGGAAAAAAACAGAAATAAATCCTCGAGAATCGAACCCGCTCTAATACCATGTTAGAAAATATGGAATGCGGAAGCAAAATGATAAACATAGCATAAACTACAGAAATATAAAATTGAAACACAAAGATTTAACGTGGAACCCTGCTCCCAAAGGAACGAGATGAAACCACGGGAGAACACCTCAAAGGGTTGATGTATGCATTGTACTTTCTCATTGGATACATGGTTGAGGGGCTTCTTATATAGCCCTCACTGAGTCTCCACATCCCATAGACGATAGATGTGCGACTAAGCTACATGATGTGGTAAATGGATCTTGGAGTGATCCATTTACCCATATACACTACAAGTGACGTATAACACATATACTCGAATAGTTACTACTGATGATATTAAATTATCCATGTAGTTGTCCGTAGGATGATGGCCACGTCCATGCATCATAATCCATAGGTCCTGGACTCGAACTTGCGACAAACTGTCCAGGTGTGTTTTTCTATGCTGCTCCATGTATTCTCGCCCTGCCTGTATCATCACGTGGTCCACGACCACCCCTTGCTGACCTTGACCCCCCCTGAAATTGCCTCCTCATCATCAAATCCAGCACAACCGCCAACAACATCATCATCATCTTCACTTCCACTGTCATTCTTTGATTTAGATTTGAGTTTCAAACCAGTGAAGAGAATGTCATCAACAATTGCATCAAGCTCCAACCCCCTAAGAAGGTTCGTGATTCTCCTGGATCTGGCCATGTAGTCACCAACATATGCTCGCATTTGTTGGCTTTTATTCTGATTCGGCATGCCTCGTAGTTGATCATGCACTGGAGCAACATTAGAATCCAACCACCTTTGTAGAATATCTTCATATGCATCGTCATCGTGCATCTTGAAAATGTATGCAAGATCGATGGGGTCTATGTAGTCCTTTTTGTCCTGCCCCTCCGTTGCATTTTTCATCTTCAACCTTAAGTTGTAGTGCACGAAGACAAGATCATGGAGCCTCTGTTCTCTCAACTTGTTCCGTCTCTTCGAATGGATCAAGTTGAATGTGCTTCTATTCCTCTCACAGCTACTGACAGATGTGGCTTGAAACAATACTTTCATTGCCACTTTCCGGAGGTTGGGAGCTTCCATCTCGTACATTAACTACCATTCGATTGCGGAAAAATTCAAAAGGAGATAAATCAATGATAGTAAATTAGTAATGTATCACAATATAATTAATGGACTTATTCGTTTTAGTCCTTACCATGAAATGTACTGCACCGTCCATTAACCACAGTAATTCTACTGAAAGAACCCATGGCATTCCTGAAGTACTTGACCTGCACATTATTTGATCATAAATTGTTACGTAATGCTATCAATGAATATTTTGTTACTCCCACGCTAGATTAAATAGTCTTAATTACCTTAGCACGAGGTCTCTGTCTTCTCGTCCTTGACGAGCTTCTCCACACAACTTGTACAACTGCTAGAAGGTCTGTACCAAGATTGTTCTTGTACTGGTACTTGGGATTGAAGTAATAAGTTGGACACAAACATGGACAATTCTCAGATTTTAATCCATCGAAAGTACTATCAAAAATGGAAAAAAACTAGATTTATTACATAATACATACCGCCCTTGTGAAGAGGATGTGAGGGCATCTTGGACCAACATTCGTTTATGATGTCCAACCATGCTTTGAATCCTCTCCCAATTGCTTCTATGGCCTTCTCTCTCATACATCGCATTGCCTCGTAGATCACTCTCATGGTGGCTTCCTGTCGTCATCTACGATTCGCAATGCTAAAACAACCGGATTACTTATCTTCATGACCCGAGCCGCGTCATCCTAGAAGTGGAGATCATTGATGATTGTCTTCACTTTCAGTCCTCCTTCAGACTTCAGGTATCTCAAACCATTCACATTGGCAACACATGATCTTCAATCATGTCTTGTGTTGTTTGAGGCTCTGCAATGCTATAAAGTTGGTTGCAAAGCGTGTGATGTTAGGCCTCCCCAGCTCACTATTGCATGTTCGCCTCATCAAAGCCAACACTTTGGAATGGTTGAAGGTGGTGATCGT
The DNA here is from genome assembly GCA_037367405.1 of Ottelia alismoides. NCBI lineage: Eukaryota > Viridiplantae > Streptophyta > Magnoliopsida > Alismatales > Hydrocharitaceae > Ottelia > Ottelia alismoides. Next base: position 627,462 of record JAZKJV010000607.1, read on the forward strand.
CCGTGCTTGCTCCACCACATTTGAGACAAGCTTCCTCTTGCTGAAGTCCTTTCAGTGTTGCAAAAGTCGCCCGACTGGCCTGACTAGTAGGTCCGACTAGTCTAGTCAGTGGGGTGGCCGATCGAGTACCGACTAATTCCGACTAGGCACACTAGTCGACCAATATTTTCTTGGAGATACCATATTTTTTTATGTCTTGCCTTTTTTATAAGCAAACTTATTTTAATATGCTTAATGTTTATTTAAATTCAATTACTTCTTTTATTTTATTACAATAGTATAAAAATGTACAAAATATATGTAAATATATGTATAAAAATGACTTATATATTTAAAATAATCATAAAATTCAAAGCCGGTTAAAGTCTGACTAAATCCGATTACTCGCCCGACTACCGATTAATCCTTAGTCAGTGAATTGACCGACCGAGTACCGAGTACCGACTTCTGCAACCTTGAGTCCTTTAGAATTAAATCTATACAATGTACAACAAACATTGTTAAAAAATACCGTAGCTGCTCGACTTCATTATTATTTCACTTGCGTTCTTGAAGTTGTTGCATTATCCATGACAATATGGACAATGTTCTCTTTCCGAACTTCCTTGATGACGTCCTTCATCAACTTTAACAGGTGCTTGTGGTCCTTCACATGTTCAGATGCTTTAACATATTTTAAAAAATGATCTTTCCATCGCAGTAAACGAAGAAGTTGATGATATGCTTCCTTATATAGCTCATCCATCCATCGCACGTCAGCGTCACTCCGTACTATGGCCATCTCCTCCTCGGATCGGAGATGTACTCATTCATCTCGTCCTTCTCCATCTCGAGATAGTTGTTCATTATCTCTTTGGATGTGGGAGAGTTTACTCTCGCAATCATTGCGACGATCCCATCAATGGCAAGTTGCAAAAAAGGCCCGCTAGCAACGTTGGTCGGAATCTCCCCAAAAAAGGCCCACTCTCTCTCTCGTGCATTGGTGAACATCCCCTTCACTATCTTCTGCCTCAGATCCTTGCTTGGCATGTACTGCATGGATCCATTCCTCGTCAAGAATGGTTCCAGTCCCTTCGCCTTGTGTTTTTTGGTGGGTTGTGGTACCAGTGCACCTCCAGAACCACTCCCACTACTATCGGCACCATGGAAGCTGCCACATGCACTACTGAGTTCTCTCCTCTCGTACTCGCTCCTCATAAACTCTTTTGTCGCCTTCCTGTATGACATCCTCTCTGTTGCGGTCTGAATATCAGCGAGGTAGACAAAGTTGTCGTCTCCGTCTAAATCGGGGAGGACATTGAACTCTTTCTCGAACATGAATTCTTTGAATTGTTCATCCCTTCTGGACCTCTCCACATCTTTGTCCTCCTTCCCCTCCAAGTTGGCCTTCACCAACTCCCTCGTATCTCTGGGACAACGTGAGCACTTGATAACATTCATGTTGTTGCCAACAAGATGGTGCTTCAATCTCGTAATCCCTCATCCTCCCAACTTCCCACAGAAGTTGCACTTTGGTTTCGATTTGTTGCCATCTGGAGCAGTGGCATACCTCCAACCAATCTCTATACTGTCCAACTGATCAACAGAACCATCAGATCCCGAACCGGAGTGTGAACTCATGTTGTTGATTACTGAAGCATGAAATCTGCAAAGAAGTTACACAACAAACATTCGTGAGACATATAAAGAGAACAATCAATTATTTGCTATTTTTTTAGTTTTAATTTTTGGATTTAATTAATTGCTAATTTTTAGTTAGCATAAATCACCATAGAATATTGTTTTCTATGTCTGGAACATGAGATCCGGCTTTATTCTTTCATAACTTGACTTAATTTCCCAACATAACTCAAATACACCAAATTAGTTCCCCAAATATCTCACTGAATTGTAGACCTAATTTTTAATTCACGAAATTAGTTATTACTTAATTTTATTTAACATAAAGCATCATAAAATATTGCTTTCTATGTTTAGATTATCAGATCCAACTTTTTTCTTCCATAACTTAACTTAATTTCACAACTTATCAAAAACCCTAAATTAGTTCCCCAAATATCTCAGTAAATACTTCAACTCTAATAAATAGGAACAAAACGTCTAACAAATTTCGTGATTGAGCGACGAGCGAGAGATCGGCTAGCGAGAGGTCTCTCGAGGGCAGCGAGCGACCAGCTACTCTGATGGTCGGGAATGAGGGAGCGGTGAGCGAGAGACTGGCTACGGGGGCGTCTCCGGCCTAACGCGTACCTTGGTGGTCAGAAACGAGAGACCGGCTACATTGATGGTCGGAAACGATACCCTACGTTTGGAGAGGGTCAGACATCGGGAAAGCGAAGACGAGTCACCGAGAAAGGGGGCATACGCGAGCCTCTGTCAGAAGGCAGCTGGATTTTGGTCTCGCACAAGAAACGTATGTGCTGCAGGCAACTTCTAGGGGGAAAGCTGAGTCAGGTGTTCGCTTATCCATTCAGGAACGGCTGTTTTCGATGCGGTGCTGAAAGCCATTGGGCTCGCCATTGCCGCGAACCTATCCGGTGCTTTCCATGCGGACGAAGTCCTCACAGGAGTGGAAATTGTAGTGGGGGGGGAGGCGGCAGTAGGAGATGCTCTGCTAGTGGGTGAAGGCGGAGGAAGATATACCTTGTTCCTGGGTTCCTCTGACGTTGGCACGATCTCTAAGGCACGGTTTCGCGGCGACATCGTTCTTGCCACTCCATGGCGGGTGGTTGTTAGAGGTCTTTCAAAGGATGAGGTTGGCGAATTGCTCCGGTGGACGCGGGAGGGTTGGACCCAACTCAAATGGCGGAGGGTGGCGGCCATGGATGGACGTCTGATCACCGAACCAATTAACCGAATATGTGTTAAAGGCATCCCTTTTGGTGACTGGTGCATGCCCACTATTCGATCTTTGCTCAGCAAATTTGTGGAGGTGGTGGAGATTGAAAGCACGGGGTTCTCTCCGGGGGAACCGATCGATCCAATCGTGCGGGTGAGAGGACTCCGCTGGACGATGTTGGGGAACTGGATGTTGCCACTCAAAGGTCGCTTCTTCAATCTGGCCATCTGCAGAGGGGCGCAGGGGATACAGGTTTGGAAGTTCGAGGGTGATGCTAAGTATTCAGGTTCGGAGGCAAGATGTTCGACTCCTCTGAAACATCAGCACGGGGAAGGGTCGGAGGAGACAGGTGACCAACAGCCCTCCGACGAGGCAGCTCAAGGGTCGGCCCTGCCAGTTCGTCTCCCACCTCGTATTCAATTTGGCACCTTTTGGGTGGCACGCAGCAAGGGACGCGAGGAATCCAAGGCGGTTAGATATGCTCCCCGGGACAGTTGCATTTCTCCTACGTTGTTCGCAAGCGATGGATCACGGACTTTATCGGGTTACGCAGGTCTGTCTTTCCCATCATCCGAGTTGCAGCTCGATTTACGGTTCGGGACTTTAGGCCCGAGTGTTGTCCTCGCTTTCGAGAAGGGACCCGGTTCCCTTGGGTGTGGTACGGAGCCCCAACCGCTGGACCCGAGTCTTTTTACCGCTGATCCTGTCGCTTCAACGGAAATGCCCCGTCAGAAGTTTTCCGCTGAGGCCAGCCCGCAGGCTCAACCTTCTTTGGCCCAGTCATCGCTAACTCTTGAATCGCTTCACCAAGTAGATGTTGTTTACGACCTGTCTTTGCACGACGCGATGGCGAGGGAGGGGGTATGAGCGATAGACCTCCGGAGCTCTCCCCTGTGCGTTTTCCACATCAAGCTAGAGGGTCTAACGAAAGAGTGATGTTTGTAGTCCTCACGTTTCTCACCCCCAATCAGATGCCTGGGGGGGTTTGAATATGACATTGACGCACCGATGCGTGGCAACCAGATGGGGCGGGCGGCTAGAGGTGTTCAAGGGTTGGTTTCTCCTAACGGTCCCGTTCAGCTAGCAGGGGAGGCTCAGGGGGATGAAAATACTGTGGGTGATAGCATGCCCCGTCAACTAGAGGCATTGGAAGATGTTTTGATCCAACAAGGCCATGAAGATGAAAGCAGTAGATTCAACAATTACTACTAGAGAAGAACTAGAGGAGCGGAGAGGAGGTTGAGGAGAGCATCGACGCTTCGTGCATCTGGCCGTAAGAATCAGACACGGAGTGATGCCTATTATGTTTCACTTCCCGACGCTCAGCGGAACTGATTTTCTATACTGGACAGGAGCATAGCAATGCAGCTGGGGGTAATCCCTCCACAACAAAAGAGAATCCAACAGGGTGATAAATGAAACTTTTATCTTGGAACGTTCGAGGGCTGGGGTGCCCCGAGAAGACATTAGGTGTCAAGAATATGATCTTTGAAGCAGGAGCGGACATTTTCACACTACAAGAGACGAAGTTGTCGCTGGTCTTGACGAGATCCTGAGGGACCTGGACGGTTGCGGTAGATTTGAGCTGGCCGAGCGGTCTGCCCGAGGAACCGCGGGCGGCCTGTTGACTGGGTGGAAGAAAGACGCTTTTGAATCCTTTTCTGTGTCATCGTCAGATAAATGCTTGACGGTCGGCCTCAAAAGGAGAAGCAATGATGCGGTTCTTTTCGTCACAAATGTTTGCGGGCCAGAGCGACAGTGACTCGCTGGCGGCCGAGCTGGAGCAATTGGCAGGTGCTCATGCGTCGGAGCTTTGGCTTGTGGATGGGGACCTCAATGTCACCCTTATCCCGGACGACCGCCCGCAATGGGGTGGTGGTGGAGACCCTGGCTCGGAGCCGCTTCGTCGGGCGATCCACTCGCTTGGTCTTCTCATTATCGACGCAGCTGGTTGCGCTTTCACTTGGCGGAATGCACGCGTGAGATCCAAACTGGATCGGTTTTTCCTCTCCTCTGAGGCTGCGTCGGCGTTCCCCCTCTCGATGGCTTGGGTGCTACCGAGGACTTTATCTGATCACACGCCACTTTTGTGGCACTCTGGGAAGGAGACGAAGGGCAGATTATTCTTTCGTTTCGAGCGAAGCTGGCTCCTCGAGGATGGCTTCAGGGACGAGGTGATGAAACTTTGGAATGAGTGGGCGCCGGTGGGCTCAACAGTGGTCAGGTTTGCGACCAAGCTACAATTATTGCGTAAACACCTTATCAGCTTCGGCAAGGAGATCAAGCTCAAAAGGAAGGCTAAGCGGGAACTCGCTCATGCTTGGGTGGCCCGGCTGGATGCTTTGGATGACGAGCGAGGTCTGAAAGCTGAGGAGTTGATTGGGAGAGCTGGGCATTCTGCGAATCTGTAGCAGGAGAACAAAAAAGAGGAAATTGAATGGAGGCAGAAATCCCATCAGCTCTGCCTCAAAAAGGGAGACGCTAATACAATGTTTTTCCATGCAATGGCCTTGGGGAGGAGAAGAAAAAACTTCCTCCACGAAATCGAGATTGGTGGGGAGCGTATCACTGAGGAGGCGCAGATCGAGAGGGCTTTGCGGAACCATTTTATACACGCTTCGAGAAGATGGAACAGTGAGGGTTGGGGTATAAGGGCAGAGGCACACGTTCTTTGATCCGTGACCAGGCTGCTTCTCTTATTGCTCCGTTCTCCGAGGAGGAGGCTAAAAGGGCGGTTTGGGGTCTAAATGCCGATGGCGCCCCGTGCCCAGACGGTTGTATGTGCTTTTTTATAAGGATTTTTGGGGTATGGTCAAGGATGAAGTCCTAATGGTAAATGAATTTAGAGAAGGCAATAGAGGCTTCGAGATAATCAATAGGGCCTTACTTTTCCTACTCCCTAAGAAGGAGTCACCTCTGCCTGTCAACGACTTCAGGCCGATCGCGCTCTCCAACGCCGTTTACCTGATTGTGGCCAAGATCCTGCCGAACAGACTGAAGTTGGTGATGGATTCTGTGGTGTTACTTGGGCAGTCTGCGTTCATCCCGGGAAGACAACTTGTTGATGATTTAGTGATGGCGTCCGAGATCTGCTTGGAATGGAAACAGTCAAAGAAGAAGGGCTCATTGTGGAAAATTGAGTACACAAAGGCCTATGACTATGTTGATTGGAAATTTCTTTGGATGTCCCTTCAGAGGAGGGGCTTCCCTGACCTGTGGATTGACTAGATGAAACATTGCGTGACCACTTCTTCCTTATCGGTCCTGATCAACGGGAAGCCGGAGGGTGGCTACTTCCAACCCCAACGTGGAATGCGCCAGGGCTGCCCGTTAGCGCCTATGTTATTTGTACTTACTGCGGACGCTTTGGCTGTGCTATTGGAGCGGGTGGTTGAGATTGGCTGGTGTGAAGGCTTTTGGGTGGAGAGTATCTCTATCCCGATTCTACAATATGCAGACGGCACGATTCTATTCCTTGGAGGATCTCCGGAGCAGAACACTAATACGACGCAGATCGTGTAGATTTTCAGCAGTATCTCTGGGCTACAGATTAATAGGAGCAAGTCTACGGTGATGCCATTCCATTTAGGGGAGAACGAACGTTCTGAAATGGAGGATGTGACCGACTGTCTGTGGGGTGAGCTGCCCATCACCTACCTGGGGCTTCCCCTGGCTGCGGAAAAACTAAAGAAGTCGGACTGGGATGGGGTGATCCATAAGATTGAACAAAGGCTCGCCGGATGGAAGGCGTCTACACTGTCGAAGGAGGGGAAGCTCGTTCTGCTTCGACATGTCCTTGCGGCGATCCCGATCTTCTTCTTCTCGACCCGTCTCATACCGGTTGGGGTTCGAAAGAAGGTGGATGCTCTGATGAAGAGATTCCTTTGGTCGAGTGGGAACCAACAGAGGTCTGGACTGCACCTTGTGAGTTGGGATGAGATCACCAGGGAGCGAGAAGAAGGGGGCCTTGGGGTGCGAGACATTGACTACATGAACAAGGCCTTGCTCGCTAAATGGGCGGTGCGCGTCTGGGGGCAGTCGACTGGCCTTGCAGTCTCTCTGCTCAGAAAATTGTACGTGGTCAAGGGAGAGCTGGTGGCGGGTACGACGAGATATCTGTCCGCGCTTTGGGCAGGAATCCACGAGGTTTTGCCATTGCTAGTGCAGAAGATGCAGCCCTGTGTTGGGGATGGAAATGTTTTTAGATTCTGGCTTGACAATTGGTCGGGCGATGGCCCCTTGAAGGCTAGATACCCACGTCTTTTCGCTCTGACGTCAGAGAAGGATTGCTCGTTTGTGCTGGCGGCGGATGCGGGTAATTGGTGGCCGCGTTTCAGCAGCGATTTGTCTGACCAACGCTCGGAGGATTTCATCAAGATGGTTGGGGAGATCCCGCACCTGGTATCCTTTTCGCGGGAGCGCGATCATTTCTTGTGGGGTGGTTCCGGCCTGTCAGTGAGGAAGTTGTATAAAGAGATGCGAACTGACTTGGAGAACCGGGACTTGACGTTGCTACAAGATCTGAAAATTGTATGGGCGGCTAACATTCCTAGCCACGTCAAGTTTTTCCTGTGGTGCTTCAGAAGAGGACGGTTGCTCGATAAGGTGAGGAGGAGCCGCCTTCTTCACCTGGACGACGTATCCCGTGACAGATGCCTTTGCGATGTGGAGGATTCTGACCACCTGTTCTTCACGTGCCCGTCTTCGACTCAGGTGTGGAGTGGGACACCGTGCGACTGGGTCGCGGTGGGCGGTTTGACGGAATTTTGGACTTCCATTAGAGATGTGGGAGGCAACTCCCAAGCGGATTGCGCGAAGCCTTTCGCTGTTTTATGGTGCATTTGGATTGCAAGAAACGAGGTTATCTTCAGAAATCAAACGCCTTGCTATGAAAATGTAATATGTCATGTAAACTCCTTATATCACCTATGGCTCTCGCGGTAATGTACTTTAATCTTTATTAATAGAATCTCATCGAGTGGTGAAGCCTGGTTTTCGGATCTCACCCTATTTTTCATCAAAAAAAACAAAGAACATTGTTGAGGCCGTTGAAACACACCTCTTCATCACACAATCCATTAGTTGAGAAAGCCTTTCTAATGCTACAAGGTCAAAATAAACTTCCAACTCACACAGTCATGTTTTTTTGGAAAAATCTACCTTCTAGAGCACCCCATAGTCTTCCGCCTCCTCCGAACAGCAATGATATCTATAACCATGACCACATTATTGAGCATATGATTGGTGAATCACTGTTTTTCTTTAAATTTACATGTGAATCCATTTCTTCTTTATATTTTACAAAATGAAAAATGATGCAGTATTTGAAAATCGCCTCCATACCTGAAATTGTTTTAACCAAGATCTCTTCTGGCTTTGTTTCAAATCATGATGATTTTAGTGTTACTCCGGATGCAATTGTTTGTCAGTATTTTTTTCATTTTTCATTTTAATAAGTTTTTCTTAAATTTTTTATTGGAGTTCTTGTCTTGACATTAGTTATTGATAGTCATGTTATTATATTTCCTTTCTTGTTGCAGGTTGTGAATTAGAGCCGTCCATGGGATTAAGAATTATTGATGTCCTTCAGTCATCGTATAAAGTTGGGCATGTAGACATTACAGATTATATTAGCTTCCTTGTCACTGTTGTGGCTCGCTTTGATGTCCGCAATGGTAAGCCTATGCACTTCTTTCCCTTTCAAAGATAAAAGCGGTGCTTTCTCTTTTTCTTCATTTTATTTACAGTTTAATATTTTGTTGAAGAAAACATATGTTCACTTGTTTTTCTCTCGTGTTTAGGAAATAATCCAGTTATTGAGGTTTTATTGTTTCATTTGAATAACAGATTCCAATGTTTTTTTAAAGTTTCAGGTTGGGAGATCTTTCGCCTTTTTTAAAAAGAAATGGAGTGTGAGCTGGGGTCGGGTCATACCCTAATTGGCAATCTTTCACCTTTCACCATTCCAGTCATATTAATGCCCTCTTTTTTAAACTTGATCATGATAATGTCTTTATTTGGTTGAACCTGTGACATTCTCTCAAAATCCTAATGCTGTTTTGTTCGTGCGTTACTCCTAAAATGGGTTTTTACCTCCATAACCATATGGTCTTTCAAAATCACATGATATTCCCTGTTATTTTTTGTTACATTATAACCTTGGCAATTGTCAAGTCTTGAGATATGGGTTACTCGTTTACACAGCATTCACAGTATTAAATTCATTATAGATAGTATTGAGTAACGAAAATGAGGGAAAAATTTTCGCGAATTGAATGACATTCGTATGATATTTCAATCTACAAAGAGATATATTGCACAACGAAACATTTGCATTAATTTCCATATAATGAACGTGTAACAAAAGAAAATTTTCGTTTTTTACGTGCATCCCAAATTTGACAGAAGATAAATACAAAAAGAGCTATAACTATATGGTCAAATATCCTCTATAAACACAAAAGAAACTACTGGATGAACTTCCAGTGAAAAGATCTGCAAGTCCACTACTGCGTCATAGGCGTCTTTCCTGCCAACCATGATGGGAACAAAGATACGTCAACAAATGTCGAGTACAACACAATTTATAAACAATAACAAGAGTTAAGTGGTTACAAAAGGAAGCACGTAGACATGAGTGACATTTTATGATGATTAAACTACTTACATAGAAAGAAGGTTTTCTACTACCCAATGCATTAGTCCTCTTTCTCACTCACTACACTCCAAAGATCAACACTTAGCAACTCAATTACTGATTATGAAAAGATTTCCGACAAGGAATCTAGATATAAGTCATATTTTCTCACAAATACTATTTGTAGGATGTAGTGATGGATTTCATTAGATGTGGATGATTGATGATGCTTTCCATATCGCCATAACCTATTGACGGAATAGTAGCAACACTCAAGCGGTGAAGAGGTCCCCTAAGGGACTCTTCTGTCTCGCTTTCCCAATGGAAGAACGGTCCGGGGGAATGCTAGGCAAAACACCAACTACACCCCTGAGACGGGTGGAAGAGACTCTCCAGTTCTAGTCACTCCAGTCCCACGCGACTGATGTAGGAACATGTTAAATGAACTCGAAGAAAGACCAAGGGTCCTCCGACCTAGGAACCATAACAGAACACAGGGTCAACGGAACTGGTCAAAAAAAAAACACATGGATCCCAAGGAAGCATAAAAATTGCGAGCTCGCGATAAAACTCGGGGAAGAGACTGGGATCCTAGACTCATGCACTTAGGCGGTCGTTTCCCAATCTAGGCATCCTAACTCTAGCACAATTGAGGGTCACCGCACCCTCGCATGGTCATGTGAAAGATGCATCTTGGACGAGCACACATATTTGTTATCGTTGATGCTCATCTAAGGTTGCAAAAAACAGTATGCGGTATACAGTCGGTAGGGACACTGATTACTTATTAAACTGTATGCAGGAGTTTAAACGGAAATTAAATGATTTATGCGATTTTATATTTTAAAATAATAATTAATAAAAAATAATAAATGAAGCATAAAAATATAATCACATATTCACAACATTGATCAAATATTGTCAATTTCGATAACTTCTTCATCCAAATGAGACATGTCAAAATAGATAGCATAATCAAGTAGAATCCACAACCAAATGCCAAAACATGCAACATAAACAATTACAACCTACAATCCATAGCAATGTTCCAAAAAGTCCTGGATAACAGTACATAGAAAGGCATCACATTCCTTCTTCAAAAACTAAATGAAACCATTGCCATTCTTCATCAGAGTCGTCATCAAACAACATCGGTGTTTCATCTTCATCCTCATCCTCATCTTCATCCTCATCCTCAAATATTTCCTCATTACCAATTTCCTCATGCAAAGTTTGTGCAGATGAACTTGAAGCTCTCAAATGGACACATCCACTCCTCCTCGGCTCTAGTATATTTTCAGCTCTGCATGCCTCTGAAACTGAACCCCATGTAAATCATGTGCTAGGAAATACTTCATCTTCTTCACAAGCTACATTTGGGCTTAAAGGAGGCTTGCCGATGAACTAGAGCGGCTGGAGGCAGCGAGCGGCAAGGCTATGCGCTGGTCACGGTGGGCGGCGATGGGTTTTGGAGGTTAGGGCTATCGGGTGAAGGGAGTCGGGGGTTTGGGCATGGGATGGGCGGTTTTGGAATTTTTGGCTTTTAAATGAATCGGGTCAAAGGGGGTTTATGTATACCCTAATGCAAAACACGGCCGCTTAAACGGCGTGTAAACAACTGAATACACCCATTTAAGCGGTTTGGTCGTTTACATAGCCGATTAAAGGTAATCGATGCGGTCGAGGGCCAAATGAGTTTAAACGGTCGTTTAAACAGTCGCCTAAACCGATTTTTGCTGCCATGTGCTCATCATATATCTATATCATCATCCATTAATAACCTATAGAAATTCATGTAGATTGCAACCCCAAATTCTCAACTTAAAATCAAGTTATACAACGGTCCAAAACATTTAATTTATATCAAATTCTCAGCTTTTAGTGGCAGAGGATAAGAAGTAATCAGACTATTTTATTAGCTATACACCTCAGCAACTTGTGATCAAAAAATATATATCCCCAAATCAGTCCTTTTTATTAATTATAATAGTAGATGAGATGTCAGAGTACAATTAATTTCTGTGAGACTTCAATTGAGCTCATACAGGGCTTCTATATAAACAAGATTCCCTGACATGCATTGTAATCATAGAAATTTCAAATTCTGCAAACAATACCGATAACAAGAATTATTACCATTTCAAACCAAATAAGAAGTAAAAACACTAAAGTGAGAACAAAACTGCTAATTAAATATTCTTAAGATGATTATATTCTTCTGTTGAAGTGCTACACATTCAACACTATTTACTTGTATAGTACTCTAAGAAGAAATATAAAACACCAAAAATATCTCAACTTTTCAGTTAGGATTCAGTAGCAAAATTTGATTAAATACCCCAAATTGTCCAATACTAAGTATCAATTTCTGTAGTAGAACATGCATGGGAAATCCCCAAGAATTTCTCAAATTTTCTGTGAGGTTTCAGCAACAAAATATTAATTAAATATCCTTATTTCCCAAAGACTAATTATGAATATTAGTGGCAGAACATGCACGAAAAATCCTCAAGGATTTCTCAACTTTTCAGTAAGGTTTCAGCAGCAAAATATTGATTAAATATCACAATATCTCAAAGACTAGGTATTAATTTCAGAAGCAGAACATGCATGAAAAATCCCCAAGACTTTCTCAACTTTTCAGTGAGGTTTCAGCAGCAAAATATTGTTTAAATACCCCAATCTCTCAAAGATTAAGTATTAATTTCAGTAGCAGAACATGCATGAACTCCAAGAATTTCTCAACTTTTCAGTGAGGTTTCAGCAGCAAAATATTGATTAGATACACTAATTTCTCAGACTAAGTATTAATTTCAATAGCAGGACATGTATGAAAAATCCCCGAGAATTTCTCAACTTTTCAGTGAGTTTTACATCAGCAAAATATTGATTAAATACCCCAATTTCTCAAGGACTAAGTATTAATTTCAGTAGCAGAATATGCATGAAAAATCTCCAAGAATTTCTCTGCTTTTCAGTGAGGTTTCAGCAGCAAATTATTGATTAAATACCCTAATTTCTCAAAGACTAAGTATTAATTTCAGTAGCAGAACATGCATGAAAAAGATGGATTAAGAAAAAGATGGATTTCAGTAGCAGAACATGCAGAACAGTATTAATATTCATATTTTTCTGACATAAGATGGATTAAGAAATTGGCGAATACGATTTTGATTTTCGATTAATTTTGTGATTAAATCCGGTCAAACGATCTCTGATTGACAAATGGTCGAATCCTTTGATGACAATTTAGCGAAACGGAATTAGTGATGGTCTCTGTTTATTTTGTCGTTCGGATCGTGTCACAGATTTTTCTGCAACACGAAGTATGATGCAATTGGTTTATGGTCAATTGCACCCATACGGGATCCAGTCCGCTATTTACCTGTCGATTCGGGCTTACTCATCATTAATCAGATTTTTATCAGGTCACGCGGACCCAAGTTAGGTCGGATTCGGTTTCGGATTCGAGTGATTTGAACCCTGAGTGTTACAATAATCTTGCTCTGTTTCACAACATTTAGTATGTGGTCAAATAGTTAACTTGAACCATAGGGACCTAAAGAAGTATTAAAAATGGTTGTTTACAAAAAATAAAATTCAGGGAATCATCCTCCCTCTTCTTTATCAATTCTGAACTATCTCCACCCCCACCCTTCAATGCGCTCCCTCCCTCTCGATAACCACGATGAACGAGGTAGGGCATCAACGAGGAAGAGGCTTGCAAAGGGTAGCGAATGGAGGTTGAGGTCATGAATGCACTTAGGTGGTTAAGGTGTTTGACTCCACTTTTTAGAAGTCATCTTCCATCTACCACCATTGAATCATTCTCGGTCAAGGACTATTGGTTATGCACTTTGTCACTCGACTCGATGATCAACTTGTCATCCTCTACATGAGCATTAACCTGGACCGTTACTATATCCTAAACGTAACCTTTAACTTGAACTTCTCCTACTAATGACCCTTCAAATGGCCAAATCTTGACTACAACACGTCCACTAGGTGAAGCCCTGTGGAGCAGTCGAAAATGAATATAACTTATAAGACATGCTTTAGTTGAATCAATTTCCTCTAGCACATGCTACAAATTTACTGCACGAAGCCTAATACCAGCCAAGGAGAGCCCTAACTACGTAATTGGGATAGCAGAAATTGGACAACGCAAAACCAATGCAACCTCTTCAATTTTGAGAAGCCAAATGGAATGACGGACGATTTTTACCTATTTATTCGAAGCCCTGAAACATTGTTAAAAATATCCATAATGTATGATGTCCACCTTGAGCACTCCACCCCACCTTCAATAAATAGAATAGTATCATCTGTGTATTGAAGGATGGGAATAGACATTTTACTGCAACTGTAGCATGGGCACAAACAACCATCAGAAGCTAGCCTCATCGTCATCGTCAAAGCATTTGTAGCTTAAACAAAGAGAAGAGGTGCCAATATGACATTGTCATAATACATCTCTTCATCCATGCAATCCAAACATCTGGGAACCCTCTCCGTTGCAAAGATGTTTAAATAAAGAGCAAATCAACACAGTCATATGCTTTTGAGAAATCAACCTTCGATGTGAGGCCTCTTTTGCCGTTGTGTTTCTAGTTTAGGACTACCTCTGAAGAAAGCACAAGTCCATCAACCATTATCCTATAAGGAACAAAAGCTATTTGTTTGTTCGAGATAATGGAATTCAACACTGCCTGAAGCCAATTCACCAACAAACTTTGGAATAATGAGGTGCACCATGTTGGACAATGTGATCGACTGATGTCTTCCACTCATGCAGTCACGCCCCTCTTGTGCAACATAAAGAGGACCCGGTTAAGTCGTTGATGAATTTATGATTCATCGCTCTAATTATCTGAAAATAGAGTTTAGTCCCAAGTAATTAAGTTCATCTATGTAGCCCCACCAGAATGACTGAGTGCTACTGATAGACAATGTGGGACTAACATAGGTGCATGTCGTAATTGTTCCCTAGAGGGATCCAAATACCCACCTATGGAAGCATACTTTAACAGGGGTGGTCGGGAGAAAAGGCTTATATCTCTGGAGGCTAGTTTCAGAAGCATTTAGGTATGAGATAACTTGTATGTTTTTTTGAATGGATGGGATGGGTCTCCTTTAGAGAGCCATCCAAAAAATATATTATAAAGAATAACGTATTTACAAATGTCATGTGTAAAAAAAACATTCGGGGGTGGCCCGATACATTTTCAAAGTAAAAACGCTCTCCCACAAAGACATAAGCATTTCTCGCGAGCCACATCGCCCACAAAATCGCAAAAGTCTTCAGACGTCCCTAGTCTGAACTAGTCCAGTTCTCACCAATCAAGGCCCAAAAGGTGTCTTTATCGTCCCATTGGACACTTACAATATTTGTGATTCTCCATGTTTCTATCAAACCAGGGTAGTGGAATAACAAATGATCGACATCCTATGCCCATTTCCTGCATCTCCCACAACCCTCCTCCACCCCTGGAAAGAATTTGGTCTTGCGCACATCTTTCATAACACGCTCTCTCCTCAGTAGCCACAGGAAAACCTTCACCCTTGTGGGCAACTCCCATCTCCAGATCCTAGCGCAATCTCGAGAAGCGTCTGAGCTCGTTGAAACAGGTGTAGAAGAAATCGCCTTATATGCCTTCTTGACTATAAAATATCCATCACACCAACACCATGAATCTCTAACCTCAAAAGGGCCCTTAAGCCTTACCAACTGCCCTGATAGACTCAGAAATTCTTCGACCCTCTGATCAGATAGATCTATCACAAAAACGGTAAACCAAGAACCCTCTGACCACAAATCTGCAACAAAAGCCGCTTTGTCCACCACTAGTGCAAACAACATGGGGTAAATGTCACAAAAACCCCCTCGGACCAATCGTCTATCTAGAGTCCAAATCCATGACCATTACCCAGAATGGACCTCATCGAAGACGTCATGGTCGGTAACACAGAATAAATGCCTTGCCAAATGGTGGATGGCAAGGTTGCAGAAGTCGGCAGTCGGTACTCAATCGCAGGGTCACTGACTAAGGATTAATCGGCAGTCGGGAGAGTAATTGGATTTAGTCGGGCATTAGTCAGTTTTGAATTTTTTAATTAGTTTAAATATATAAATCAATTTTTATAATATATACTCTCATTTATATTCATATATTTAGCAGTTTTAATATTTTTAAGAGCTTAAAAATTATAGCAAGAGAAGAAAAAACGAAGCAAGTTAAGAACAAAATGTTTGGTACATATCACAAGTTGAAGTTACAAATAAATTAACACAAAGCTAATCAACTACCACAAAAGGTAAATAACCTAAGTTACCTAATAATCATGCAAATCAACAAGAAGTATCTAAGTTAACAAATATTTACGGCGTAATAAACACAATTCTAACCATATATAATTTTAACCAACATGCAAATCGGTAAGAATATGTCGGTGTAGGTGTGGGAGCGTATGGGTTTATGCACGTGTACGTGCATGCACACTCTAAGCTATACAAGTATATATTTAGAATGGTATTTAAGAACATTTCGTATATGCATATATGTTTGTTATATTTTATTCCTTTTGTATATTTTTTATTTGAATATTTTTATGATATTAAATCATAAAGTTTTAATTGAAATTATCCAGGGTAGAGTATTAATTAGTTGATATTATATATCTAGATGAAAAACTATAATTTAAAGTACATATGTATACATAATTTTCTTATAATTTTTATTTAACATTTTTGGTATATTTTTATATTTTTTATTTATTTTTGAATTATACTTATTAGCATGTATCCTTAAGTATCTTATCTTACTGTCTAAAAACAAGCCCTAAATATCATCTAATTCTAATGGGGTAATCGAGTTTATAGTTTTACGCCTAAACCTATATTTGAAATTCCTATGCAAAAGCCGACTATTCGCCTGATTAATCTTGTCAGTCCGACTATTTGCCGATTTGGCCTAGTCGAGTCGGATACCCCTCCGACTCGACTAGTCGAACCGACTAGTCGGCCGACTTTTACAACAGTGGTGGACGGTGATGACACCACTTCTGGACATGCACACATGCTAGGCGACGCACCATAGATAGATCGCTTTAGGCTAGGAAGGTCATCCTCATCCCCCCAAATCCTCAACACCCACTTCGCCAGTAACGCCTTATTCATGGCATCTAAACGCAGTACCCCCAGCCCTATATTCGCAATCAGCACAGTCACCATCGACCACTCTACCAGCGCGAGACCCCTACCATCCTGAGCCAAAGACTAGAAAAAGCGTTGCATTAAGGACTCCAGCTTCTTACAAATAGTCGTCGATAACACCCTTGTGGACATGAAGAAAATGGGGATTGCCGAGAAGACCGCCTTTACCATTACCAACCTTCCTCCCCTCGAAAGATACGAGGCCTTCTAGCCCACTAACTTCTTCTTAAGATTTTCAACAATTGGAAGCCAATCAATCTGCCTAATCCTACCGTACATCAGTGGTAGGTCAATATAGTTAATCGGCAGGCTCTTCTGTGTCACTGCCAACATCTCAACGCATGCCTTCTCCTTCGGGGCAAGGTTAAATGGGACGAAGGTCGACTTATTCACCTTTAGCCCGGACAAATCACCAAGATATCCAGAACCGTCTTGACACTCCGTCACGCCTCCTTCAATGAAAAATATGGTATCATCTGCATATTGCAAAATCAACACGGAGATATCTCCCCTACAATACCCCCTGAAGAAGCCCCCAACTTCAGCCAGCCTCGACATGACTGCCAAGCCATCTGCCACCAGAACGAATAAAAGGAGGGCCAATGGGTAGCCCTGCCTCACACCTCTATGTGGCTAAAAAACCATCCTCCTGTTTCCCATTGACCGGCACCGAAAGGGAATCAGTCGTAGCGCACCTCTTCATCAATCTATCCAGACATCCAGGGAGCAACTCATACAGTCCTAAGTTTTAGAAAAAACCACCTACCAGACAAATCCAGCAACTCCTCTTCTCTTCCAATATGAGACCATATCCAAGCAAAAACCACACCCTCAAGCAATTGCCGACCTGGAACAAATGTCTATTGGGCCGGCAACACCAGATCGTCCACACTACCCTGAGACGGTTGGCCAACAACCTTTGCCACAATGAGGTAAGTAGCATTGGAAAGTGCTATTGGCCTAAAATCGCTCATCCGCTCCACCCTCTCCTTCTTCGACATTAAGAACAACATGAATCTGTTGAGTTTTCCATGCCCTTGTTTACATCTCTAAACTCCAACAACAGCCCCATACCATCTTCTTCCACAACATCCCAAAACTCTCTGTAGAAAAGGAACCGAAGGTCATCTGAACTAGGGCACCCATCTGAATTGAGGTCAAAAACAGCCTGACGAACCTCTGCCCCAGTAAACTCCGACACAAGCGTAGTCTACTGCTTAGGCCACAACACCTTGTCCCCCCTTACACTCCATCTGACTCTGAAAGATAGGGCTATCTTACTGAAGTCAAGAAAATGTTCCAAAATTGCCGCGCTAATCGCCCCATCCCACTGGATCTTCTCCCCCTCCACTTGCAGGTCATGAATCTGGTTCCTCCTCCTACCACTCGCCATCGTATGAAAGAACCTGGTATTTGAATCCCCTTCCTTGACCCACTTTTGTCTAGACTCTAACGCCATTCCACCTCCTTTCGCTTATCAACATCAACCACAATCACAAGGTGTTCACCACGAACATGATTCTCCTCCGGGTTTAGGTCGCGCTCATCCTCTAACCCGTCAATTCTGGAAATCTCCTTCAAAGCGGCATCCGCCGCTTACTGCGGCCACTGCTACCCTCCTTATGCTTCATCAGCACCTCCCTTAGCCCCGAAATCTTATGTGCCTGTCTTCGAGCAACTGACCCCTCCACCTGCACCGATCTCCAGAAGCTCGTCACTATCTCCCTGAACCCATCATCCAACAACCTCGATTTCTCAAACCTAAATATAGATCTCGAAATCATCCCCTCTCCCGACTCCCAACAAATCGGTGTATGATCAGATCTTGATCTGAGAAGTACACACACTAAAGACAGATGGAACGTCTTCATCATCTCCACGGATGCCATGTAGCGATCCAAGCGGGATCTCGAAGAGATGTTCCGCCACGTGAATCTACTGTTAGTAGCATCGAGAACCTCCAACTCTTGCTCCCCCCCTCCAAACCCCTTGAAATGCTCCGACCCCCAATGCATGCCCCTGCGATCACCAAGACGATTGGAGGTGAGCAATATCACATTAAAGCCCCTGCCAACAAGGCGGGCGACATTCAGAAATACCCTCCTGGATGCCCTAAATTAATCCCACAAAACTAGGTCTCGCACCCCTCCATAAGTGACGTGCACCGAGCTCAATAGCAATCTCCCAGCCTCTGACTTAAGCTCCAACAAAATAGAATCTGATCTAGCGCCCAACCTTTCACCAACAACCACCAGCAACTCCCCATCCCACGCCAGGACCACACCCCAACACTCCCCACTATCGGGACCACTCTGAACTTTGAAAGCCTCTGACAACCCATGGATCGCTAAAGGAAAGGATCCCAGCTAGCTATCTTTGACGCGTGCAAAAGAATCACATCAGCATGCCACGAACTCGATAAATCTCTGACCGCCTTCCTCTTCTCCCCATCCCCCAGCCCCTGCATATTCCAGCTAACCAGCCTCATATTGATCCACTCGGAGGATTTTAGCGGGGAGGACAACTACAAGACATTCCGCAAACCGCACGTGAATGCCCGCCTCAGAACCAGCCACAGCAACTGAACCCTCGGCATTCTCCACAGAATCCTGCACAAAAACCTCCACAGGCGTGACGCCCTCTGTTGAAACAGAACAAAGAGCCCTCGTCGCATGGTCCCCCAACTCTCACTCCAGCCACATTTGGGCTTCCAGCTTCCTTCTCCTGCGTGAAAAGGAGAGATTCGGCACACCTCGCCCACTCTTAATCGATGTAGGAAATATCGATATTGATATCGTATTGGTCCGTCCGGAAAAGGATATATCGGGACATGTTGATATATCAACGATATCGTGGAAATATCGGAAATGACTCACAAAAGCCATTTTTCACCGTTTTTTTAGAAATTAAGATCATCCATGATATTAAGACAACAAATAACCTACAAATACACACTTATATCACACATATCGATCATTTATACACCATATATCGCACATATCTGTCATATCGACCATATCGATGTTAAAGTTGATTCTTAACTTATAGATTTTAGAAATGGATTTAATCCAAGTTCGTATAACATTAAATAACTTACAAATGTACACTTAGATGACACAGATCATCTATGACCCTTATATCGCACATATCAATCATATCAAACATATAATTGTTAATGTTGATTGGTGATTAATAGGTATTGGAATTGGAATCAAAGTAGCTAAGTTAAGCACACTTAAAACACCTATTTTGTTCATGGAAGATATTGAATGACATTGAGATGAGTCATTTGATTTAAAAATGTACATAATGATTAATGAGGCAATGTTTCTTTGGTATAAAGATTTATCTATTCACAAAAATAAATGAAAAAATATAAATTAATGCAATATTGTAAAAGAGATTAGCGGGTCACAAGGGATTTAGAATCAAGAGTTATGTGGAGAGCAAGGTAGGAAATGACGATATCGTATTGGTCTGTCTGATCGAAAATGGTGTAAAAAGTGATTTTTTCACGAATTAAGATCATCCTAGTTATTAAAACAATAAATAACATACATATACACATTTATATGCAAGAATAAGGTGTATTTTGCACACTATTACACATTATATCGCACAAATCGCTGATTGTTAATGATGACAGCTGACAGTTGAGCTAACTATTGACTGTTGAGATGAGTTGTATTCTGGACCTGTGATTCTAACTTGATCAACATTAGACTTGTTTTCATCTTTATTGCCAAAGAGGACGAAGTCTACCAATTGAAGAACCGTCGTATGCCCCCCCATTGGCACCATACGTTACTAGACGGGGGCAGCGCCCCCGACCTGAAACAAAATATATAATTCATGTTGTGTTTTAATACTAGAAGTAACAAAATTATTAGTGAAATCAAGCTTGCATGGATGATATCAATATATATAGATATCGACAAAATATCGATGATATAGGTCGATATCCCGAAAATTTTGTACTGAAATCAATCAATTTCGAACGATATGGCTCGATATCGGCGATATATCGTCGATATATCGAGCACATATCGGCGATATCCGGTAATGGATATCTAAGATGATATCGTTATGGATTCTCCATCGATACTGATAAAACAATGATATATTGTCGATATATCACGATATGATCTACTATGCTCCTAACACCTTCCCCCAAGGCATGCCTTCTCATACGGCTTGCTCTTTCCGTCGCAAGAATTCACCTATTTGCCTTAGAATCTCGCGTAGCGGCAGCGGAGCCAGGCCCCACCGTTGGCGCACCACCACTCCCCATGCTCAAGAGACTATCCCTTGAAGCACGAACCGCAACCTCATGCGAGTCCAAAACAGAACCCCCTCCCACCAAGCCCTAGGACCCCCCTCTTCTCCCCGAGTCCTGAACCTTAGAACATTGCCCCTAAACCGCCCTCCAGTTGTTGCGGTCGATGGATCACATCTGCAGGAGCATCTCCCGTTGCACCTGGATCTGCCCCAACAAGACCCGTCCTACCGAATCCATAGTATAGTCAACATACAGAATCAGATCCACCGTAAACCCAACAATCGGGAACTGATCCGGGGCCTTTGGTTCCCCTCCCACAATCGAACAGTTTGAGTCCCTTGAAGGGTCTAACCCGACGACGCTTGGATCGCTAACCGCCCCTACTTCAATTATGTTGCCCAAACCGCACGCCCTTGAAAATGTCATTGTAACCGCTTGATTTTTTCGGACTTCACCCATTGCTTGCCTCGGAGTGGCCGCTGCAGCCGCCGAAGATCCCTCCACCAGCCCCTTTGGCTGCCACCAGATGTACGTTTTCTCCAACGAAACAATCGGATCAGTCGCCATCGACTCGGGCATGACGAAGTGACCCGGTCCCGACTCCAAGCTCTCTCGACTGCCATCCATTGATGCAAGATGCAACAAGAAGCTCATCTTCCCAACTCAGAAAATAACCTCTGCCGGCAAGCTCCGTCGAGGACCCCGCAGCTGGACTACCACGCCCCAGTCCTCATCCAGTCACAGATCAGAGCAGATGATCGTCTCCACCCAACCGACCTGCCGAAGAGTGCTTCTCACTGCAAGGATGCTCCGACATCGAATTGGGTGCCCCCTCACCACGACTCGCCACTTCGGTGCTACCTCCTTTACGTCGTCACGAAGACATCAAACGTTAGGCGGGAACAGGTTGTTGTCGTTGCTGACCAAGATCTCCTCTGCCTCGATCCCACGAATGCAGCTCATGCTCTCCAAGAACCAAACAATGTCCTCACGACAACCGACTGAGCGCCCTTCCCCTAGAACCTCGACCACCGCCTCCAAGTCTTCTCTGGACCCCTCTGCAACAAGCAACCCCTCCATTGGTCATCCTCCCCCATGACCTTTGGTGCTTTCTTCCCCAACAAGTCTCCAACCACCTCTTCCTCCGCGGTTACGAGGCATCTCCTACGAAGGTGGCCCTCCATTCCACATCAGTAGCAGACGACCCCAGCGTCTGAGAAGTCTTCGCCAAATGCTTCGATCGACCACACTTGAAGCACTGCCTTAGTGGAGGGGAAGGCCTCCTACCTTTCCCACCAGCCCCTTCACCTTCACGTCGCACCACTTCCTCACGAGGCTCACGGAGGGTGCCCCTCTTCTCTTCTTTCTCTTGGACTCCTGAGCCCCGCTGCCGAGGTCGCTCTGCTTCACCCTCCGGCAGAAGTTGACCTTTCCCTTGCTCCATTTCTTTCTCTCAACATAACCAGCAGGGAGGCGGGTGCGGGCTTTGGTCCTGATCGGCAACGGGAAGTAGTGGAGGTTGCGAGGTTATCTGGTGACAACGCGTGAGTCGGCTGCATAGTTGCGGTAGCGGATTAAGGATTTTGCTTCTCAGACTTTCTGGGTAGCGGATTAATCCCTCAAAAAATAAGATTGCTCATGTTGTTTCCTCTACCTTGATGGGAAACGACCCACTGGTATCATCTCCTCTCGGATACCAGTTATTGGGGATACAAACATCCATGAATACGTAAGCGGATGCACAATCGACCACCACCACGGAAGCACGTGAAGAAAAGAACAACCACATATAATGGTTGTCGGTCACCTCTCGTGACCACGGGAGAAGAAAGATCACTATAAGAAAACGAGTACAACTCTTTATGTTCCTTCACTCTCTTACCTCTCTCTGTCTCTCTTCTCTATCTCTTTTCTCTTGCGGTATTCCCTCTTGTTGTGGTGTAAAGGCTATGCCTCCACCTCCCTCTATTTATAGCCCAAATACAACCACATAGTCATATTCCAAATAGGACTATAAATAGAATACAACTCAACTACTATTAGGATTCCTAATCTTAATTTGACTATAATTCTAACAATCTCCCCCTTGAGTTGAATTCCATCACGATCTCTTCATCTTTTTAAGTCTGCACCGGGTCATCCTCGCCATCTGCAGGTCTCGTCAGCAAGATCTCACCAAGTCTGGATGATACACCCGCCACTGGGCGTCCTCGACGTGCCCTCTCTCGGGCACTCGCTCAACTCAGCATTGTGCCTCATGATGCGGCCCCACAAATCTTTCGTGACTAGAAATTGTGCCGGTATACTCTAATAAAGCGAATCGCATCCGCTTCTCCTTGTTGCGTACTTCTGCAGCAAAGATGTCTATAACATGCCGTTCTCTCATCGTACTACTCGTCCTGGGAATAACTGGAGCTCCATCACTTGTCACAACCCTTCTCTCGAGCTTAAACACCTTGTTCAACATTCTTGTCCCACACATCAACACGCATGCTTCGTTGCTCGCTCTGAGAACTCCCCATTCAATAGTGACTCGATGTCCTCGTGACCCGATCGTTCCCAGTGAAATCAGTTTTTTCTTGGTTGTAGGAATGCGCCTGATACCTGTTAGAGTTCGTACTGCTCCATCAAACATGTGGAACTGCATTGATCCAATTCCCTTGATGTGATGAACCTCTCCACCTCTCATCTTAACCGTGCCATCATTGCATGCCCGATATGTACTGAACTAGTCTCTGGATGAGCACACGTGATCTGAACATGCTGAGTCCAGAAGTCATCTTGAATCTGCCTTCATCTCCCTAGAGCACGCTAGCAAGTTTCTCTTTCAGACTGCGGTGGAATCCTCTTGGTCTGATTCAGAATCTCCAACATTCTTCTTTCCTTTCTCCTTCTCACATCTTGGACAATTAGCTATCTGGTGACCCTCCTTGTCACAATAGAAGCATCTGATCGGACCTCGTGACTTGGGTCGACCTCTGAATCCTGTCTCCCTTGGTCTTGAGTGTATACCCTCGGTTGCCAGCACATGACCTTCGTCATTCGTTGCCTCATCCGTCGACCTCCGTCGAGACTCATTCATAAGCAGCGAAGCAACTATCTCGTCCAATGTGATGGTCTCCTTGCCATTGAGTAACGTCATCACAATATGATCGTAGGAATATGAAAGGGAACTCAGCAAGATCAGTGTTGTATCCTCCTCCTTGAAGAGAGGTTCTCCTTCCACATTTTTCTCCTCAAGTGTGAGCATGTCTGTCAATATCTTCTTGAATTCATTCAAGTGAACTTCGAGCTTTGTCCCATCGGTCATCTTTAGACCATAAAGCTTCTTCTTCATCAGTAGCAAATTTGTCAAAGATTTGGACTTGTATCGTACCTCGAGCTTCATCCAAACCTCCGCTGGATCCTCCAGGTCGATGACTTCACGAAAAGTGTTGTCTGCCAAGAACAGTTGTATTGTACTGTTCGCGAGGTCCCTCATCTCCTTCCACTATTCCTCTTTCATCTTCTCCGGCTTCCTTTCTTTATCCTGGAGAGCTTTCACAAGCCTTCTCGTGTGAGTATGTTCTTCACCCGTTGTTGCCATAAGGTGAAGTTGTTCTTCTTGTTAAAAGGTTCCACGGAGAATGATGCACCCCTCGATGAAAATTTCTCCATCGCTTTCCTATCGTACCTCCTTGTATGATATGAATAATTAGAGCAGAATCCTCCCGATCCGAACCATCCAACTCATCCGGAGTGCGAAAAAACCCCTATCTGGACTCTTGGATCACCTCAATCGGACTCTGGATGCTCCCGATCTCAACGGTTCACCGTAACCGTTGGGTCTTAACTGCTTCTGAAGAACAAGCACCTGTTGTGTTGCATCGTCTCCTCGACGTCAAATCTCGTTCTGATTCGCCACGTCGTTTCCCTCGCTGTCGTCGAACCAAGCTCTGATACCGGATGATGGGAAACAACCCACCGGTATCGTCTTCTCTCGGACACCGGTTATTGGGGATACGAACTTCCGCGGATACGAAAGCGGATGCACAATCGACCACCACTACGGAAGCACGTGAAGAAAAGAACAATCAGATATAACGGTGGTTGGTCACCTCTCGCGACCATTGGAGAAGAAAGATCATTATAAGAAGACGAGTACAACTATCTCCGTACCCTCGCTCTCTTGCCTCTCTCTCTCTCCTCTTGTGGTATTTCATCTTGCTGTGGTGTAGAGGCAATGCCTCCGCCCCTTTCTTTATATAGCCCAAATACAACCCCACAGTCATATTCACAAGAAGACTTTAAATAGAATACAACTCAAATACTATTAGGATTAGGTTTCCAGATTCCTAATCCTAATTTGACTATAATCCTAACATACCTTGCAGTGCCAATTTAATCGTAAATTTCAACTTTTCACGGTTGCGCCAGAAGTTTTGGCTGTGGTTTCGATACATAAATGACACAATGAACAATGGTTTTGTTTAGGAGGAAATTTGTTCGCGTCAGATGTGGGATATCTAGCAAGTCGTTCAAAAAAATCTACCAAAGAGTTATTTTAGATTGAGATGAAATGAAATACTTTGGAGTGGGTTGCAGAGAAGTGTTGCACGGTAAAATCTTCCATACAATTTTCATCCTTCTGTAGTATTATAGTTCTTACGACCTCTGAAATTCTTTATCATGAGATGAAATGATACTCTGGAGTGGGTTGTAACACAGTAATTGGACATGTAGGTGATATCACTGGTATCGGTCTTTTGATTCTGGTGCAGTTTAGTGCAATTAGATGTTTTATAGATGAGGATGATAGAAGTTAGCAGACTTGTTGATTATTGGGGTTGCCCTGCTTCATGGGCACCATGTTACTAAGTTGTTTTTTTTATCAAGATATCGAATCTGTGTAGACAACAACGCGTAATGTGGTAAGAGGCTTGATTTTGATGGTTTATGGTTATCTGAATTCTGCATTAGATTCTTGTTTATGATCGGCTTCATGAATGAAAAAAATCTATGTATAATTTGTTGAAGGTGTTTTGCTGTTGTGCAGAGCATGTCCTTGTAGAAGGACATCGCAGCAAGATTTCCAACTTAAGAACATTTCAACTCATCAGTAAAGCAATATTATCTTCCATCGTCGAATTGGGAGACAGGGTTATGGTTTTGAAGTTATTACAGAAGAGAATCCTTCTTGAAATGGTATGGTCGAATTTTTTATTTACTTGTATTTGTTATTTGATTCTATATAGAACCAGTTGGCAATAATATCACGTTCATCCACAAACTCTAAGAGGGTGGTATTTTTCCTAATACTTTCAGAGTATAAAGCCATCCGTAGAAAACATGCACAGCATGCTGAGAATGATTGCCGTGCTAGATTCCAAACTTTTGAGTTTCTCAGAAGAGGAAACTTACATGCTCAGCCAGTTTCTTTTCAGTTATCTGATCGATATAGCCATGGTAAGTGTTTAAGCAGGTTGCATGCAATACTAAAAGTAATAAAATAAAACTACAAATCCAATTCTATAAAATTATATATAGGAAATATAAAATGAACTATAAGAATAACATTACATTTTTATTTAATCTATTCCTATAGTGTTTGCATGCAATTATTACTTGTACTTCACAATGACGCATCTTTTCTGAAGTGATCTGAATGCTGATGTAATTCTCATGCTTGATGATTTTCTTTTGTTTTAATGTGCTGCATTAGGAGTTTTATTTCCAGGAAATTCAGAGTTTGTTCTGTTTATTAATCCTACTTCATATCTCGTTGAGAATGTCCTTTATTCTGTAATGAGCATATTTCTCTGTTACTTCTGAAGCCTTATCATGCTGTCTTTCTGTTATTGATAGCTCATGCCTGCCATTAATGATGAAGTACTGGCTTCTTGGGGATACCATATGAAGCCTTGCATTTACATGTTTCATGGAAGCGCAAAGCTAGTCAGCTGTATTTTGCAATTTCTCAATTCCACATTATTGGAAAGGAGCTCACAATTTGCTTGCAAAACCAAAGTCAATGTGGTTGTGCTTATCCTTGTCACCATGTTCAGAGATGTAGGAGTGAGGCAAAATGTCTTGCTGCATAAATGCAGCATCCACAATGCTTTGAGAAGTATATTGACATTATTGGTAAGTTCCTCCCTGCTGTAGATTGTGTTCCGTTGCTTAAATCATCCTATTTATGTCAGAATTTATAAAAAATTCAGTGCGAGCAATAGGTCTATCATTGTTAATATAGTTGTTCACTTCTCCTAGACTTGATTTAAGTTTGCTATAATATCATTTGATCTATCGGATGTTAGCAAAATATGTTTGAAGCACCGAGATGAGATGGGTACTACCGACTTTTATAGATCCTATGAAAGGGTCCTCACTAAAATGATTTCACATATAATATTAAAGTTGCAAAAAAGTGTTATAAATGCTAATGCGACAATCAACATTCACCCCCCACAAAAGAACTCACTCTATCTATACATGCAGGAGAAGCAAATTTTCTTTTCTCTTGCTATGTCAACAAGGAACATAAGCCTAAAAGTTTACATGGCCTTGCTAACAAATGGCTTTTGTTGCTTGGGAATCTTGTCTTAAGGACATCGATGGTTACTTGGGTAGACAATAATGTCTCTGTAGAGATAAATGAAGATCTTGGCTGCTATATATAGAAGTAAATTCTAACACTCTTCCCCCAAGCTGGAGCATTTATATCCTTCATTCTTAACTTGCTAAACAACACTCAAATGAAACTCTGAAAAGTGCCTTACTAGATTAATACGATGTCTGATTTGCTGAAGTGACTTTGGAAGATCAGATAACATCTCTTTGAATCAGATATCTAGTGAAATGACAATCGACATTTACATGTCTGGTGCTCTCATGAAATATGGGGTTGTTTGCAATGTGTATGATAGTCGTGTTGTTGCATCTCAACTCCATCTCTCTGCCAGGTAGAATACGCATATCAACAAGTATTGCTTGTTACAATTGCATCTCTATGACTACTTGGGCCCATGTCATGTGTTTTCTCTATGCACTTGAATATGATACGAGTGATTGTTTCTTATTCTTCAATGTGACAAGGTTTAAGTGCAGAAATCAGGTATTAGACCTCCAATATGCCAGACATCTTACACAATTAATTTCAAAATATGTTTTAGTATCTACTATCTAGTTAAAATCATGTTGTGAAGCGTAGTTCCTTCATAGGGGTGCCCTTGATATATCACAAGACCATCATAGTTGCATCCCAGCAAGCCTATATCAGCCTGCTGATGTACTGATTAGGCTTTCACACTGCCGGTCAGATATGGTGATATTGATGTAAAGAAGCTTCCCTAGTAGTTGAGGATTTCATCATCCTTGACAGACATGCCATTATTTTTGTATAACAGCCGTAGGATTAGTCGACCGATTTTTTTGGACTGGGTGACTCGACTAGAACTAAGTGGTCACTAATCGGTCGACTAGTCGACTCGACTGAACTAGAACTAAGCCTTAGGGGGATGGCCTACTCAACTCGAACTTAGCGGTCACTAGTCAGCCGACTAGTCGACTGTTTTTTGGACTAATCTTTGTTTCTTTTTTCTGCTTTTTTAAGCAAACTTAATATAAAATGTTTATGCTAATGTACGATAGGATTGGAATTCAGTTGTTTCTTTTCTTTCTATGTAAATATATAAGAATTTGTGTATAAAATGATTTATATATTTAGAATAATTATAAAAATACCAAACCAACTAAATTCTAACTAAATCCGACTAGTTATCAGATGCTGATTAATCTTTTTTCGTTATGAGGAGTCCATTTGGAAAGGTGTCTCTGATTTCATAGAATTTTTAATTCGTGGGGATCATCCCTCTGCGAAGAAATCTCTCTTAACTGAAAATCTAATTGAAGAGGAGAAAATGGTGGTAAATAAGATGCTAACTTGAGGATCGGAAGGTATTAGTACCCTTAGAAAAAGCATGATAACGAAGATTTTGTCTCCGAAGGTTACTTAAGTAGGATTCAGAAGTGACGCGTCTTACCGAGTGCTGACTACCGACTTTTGCAACCTTGGAGATTGGTAGGCATTAGTAGAAATTGCAAATTACGATTGCAATAGGTATTAGACCACTTTTCGTCACGATCATGTCCATCTGCGTTCCTTATCGTAATTTCTCGAAATAGTAAAGTCGCATCATCAAAATTAGCTATATGCAATTCATAGCCTCACATGTCTAGCTGAGAGTAAATGAGAAAATTTGGAACAACGAAAACATCAGTAAGAATGAAGTTGTGGGGTCACATTGACTTCTTCCTGTCCAACTAAGATGAGAGGTGAGCATCTGCTACCTGATCCGTGCTGTATGGAGGGAATTCCCTCACAATGGTCAACTATATCCTGTTATCACAAATATGGCTTGTTGTACAAGGATCTACTAAACACTCCGACTCAACTGAATGCAGAAAAAAATTTGCGTGTTGGCAGGGATATGGAGGCGAATGAAGTGGTTGTTGTAGCAGTCTTAGGTGGTATTTCATACAAAGTGACAAGTTTTTGAGTAAAGGGTCTGATAGTATTATCCAGGCCGGTGTGAGTAAAGTTCAATGTATGGCATGTTGTGCTTGGTCTAGCATGTCTTCGCGTTGTGGCCTACCCTGCCACAGAAACTACATTGAACAATATCTCTCGCGGTAGGTCCAATGGAGCCAGTATGTCGGTGGGACCGATAGGTCCAGTAGCGAGGACGGATTTAGGGGTGGTCGAGGGGCAAGTGCCCCCCCTAAATTGTGGGACTACATAATATATGTATATTTATTTTTTTCCTATAGATTTTTAAGGTAAAATAATCATAATTTTTCATAATTTTAATGCCTCGTTTGGATTTTTTATGGTAAAACTCGTACATGCTCCCCTCATTTCTTTAGAAAAAGTTAAATAATTTTAGCAATAGATAATATGCCTCTTAACATAAATTTATACCAAAAATAATAAATTTTACCTCAAATCAACCTATATTGGATAATTTCTTCAATCGATCAACTTATAATAGACCCCTACCCTAATCTTATCGGTTATCCGTTTTGTAGAATCGAACTATAGAATGAATCGATATTTCATCCAATCTCATTATCACTTATACAGATACGAGGTTTAATTGTCGCAATTTAAAAAAATAAAATTAAAAAAATCATTTATTGTCAAGTCCTATATATTATTCATTGGTCCTATTTATTATCAAGTAAAGTGGTCAAATGCACATATATTCTTGATTGACGTATTTTTCTGCATAGACATTAATATTTCTTGTTATTGATATAAAAGTATAGAATTAAGTATTTTATATTTTTGATTTGATACAGATTTTGAACAAGTGTAGTTTATATTGTAATTAATCAAAATCCATATACTGAATTTCAAATAATTAAAATACTTGAATATAACTTACATTTAAAAAAAGATATGAATATCATTCACAAAAAATCCCGACATTTTGGAACATATATGATAGTAATTTATGTAAAATTGAATAAAAAGATATAGTTGATTAAAAAATAAGTTCAAAATTGACTATTGTTATATAATGAAAAAGTTTAAAATTGATGAAAAATATAGGTGAAACTATAGATATGATTTGCCCCTAACAATTATTGTTATATAATGAATATGATTGTACTGTAATTAATAGACATATTCTTAAAAAAAACTCGTTCCCTCTCTTCAAAATATTATGGCTCCGTCCCTGTCCAGTAGTATATTTGTTACGATCTCCTTTAAATGAGTCATGTTGTCCTTGGTTAGAAGACATGAAGAGGACTATGATTTGGGACTTGGGTGCTCCATCATGCTGAGGGACTTTGAGACAACTAAGTTTGTTGTATACCGTTAGAAAATCGAAAGCGGAAGCGTAACATGGAAAAAAGATAAACAAAATATGAACAGCGGGATTTTACGTGGAACCCTACTCCGTGAGGAGCGGGATGAAACCACGGGAGAAGCCCTCAAAGGGGCGGATATTCTATTGAATTTCTCATCGGTTACAGGAGGCCTGGGGCTCCTTATATAGCTTCCACAGGGCCTCCAAGTTCCACCACTAGGCGGTATGGGACTAAACTCAGTGGTGGGGTAAATGGATCTTGGAGGGATCCATTTACCCACCTATTACATAAGTGATGCATGCTCCAAATACTCTAACACTCCCCCTCAAGCTGGAGCATGCAATGCTCAGCTTGGACAAACAGAAAGAAACTCAACTCACAATACATGACACTACAGACAATATCAACCCAACGCGCACAGCTGCTGCAGTCGAGGACGTTGCTTCTCATGGCGTGCATGTGAGGAGGACGAACGGGCTGGAGTGTGAAACTGGATCTATCTGGCTCAGAGAATGGTACTCTACCCTGGAGTCCCTATGATACCACATGAAAACCCTTGCCCTTAATGGCTTAGGGAATAGTCCTCTGCTCTGGAGTCCCTATGGCTCACATGAAAGCTCTGGCCGACCAACAAGAATGATTGGCATGCGTCATCATCAAGTCCGAAATTTGTAGAGTCTGAACATCTGACCGGTCTGGAAAAATCTGATATCTGAATCTTAGAACAAAACATGTGACTCTACGTATACTCCCCCTTTCTCCCATACTGGTCGGAATGATGATGTTGACCACGTTGGGAGAAGATAAGATAATACATACATATGGGGAAAACAAACCATGAACTTGCTGCTTTTTTTATCATCGTTTTTTTTAAACCGCCATTTTTTTGTAACATTTTTTCTTTCTTTCTTTTTCTTTTTTTTTCTTTCTTTTTTTTTACTTTTCAGAACATACAGCCCATTGGGCTTTACAGAATACATCTCCCTTTTTTTTACATTTCCTCCTCTCTCTCTCTCTCTCTCTTTTTCAAAAAAACTTGCATACGGTTTTTTTTATACTCACGGTCAAAATAGGCCCTCAAAGTAGCCCCCCTCCCCCTTTTCTGGTCTGTCTCCCTCATTTTTCGGCCCTTTTCAATTTTTTTAAACGCACAGAACCCTATTTAGGGTTTCCCCATACGGGAACCCTCTTGAATGAAATAACCGGCCGCCGCCCACTGGGAGGTGCTCCGTTGCCGCATGGGGCACGAGGAGCGGGATCTCGCCATCGCCGCTTGGAGGTTTCGAAAGAGGAGCGCCGCTGTAGCAGAACGCGAGGGCTTGTCGTTATGGAGGGGCGGCACAACCAGCAAGGAACTGGCAGTTCCACGCCGCCGAAATGGAGGGATCGCGAGGGCTTATGGAGGGGCGCCGCTGTGCAAGGAGGGCTCGGGGCGGGGTTGTTTGCTCGAGGGCACCACCGCCTGAAGGAGATATCAGCAGAGGAGTCACGGTGGGCGCCATCGCTGGAAGAGCATCATCGGGGGAAGGCGGAACCCCGCGAGGAGGGAGCAGGCACCATCGCGCGCCTGTAGCAGTGCGCCTGGGATGCGCGGAGAGGGAGGTTGGTGCCTCCACGAGTTGGCGTATGTGCGTTGCTTCCTAGCGCATCTACGTCGCTGCCTTCAACCCCTGCCTGGAGTTCGTGAGGTCTGGATGAGCGCCATGCTTGTGTTGAAGATGAAACGACGCACGATTTGAAGGTGCGCCACCGATCGACTTGGCATCGCTGATGGAAAGGAGATGCCATGCGGCCACCAGCGCACGGTTGTTAGAGATGAACATGTTTGGGGATCGTCGTCTTGATGCTTTCCTCATTCAAAGGATGCGCGCAGTGTTGTGCGTGTGACCTGGGCGCCTGGAGATATGGCGCTTGGTCTTTTGCAGAACGCATGTGGCTTGGAAATAGCCGTGATCACAACAGATCTAAGGCTGGGGACTGATCTAGAGTTCTAGAGAACCCTAAAAATAAAAACTCTGGAACAGAACATGAACTTGAAGAGAACAATAGTCTTCACGAAATCTTGAAGACATGAACTCAAAAAAACGAATCTCGAATAAAAATATAGA
Source organism: Ottelia alismoides (assembly GCA_037367405.1). NCBI lineage: Eukaryota > Viridiplantae > Streptophyta > Magnoliopsida > Alismatales > Hydrocharitaceae > Ottelia > Ottelia alismoides. The sequence continues at coordinate 660,393 of JAZKJV010000607.1, forward strand.
ACCAAAACTCCTCGAGAATCGACCCGCTCTGATACCATGTTAGAAAATCGAAAGCGGAAGCGTAACATGGAAAAAAGATAAACAAAATATGAACAGCGGGATTTTACGTGGAACCCTACTCCGTGAGGAGCGGGATGAAACCACGGGAGTAGTCCTCAAAGGAGCGGATATTCTATTGAATTTCTCATCTGTTACAGGAGGCCTGGGGCTCCTTATATAGCTTCCACAGGGCCTCCAAGTCCCACCACTAGGCGGTATGGGACTAAACTCAGTGATGGGGTTAATGGATCTTGGAGGGATCCATTTACCCACCTATTACATAAGTGACGCATGCTCCAAATACTCTAACATATACCATCAAAAGTAGGCAGTATGATTTTTGGGAGGAAAAGTATGATGCTTTCATCATCTTATCTCGAGTTAGATATTACGACAATCATGACCCATCTAAAACTCTTATTTTAGCTTCCTTTTGCATCTCTTAGGTACAAATAAGCCTTAGTAAGTTGTACTTCTCACTTGGCACATTCAACTACGAGTAGTACTGGATAAGAGGATTCTCTTCCTGTCTGAGATGCATTGATTCATGATATGTATTGAATAGATGACTCACATTCTTCTTCTTCTAAGAATGAGTCCCTCATATTATTACAGATGTTGAAGTGAATCATTTCATGTAATCCGATGAATGACACCACTCTAGAGCCAACTCCAGGGCGTGAGAATATTTTCATCGCATGAGTCATACTTGTCGGTCTTCACTTGCATGTCTATAAGAGAGATGTAGCTTCCTGTGCCATGTAACTGACTTTAGGAAGGTCTGCGACCATCAGGCATTCGGCATGGTTTGCCACGTCCAGTTTGACAATCTGACCATAAAACATGTTTTATGCTATCTTTATATTTTGCCGGTGATGTCACGTTGTACTCTGGGGTTCTCGATGATCCTTTGGACATCATCTTATATGGAAAAGAAGAGTTGTATATACAATCAAACACGGATTTGAACAGTCCTAAATTATGACGAAAGTTGCTGCAATCAGGAACATTTGTGTCAACAAGGACACGAGAAAACTTGTAGATCGCAAATAATCTACTACATATATATTGAAGATAATCTATAGAATGTTTCTTCTATCATTCGTTCCGATTTTCATCTGCTTTATGTTTGTATCTACTTTTAGGATATTGTAACATATTTTTCATATCCGTCAATCCGCATCCGTATTCATGTTTTTAAATAGGATATGGATTGTAAGCATCCCTTCCTCTGAATCAATGGTAGCAGTGAGGGCATTCGGTTTTCCACATAGGTTTTTTAATATGGCAAGCACCATTACATTTTCAAACAGGTGCCTCTGAGTTTAGAGTCAAAACGTACGAGTCATTGTGGTTACCTGCTGACCCAGATATTTTGGTCACCCCTGCCAAAATGGGCTGAAGGACTGCAACTTAACTAGACTGATTTTTTTTCATTTTATCACAAGGGTTTTTTTAACAGCTGCAAAAGGTCTCTCTTGTCCCAGCAATTTTCAAATCCAGATCATAGGCTTATTTTGGATTGTCTCATACAACATTACTGAGTAAGCGGTATCCTTTCTTGGGTTTGTTGGATAGACTTGTAGATGTGTGACCAGGTTATGAACTCTTTCCGTAAAGCATGTACTTGCCATTTTCAATTTAAAAATAACAAACTGGATGATTGGAAGAGAGAGAAACAAAATCCATAAACCCAGTATATTGTTTTTTGAGGTTGCTTGCATTTTTTCAGCAGTCAAGACCACAGTTTGGTATGAAGACAAATAGATGTTTATTCTCACCTCCTTTTCCCAGTATATTCTGATGTTTATTTTGACCATGGTTTTCAAAAAAACTTAACTGTCTATCGTTACTGAAGTATTATCTCTCTTTTATTCAAGTTTGCACAATCCAAAAACTTTATATTTAGCATTACTGTCCAGAAGATAACAGAACTCTACATCATTGATGCAGTCTTCAGCTGAAATCAACTTAACCCTGGAAGAGCGGCAAGATGTACGGGTGGCATTTGATACTTTAAAAATTGAAGCACGGAAAGCAAACAGTCTTGAGGCTGATGAGCTCCAATTTCTCGAGCTCTCCTAATCTTATGTTCAGGCATTGCCTTGAAAGTCAATTTTGTTTTTATTTTCCTTCTTATTTTGAACTAGTTGTACATTATATACAGTTTTGTTCTTGCAGTTATATAGTGATCATGGTTTAGAGCTTTTGCTACTTTGTTTAAAATTGTTAGGTGTTTTGGATTTTGAAAATGGGGCATTCAGAAACAGAACATGGACTGGCGTACATATATATACGAGGTTCTTTATTGGGAGACGGATGGTCTGCTGTGAAATCCCCTGCTGTAACGCAGGGGATCCGTCGGATTAGAGATGGATGACCCTGATAGGGGACCGGGGATAGTCGGCCCCCTATGAGGGTCGTCCATCTCACATCCGACGGATCCCCTGCGTTACAGCAGGGGATTTCGCAGCAGACGATCCTCTCGCTCTTTATTGAGTGTAACATGGATGCATGGAGATTCCAATACATTGTAGTACTGAGCCCCAAAATAGCTTGGGCACTAAAAGCTTCAGTACATCATCTTGACCGTCGAAACACCTAATTTTCCTGGCCATGGTATCTCCACAAAGATTGCATTGTTCAGGTAGAGGAACATGACCTCTTTTTCATTGATATTGCAGGATGCCGGTTTTGTCGAGGAGAAGGCCTTGAACTTGCCTGCACCTTTTATTCCGATCTGCACAATGGAGTTTCCCTCGTGCACTTCCTCGAAATCCAGTGTCTGTATTGTGCCTCCGTATTTAGCATGTTTATCAGTCCAATGGGCGCAAACTTCACTCCATTCGACAAGGTATGGATCGGTGAGACTGTAATTAGCTCAAAGTTGAATGGACCTAATTCTGTTTCTGTGGACTCGCTCAGCTTCATCACTTCCAGCTTCACTCCTCAGAACCAGTATCTTCGAAGGATCATTTTACAACGAGCATTACTGTGATACCACTCCTAGCAGCAGATCGGGGAACCCATTATCAGCAGAAAACTCAAAGTAAAGTAAATTACACAAAAGCCTAAGAATTATACACCTGATTTTGGTGTTGTATCCATAGCTTTAAAAGGCAAAAATGTGTTATAGAAAGACGATGAAAAATTAATTTCAGTAGTCATGGATCATATCGTTATATTTTAAAGATAGGGTAGAACATTGAGATTAGGTGTATGTGTAGGGGCTTTTATGTAATTTACTCAAAATGATATCCATAATTTTTTTTTATTATTGTCCAGGATCAAGAACCTTTCAGCCCAAGATAACAAATGTGCAAGAAACCACCTCAATCCAAACATCGAAAAGAGGAGAATCCAATCAAAATAGGATTAAAGTAAAGATATGTGTACCTTCTTGACCATGTAAGGGGTCATCTTCCTCATGGCATATGGACTGCCACCCATCATCCACAAGCACAAATCCCACCTTAAGGCTCTTCACACCTTCCCAAACCCCCCTTGGGTGCACCTTAAGGTAGAAGACATCCCAAGTGCACCATCCAAACCTGTCCACAACCAAGGGTGGGCTTTTTCCCTCCATGCCCCTGAATGTTCCTAAGTGGGCCCTATTCTCCTCCACCCTCCCTAATCAACCCATATTGGTCCCACCCACGCTTTACGTACACGATCTCTTGAAACCTAGCTCGTGTCATCTTGGTTGAACCACTCTCTGCGCAAACGTCCATGTAGTCATCCTCCCCTGGCTGGACCAAGGTCCTTAATTGGGCTCTATTATGGGGAGGATCAGTATGTAGGGACGGTTGGATGAGCGATCTAGCAGGAGGAATTGGGTCTCCTATTCCATGTCTCTCTCACGCGACTAGATCTAGTGGGTGGTCCACCACACCTTGAATCGGAAGATGGACATGAATCAGATGTCGAGCAATCGGCCTAGGGGGTGGTGTCGTGGGAGGTAGGTTGTCGACACAGTGAAGCCTAATGAATGCAAAGGAGGGTGATGAGACAGGTATGTGGATGACGTTTGGTAGCATGTCATGGAAGAAGGGGCGGTTCGGTAGCATGTCGAGGAAGAAGTGGCGGTCTGCAGCAAGGAGCCAAGAGGCGGAGAGGGCAAGGGGGGAGGCCTTGAGGAGTGTGGGGGTGGTTGTGATTGAGGGATGTTGGTGGTGAGGGGGAGAAGAGGTGGTGATGCCTTCAAATAGAATAACGTTGAAAATTGATTCGCATTAAAGTAGTGGATTATGGTTTTCATTCAAGTTTCTAGTTCATTAATGGTTATCTGGCTTACTTTTGGGTAAATATATTGTGTATTTTCTACTTTGACCTAAACCTGATTCTTAGATGAAGTAAATATCAAACTCTTTTGATGGTAGATCATATGTTCAACTTAAATCTGATGCTGATTTAGTTGATTGTATGTTCACAATAAAGTTGGTAAATTATATTGGATATTGTTGATATGTCTTGAATTCTACCCATTTGTTCTATCAAACTCTGTTGAAGAACCGTCTTATGCATCCTCCCATCGCACCATACCCTACCGTCATGAGGGCTCTGGAAACAAATTTGTATATTGGTTCTTGCATCCATTTGAATCCGGGATCTGTTTGTACTTGGAGTGTTATATAAACTCATAGTATTAGGTATCTATTTATCCTTCGTATATTCTTCTTTGCATATAGTGCAATCACTCATCGTTGTCCAAGAATGTAGTCTAATTATAGGTGAACCTTATAAATTGGTGTGTTTGTATTTGTCTAATTAATCATTTTTGTGGGTGTTTGTTTTCAGTACTCTGAAATATAAGAAAATTATTAAAAGGGAAATAACATACTTGTTCTTTTCCTTAGAAATTTTTGTTCGGCTACTACATTTAAATCACTTCTTCTGATTTTGCATTCCTCTCACTCGTTGTCGTGTAGACGAGTCTAAATAAATCGAACCTGAGCAAACCTATCTACGTCCAATCCGATCCATTCAGCATGTTTAGAGGATCGGATTTGATTAGGCATGATAGGGTTAAGACAATCTTTTTATTTCGACCGCAGTTGAGAAAGAGATCCGGTTCGTTAGAGGTTTGTTGGGGAAGATGTACTCAACGATGTCCATAGTAGATGATCGACAATGTCCATTTTTGGTTCATTTAAGTGATTAGTTTCACCCATGATTTTTGCACATACACACTCACACATACATATGATTCAATCGAATTTTTAGCGCGCCAAATTTTAACGAATATACTTTACTGAATTTTGATTTGTTTATATAAGCGAAATATGAACTTCCAGACATTTTTATACGAAATCTTAATGGAACTTTTATCAAATAAATCTTAGAAAAACTTTTGACCATATTTTGACATTATCGTGATATATATATATGGGTAAAAATTGGGCTAATTCGTAGTCAAATTGCATGCAAAACAAAGACTCCTACGGCCTCCCATGTAAACGGGGCTGATTTCAACAATTTGTGACCATTAAAAATGATTGTTTAGATGGAAGCTGCAGGAGTCTATTTCTCACGAAACTTGAATGACATGATATAGAGATATAGTGATGAATTTACATGGATACGACGGGGAAGGCAAATTAGCTCCCCCAGAGGGCCCAACACACACGCATGTGTATGTCCACTTCAATGATCTGATGGTAGTGCAGTGTATGCCTACTGCCCAAAAGACCAAGGTTCAAATCCGTCCTTGCGGGATTGTGTTAGATAATCGACAGTCAGTGTAAAAAACAATCGTATCTTTCCACGCCTACATCGCGTGTCTTCTTCATGTGCTTCATGTTGGTTGATTATGCCTCTTGTTTGGTTTCCTCCCCAACAGTAGTCTATCATGTATCCGCTTGCTACTAATTACAAAGCTCCGCCGCTTAACCCAAATGACTAAACTCCCATCATAACTTAGAGGTTAGGTCGATCATTAAGTGCACTCTTCTTAATTGTAATCAGAGTGTTAATGCTCTTTTAATTATGGGTTTTACTCCATATTTGCCCCTGCATTCAAGGGTGAAAAAATTAACATTCGTCTTCAAAAAAAATCTTTGCTACAATATTTCTAATCACACTCGAATCCCAAATGTCATTATTAAAAATACTTTGTAAACATAGATATAATCAATGTAATGTATAAACAAATATCTTTAACACATTTACTATGTTAATGGTACAAATCATCCATACACTCAGTTATTCACAAAAATCATGCACATGTTACTTTACCGACTCTTCAAAAAGATAATACTCCAACCCAACGCAACCCAAACCATGTTACCTAACCATCCAAAGGGACACATAATCTGAGGAGCATTTGCCAAGAAGGTGTTAACTTCGTAGTACACATATAAATAGGCAATAAATATTTGTATAATTTGTGGAATCTATGTAAAATTCTTTTATTATTTAATTGAGAAAGATCTAGATAGGACCAGCCTCAGCATCTCGATCATAGTTGTGTCACAGACCCACAACACAACTACAGTTAGAACTCAAAACTTTGAGAATGAGCATTGGAATAAGGGATCAATTTCTCGTATGGTATGGTTTTCAAGGGTACGGCTATTCTCATCTACATTCCATTATTTCACCTTGTTCCACCTGTATTCCTATCTTTATTCCACCTTACCTATCCTTATTCCACTCTATTTTCCTTGTTCCGATCTTTCCAGTCGAACGAAGAATAGACTTATTATTCTTATTCCTCATCCTTATTCATGCTTATTACCGAACTGAATGCCCCCTTAGAGTACTCTAGCGTTTTCTTACACACCAAGTACCTTATCTAGGTTTCCATTCTAAGAAGAATTTTACAAAATATTCAATGCGAAAAGGAACTTACGTCGATTTAGATTTTCATGTATGGTTATAAGATATCAACAAAGATGTATATCTAAACACCGTAAAAACAAGCTGCACGGGCATGTTTGGTTGCAGGGATGGGCAGGGTTGAGTTGGGTTGGGTTGGGTGAATAGTAATCTGTGAGGAGGAAGTACCCTTGTGAATAGCAACCAGGGTTGGGCCAACCCTGCCCAACCCTGCAACCAAACAAGCCCTTAGTGTGTTGAGTGGTCACGACTCTTACTCCATGAATGGCAAAGGAACTGATTTAAATGTATCGTGATAATCAAGCTGCAATAATACATTGACAAAACAAGATATTAAAAAAATTACAAGTCAAAAACCACCATGTTAGTTGATTCTCACCAAAGGAATAATAGTAAACACATAGTAAACATGTAAGTTAACGAAACTCATGGAATGTCTTCGTGAATAATGATCCCATTTGATACATCTCAAGCATAAGCATATTTTATGCACGAATGCTGTGTAGATGTCCCAACCGCTTCGATCAAGTGAGAGATATTGAGTCTGTAACATTTCAGTAAATCAGAAATCACATCCGAGATGCAGTAGACCAAGCTCACCATGGCATGTGCAGATGCGGGCGAACATGCGAGGTAAGATCTCGCCTATGCGACCCTTCCAAGTAGGAACACATCATCGAGAGTTGCCACAAAACTTACTATGGGTTCTCACAGCCCCATGTCCAATATCTGAACATGGGAATAAAATCAAGGGTTTCAAGAACCAAAGAGGATAGTAATTAACCCATTTAGGTGTAGGTTGCTAAATACATCACCATGTCTTATAGGTGTGACTAGGAGCCCACATGCTCTAGGTACCATGATTACCATCCCCGTCGACGCCCAAATCCCTTCCAAGAAAGCTCCCAACAACCGAGGAATCACTATACGATTAATCAAACCTCCATCTCTGTCCATTACATCTTGCTCACGAACTCCGTAAGCTTCGAACAAGATCCGGTTTAATCAGCACCTTCACAATAGCACTTCAAAACAAATTCTGCATGGAAACATATTATCCTGCATCCTAAGAGGAAAGGCTATTCGCAGAAACCCTGTTTGTCACAGACCTCTCCTAATTAGGACAGATGCTGCATCCGCAGATTTCATTTTGGCATATACATACATACCATGTCATAAACTTTACAGTTCTACTTACAGATTGATCCACGTAAGTGTCGCCAACAAAGCTGCGAAGAAGTTGCATAACCTGTTCTTGTAGTATTTACCTTTGGAGCAAATCAATTCCACAATGAAACACTGGTTCCATCATAATGAAAGCGAAACCTGAAGAATGTTCTATAAAATTTTATGGATGCATCAAACAACAATCTCATAGTATCTTTTATATAGTTTCTCAAGACTGCCTAGAGAAGTTCCAAAGTGCAAATAGAAATTGACTTTAAATATAATCACATCATCTTGGCTACGGTTTGATTGCATGTACCACTTCACTCATGTTATGAGTCAAGCAACTGCAAAAAAAACTAATGGTTCTGTACTCGAGGAGAAAAAAATGCACATGGTTGCATAAAACAGCCAATTGGAGCTCGACAAGAATTATTGCAAGAATTAAGAAAAGGGTGTGGCTCCTTGACATTCCCATTCAACGGGAGCATCTTTTAACGCGGTAAAGGCTGAACAGCTGCCACAAGGAACTTACTGAGAAGCATTTAGCGACTTCTCCGGCATAATGTTGTTTGGTAGGATGAGCTGTGGCGGTACTTCACGGACAACTCCCAACATGGAATCATACTCCTCATCCCGGCGCTCAAACTTCTTGCGCAGGAGCTTCTCAAGCTCGATTTCGTCGAAGGTCTTTGCGTTTTCGGTTGCATGAACCTGAGCTAGATTGCTGTAGTTGGCCGCAGACTGAGCAATGAAGGTCACTTCTTCGTCCTTGAGCTTCCTCAGGAATTTTGCAGGTGAGCCTGCCCAAACCTGCATGCCACGGGTATTCAGTATTAATCTCAGTTCCAAGTTCCAACTATTCTGTCAGGCATTGTGTCCTACTTGGTAGAAATTGGCAGTTCAAACGGTGAAGACATGAAATGTTCAAGAGGCCATGAGATATTGTTATCATATCACAGGTAAATAGGATTAGAATTCCATTGAATATGATTCACTACATGGGTAGATGATGAAAGAACTGGAAAATTAGTCCCAGGGCAGCAAAACCAAGGACTAGTCTGTGTGGTGTGCGTGAAACCATAACTAATACTATATCTTTCTCCCTCAAAGGGAACACAAAACATATACCGGTATTTACACCAATCCAATGGAAGATCCAGTTGAAAGATCCATGGCTATGATCATACTTGATTGGTTATTCCCATAACACGTCTATCCCACATGCTTCACGTAAGAAATGAGGACTACCTCTCCAGCAGGGACCCTAGAGTTTTCTGTCAGAAGGGCACCAGCAGCAACCATTGCATGCTTTTCCACAACTGCTCCATCCAACAAGATTGCACCCATGCCAACAAAAGCCTCGTCTTCCACCGTACATCCGTGAAGAACAGCACTGTGACCTGCCAAGTTCAAGCTCAAACCACCAATAAAAGGAACATTATGGAAGCCAAAGTACACAAGTTCACATCTAAGGATTACAGTAATACTGAAGCATGTATAGACCGTGACAATAGCAAACAGTAATACCATAATGATGTGAATCATTTATGTTGGCCCTGGCTAATAGAACAAACAGAGTTCATAAAACTCAAACTCATGTAAGATGACAGCCGCAAATGATTATACTCAGCGATGAAGCCAAGCATTTAAGCCAGCTATTTTAACAGTATCAAATGACTAGAATATCAAAACAAAAGATGACTGCCAGAATAAAGTCATCACTAACAGTGGCTAAGATGGTCACTAAGAACCTGTTATTGAAATCACTGTCAAGGTTTAAAAGAACGTGAGGCGGTCCGAAGCGGTTTACCTCTAGATGAGTCGGATTTTAGAGAAAAAAATTAAAATTAGGGCAAATTAAACTGAATTGGATTTCTGATAAAATATCAAGTTTTTGTTAGAAACACATTCAAAACAGTTCTACCCTAGTAAAAGGTAAAGAATACAAGCAATTTAAGCATGAGTCGAAAAATACTAACATCAAAGGCAAAAATATCTAGAATAACTTTTTAGGATTCATTTTTTAAGTATAAATAAGTATAAGCTATAGCATATACTTTTCAAGATTCATAACTCGCAAACTGCTGCACATCAATCAACTAGTATGAAAGAATCTATCAGTATTCGTTGTTTATTAAGAAATTGGAAATATAAATATCATTTTATACTTGTTAGTAAATACTAAGCATTGTTCAATGGACATTATTAAACATATGATGTTATTAGACAATGTTATCAAACAAAGATTATTAAACAATGTATACAACAACAAAGCATTTTCCAACAATTAAGTAGGGCTGGAAAATTTATTAAACAATGTATAATGAGTATTATTAAAAAGATAAGATCAATAACATTAAATAAGTATACCAGTTGATTCTTCTTGGAGTCAATAAGCATAAACTATATGTCGATCAACACCAAACAACATCACTTAATATAAGTGGCTATATTTTTTACGACCAGCACCATATTACATTTAGGAACTGCAAGCATCCCTTTTACAGGCATTGGGAGTTTTTAAATCAATAAAACTATCAAAAATATCATATCAATCTAAGAACATGTATTTGTAGTTTGATTAGATTAGTAACTGACAAGTAGATTCTAAATATAACCGAAAAGATATTAAAAAATGATAACAAAGATGGTGAATTGTAGAACAATTTCATTATATTTTAGAAAGTGCTAATAGCGTAATAAAATGTCATCACCATGTGATCATTTTCGATCGTGTCCAAGGTCTTCTTCCTCCCGGCCTCAGAAGTAGGGTTCAATGATTTACTTAGGTTTACAAGTAACAACTCAATTTATCTTCTTTGGAGGATCATATAGTCATCATTGAAGAAAAGTGCGCATAAAAGGCCATATTAATGAGGTATGCGCTTCAGTTTCACCTCAGCGCCTTGGCATCACCTCACAGAGATGAGGCGCACGCCTCACAGCAGATGGCTGAGGTGCACGCCTAAACCGAAAAAAAAGCTGCGCCTCACCTCGAGGTGGATCTTTTTATAACTATGATCACTACATGTGACTGAAAAAAACAATTATCGGCTATTTCATGCACAATCAACCCTGGTATACAACTTACCTACAGTGACATTGTCTCCAATGGTGGTCGGCAGAATCTTTCCACTCAAACTGTGTTTGGCTACGTGAATAAGAGAGTTGTCTTGGATATTGGTCCCTGAACCAATCTTTATGCTGTTAACATCACCTGATAATTACAGTAGAAAATGATGTTAGGAAGACCTTCTACGTCTATACAGATGCAATCAATTAATTCAATTGAGACAATAGCAAACAAACAATATGTTAGCATTTCCATGTGAAGATGATATAATATAAAATAGTTCCAATATCTGATACGATGTTTACTAGAAAATTAATGGTTAGTAGAAAATCGTACATGTCACTACACCAGTTTTCTTTAAAAAAATATGTATATATCATGACACCTGTTCTTCCATGAACATCACAAGCAATACCAAGGAACATTATACATACAAAGTCTTGGAGAGAACAAAACAGCAGAACCAAAAGCAAGAGCAGAATTGACCCAACCAGCTGGATTTAGAGGAGTCTTAAGCTGGTCAGACAGTTTAAGTGAAACTGGCAAGCCAAGCCATTAGGTCAATCACCTGTTATCTTTTTAGGAAGAAAGAGAGAAATCCTGTGTTTGGTTGGCACATTACAAGAGGATTATCCCAAATAGAGGGATTATCCCCCGATTTAATCCGGGCAGGGATACAGAAGTGGGTAATCCATTCCAATAGCAATCATTAGCAACATATCAAACACCATAAACATACTTCATCACTTCTGATAAACAATTCAATTAAATAGGTTATCCCCCTAGTTAGTCCAAAAAGAAATCGAAACGGATTCTTATTAACTCTAAAAACAAATGCAGTCTAACTAACTCTATGAATGGTTTGAAGTAACCTTGTTGTTGGCAACAGAATGGGCAAAGGGTTGACATAAATTTGAGATATAAAATACCATATGTTTGATTATTTGGTTGATTCTGGATTATAAAATAATGAAAGGATCAATTTGCCAGTTAAATGGGGGTAGTGGCGATTATACAAAAAAGGGTAAATTGGAAAAAGGACTGAATATGTGACAGCGATCAGAGTAGTGTTGACATTAAAGTTGGAAGTGGAGGGTAAGTAACTTGGATGTTTGAGGGATAACCTCTGACTTAACCTATTCCGTCACTCGACCCAAACACATCTAAAAGAAGGCTAACTACAATTACATGTGGCTCCTTATCCCACATTACAAAGTACCGACAATTACTACCTCCTGAATGAAAATACACACTAGCAAAAGTCAGCAGTGAAATACTTGCCAAGGTAACGTTTCATTCTTTCCCATCTTAAAAACAGTTTTACCATGACTTCGTTACTTTTTTATGTTATGTATGCTTGATGTTTGTAGGTATGTCTACTACATACCAATACTGTAGCACATATTATAGTTATTTCCTTAGAAAACGGGGACTTCAAACTTAACCCAAAACAAGATCAAAAGTTGTACAATTCAATTTTTCTCCAGTTAATTTAAATAAAGAATTATCATATTTCAACCATTTGAGCCAACAATCAGAATAATGAAACTAAAATCAAGACACCTGCAATTCAATAGTTGTTGCTTTAAAAAAAGGCATTCAATATCTATCCCATTTTTATAGAACCTAGAATAACCATGGACACCCAGACAACAATAAAAAACTGCTAAGCAACATGCTACAATCCGATGTTAATGAATACACTATTATAAACAACAAATTGTTTATAAATGCAGTAGACTGCCAAAGTTATTTAAGGATTATAAACGTTAACTATTTAGAAAACAGCATAACACTATACTAAAAGCCAAAACGAACAAGATCACACCGTTTGTTTTTCGAAAGAGATGTTTTTGGATAGATAAGTCCGTAATACACAAGGTTTGAAAAAACGAATAGCACAACGAGGTGGTTTCCCCGGGATCGAAGCGAGGCATAGCCTCAAGACGATCGAGGCGAGACATAGCCTCAAGGCGATCGAGGTGTAATCCTCGGTATCCCCACCAAAAATATGTAGCTTAATAAAGGAATATTGTAATAATATTCGGAAGACAATATTATCTAATAAATTTCCAATGTTGTAAAGAAATTAGAGCATATTTCAAGTAGCTTTTCAATGCGAAGAGTAACAAACATCGCTGCTAGCCCATTATACTGCTTGTAAATTGTCTAAAAGTCGAGACAAATAGTTACGACGATTACAAAACATAATAGAAGTTCGAGACAATTTTTTTAATTATTTCAAGTATATAAATCAATTTTTATATATGTATTCTTATATATTTGCATAGATTCAGACATTTTTAGTACTATAATACATTCATAAAAGCATAAAAAGAATACTTGTTAATATGTCTTGAATCCTAACCGTATGTTCTGTTGAACCAATTGAAAAACTGTCCGATGTCCTCCCCATACAATCATATCCTACCAAAACGGGGGGTCTTGCTATTTACGATAGTAGTATATAAACTCCTTAGTGCAACATGATAGTATAAAACATAAATAAGTTACTAATAAGGATATACTAAATATACAACATAAACAAGTTACAAACTTATCCAATTAATATAAATAAATTTGTGGGTGATGTTATTTGTCGGGCCTTTAAAGCCCTAAAAGCCAAGGCATACGCCTTGCCCACCTAGGTTGTGTAAGACGCTCGCCTCCCAGGACTCGAAGCGTGCACCTTGAGGCTCTTTGGCCCCTCACCCCGCCTTTTATGCATCGAGGCACGCTTTTTCATACCATGGTTATACATCAATACTGTGAAAAATTAAAATAATAAACATATATTATGCATTTAACATGAGCTAAAGTGATAAAAAATAAACTATATCAATCATAAAGAACTATCCGCACTTGGTGGACACCAAAAGTGGCTTCAAGCATAAAACCTGACTCGGATACCAATTGATGTGGGCATGATGCAAATAATTTGAAGCGGGAAAAATAAGGAGAATACATGCTTGTAGTGTGAGGTTTTCGTGGAGAGGCACGAAGATGAATGTAGGAAGGAGAAAGGAGAGATTGGGAAAAAGCTCCAGAATAAATTATTCAAGATCTGCTTTCAATCACTACCTTCACAAAGAGTGGTATGATTACAAAAATGAATTTAACAAAATCAAATACTAAATAAACCCAATTTGATTTCTAAAGACTCCTAATTTAAACAACTATGGATTCACCATATATGTAGAAATTTCATTTCATCTTTGATTTATTTAAAACAAAAAATCCACACCAGACTCAAAATTAGATGGAAAAACCGATGAAACCCTAATTCAACCCTAGTTCCCCAATTTGTGCATGCATCAACAAGCTTCACCATTACAACCCCTGCAAGTGGAAAATGCATGTTGCTATGCGGCCTTACAATATTCCTTTTTGAGTAGAATGATTTGTGAAAACCCTAAGTAGGTGCCCATATAATTGACGATGAGAGTATCCAAAATTCAACCAATTTGCTTCAATAGAGCGGCAGAGCTGCTAAATATTAACCACTTCTCAGTTTCTCTGCCTCCAAATAGGCATTTTATGAAAACTCTTTGGATGTGCACGTGATGTGCTTTTTCAACACAACCCCCCATGTGGCTTTCTCAAGGCCGAGTAGAATACTTTGCTACAGGTCCTACAATTCAGGGCAACCATGTTTGAAATAAAAAAAATCAAACCGTTAATGGGTAACCACTTGTGCTAGTTTAAACATGTTCAATTCAGACAGGGGACATCTCTTTCATATTAGCCAACTTTTTTTGATAATCACGTATGTGGATCCCACATCTGAACTTCGAGTGGAAAACATTAAATATAAATCTTTGGAACCTAAACTGAGCCTAAATTACATTAATGGTATCAAACCATCACACAACAACAACAAAGCCTTTTGCCCAATTAAGTAGGGTCAGCTACATGGATTCTTCGCCTCCATTCAGATCTATCTAGGGTCAATCCCGGGCTTATATCCAAAAAACTAAGATCCCTCCGTATAGTCTCTTTCCAACACTTTTTGGACCGTCCTCACCCTCTCTTAGCCGGCTCAACATCCCAACACTCGCATCTCCTAACTGGTGCATCCGTTG
This sequence comes from Ottelia alismoides, assembly GCA_037367405.1. Taxonomy (NCBI): domain Eukaryota; kingdom Viridiplantae; phylum Streptophyta; class Magnoliopsida; order Alismatales; family Hydrocharitaceae; genus Ottelia; species Ottelia alismoides. Next base: position 675,594 of record JAZKJV010000607.1, read on the forward strand.
ATCTTCTTTGCAAATGACAAACCATCTTAAGCGGTTTTCTCGCATCTTATCCTCGATCGGAGCTACACCAACTTTCTTTCTGATTGCATCATTCTGAATCCGATCTTTACGTGTGTGTGTGTCCACACATCCACCTTAGCATTTTCATTTCTGCTACAGTCATTCTCTGCACATGTTTATGGTTCACATGCCAACATTCAGATCCATAGAGCATAGCAGGTCTCACGTCAGCTTTGTAAAATTTTCCTTTAACTTTTAAAGGAATTTTCTTATTACAGAGAACAATAGAGGCTCCTCTCCACTTTTGCCAGCCGGTATTTATTCTATTAGTAACATCTCCATCAATTTCCCCATCCTGTTGCAAAATAGATCCCAGATATCTAAAAGAATCTCTCTTCCGAATGTTATTGTCACCAATCTTCACCTCAATTCCTTCACCATTGCTTCCATCAAAGGTGCACTCCATATATTCCGTCTTAGCCCTACTTATACGAAATCCTTTAGTCTCCAATGCATGTTTCCAGACCTCAAGCTTCTCATTTTCCCCATCTCTAGTCTCGTCAATCAACACAATATCATCAGGAAATAACATGCGCCAAGATAACTCATCCTGAATGTGACTTGTCAACTCGTCCGTAATCAAAGTAAAAAGAAATGGACTCAAAGTTGAACCTTGATGTAAACCAATGTTGATGTCAAAATAGTCAGTTTTCCCAGATGGGATCTTTACACAAGATAAAGCCCTATCATGCATGTCCTTTATGAGGTTAATGTATAGGACAGGTACTTGTCTCTTCTCCAAAACACTCCACAATATCTCTCGTGGGACAGAATCATAAGCCTTCTTCAAATCAATAAAGATCATATGGAGGTTCTTCCTTTTATCTCTATAAATCTCCATTGTTGTTCTCAGCAAATGGATGACTTCAATAGTTGAGCGACCCGGCATGAATCCGATTTTTCTTTTACGTTGGAAACTTTCCTCAGCCTTCTTTCGATCACACGTTCTCAAATTTTCATAGTATGACTCATCAACTTGATACATTTGTAATTTGAAGAATTTTGAATGTCTCTTTTATTCTTATAAAGAGGCACCACGATACTCCTCCTCCAATCTTCGAGCATTTTCTTGCTTCGCCAAATAACATTGAATAGATTCGTAAGCCAAGTCAAACCACGCTCACCTAAAATTCTCCATACTTCTACAGGAATGTCATCCGGTCATATACCTTTCCCATGTCTCATAACCTTCAAAGCCTCCTCTACTTCCTTTCTTTGTATTCGTCTATAGTTTACTCGATTCAAGTAACTTTCACTACTAGCTAGATCACTCAAAGTGATCTCTTTATTTCCTTCCCCAATGAAAAGTTTATAGAAGTACTGCTCCCATTAGTCTCTATGTCCTTCTGAGTAACAAGCACGTGACCTTCCTCGTCCTTCATGCATCTCACTTGAGAAATGTCATTGGTCTTTCTTTCTCTTGCTTTGGCCAACCTAAATATATCCTTCTGACTCTCCTTAGAGTCAAGATTTATATAAAAAAAACTTCATAAGCTTTTGACTTAGCTTCGCTTATAGCCTTCTTTGCTTCCTTCTTCGTTATTTTGTATTTTGTGACAGTTTTCGTTGTTCTATCCTTAGACATAGCTTTAAAGCATGCTCTTTTAATTTTTAGTTTCTCTTGCACCCCTTCACTCCACCACCAAGCCTCCTTTCGACATGAAGCTCCTCCCTTTGACTCGTCTATCATCTCTTTGGCTACCTTTCGGATACAAGATGCTACTGCCTCCACATCTCATTTGCACTTCCGCTACAATTCCAAGATAAGTCTTCTAAAACCTTCTCCCTGAAGCTCGATTGCTTCAGTGGAAGATTCCACCATCTAGTTCTAGTAATCTTAGGAACCCTCCTTTTCTTTACCAGGCCTCTTATTTGCACATCCAAGACTAACAAGCGATGTTGAGCCATCAAACTCTCTCCTGGGATTACTTTGCAGTCTTTACAACACAACCGATCTCTTCTCCGCAACACAAAGTAATATATTTGTGTTCTAGTTGGCCCACTCTTATAAGTATTTAAATGTTCCTCCCTCTTCTTAAAGAGAGTGTTTGCTATGAAAAGATCATATAAAAAATGTATAAAAAGTGTACTAAGCCTTCTCCCACTACAAGTGGGGTCGGCTACATGGATTCTTGCTCAAATCCATGATGAAAGATTCGACTATTTTTTACGCTGGCTGTCGACTTCCTAACGCAACCACTGCAAGAGTGGGATTTGAACCCTGGTCTTTTGTGTGGTAGACACACTGTACTACCACTAGACCATTAAGTGGGTTCTATCCCCAAAATCATGTCCTCCACGAACACTAACATACCCTGAAGCATCTTTTCCCACGTGTCCATTAAGATCTCCACATATGCAAATCATCTTTGTGGGATTCCTTGTAAAATCTTATCCAGATCCTCCCAAAAAGTTAGTTTAGTCCTTTCATTTAAACCAATTTGCGGTGCATAAACTGTTGAGATGATATTCAAAATTTCTTCTTCAAGCACCAATTTTAGCAAAATAATCCGATCCCCGAATCTTTGCACCTCAAGCACACAATCCTTCAATTCCTTATAAACAACCACTCCAACATTGTTTCTACCCTTATCTCTACCTAAATATCAAAGTTTAAAGCCTGTCTTCTCGATCTCGCTTGCTTTCTCTCCAACGCATTTAATCTCTTGAAGACATAGTATATGAATCTTCCTTCTTTCCATCGTATCCACATGGTCACATGTTTACGTATAAAGCCAATTATAGCATATGAAAACATCTTAGCATTTTCAGAATTACCTTTTTTCTGAAACCAAAAAGGGGAGCACACTAAGGTGTCTGCCCCAAATATATTAACTAAACAACTCGAGAAGAGTCTTAGAAAGATGAAGCGTATTTTGTTCTCAAAACGCTCAGCTCAAAGGATTAAACCATTACGGGTGAGCCAAACTGCTCAAGGAATGCACCAGCATTACCAGAACATTGTTGGGTTCAAACCATGCATGGTAGAGGTCCCATAAGTTTCTGAGAATACACCCGCTCGAGATCCAACACATACCACGTATCACTTGTCTTCTCACATGCTAAAAAAAGGTGATATACTTTCTAATCTCCACCATACAAAAGAAGCCTTTGTTGTCAGTCCCTAAGCACAATTTTGACCATCTCTCCTCGATCAGTAATATACTATACCGGAGTAAACAAAGGAAGACTAATCCGGAGTGGAACATGCATGTTCCATATAACTCTACAATCAAATTGTTTTACCCAGGGTATTGGATCTTGGGCCATATACAATGCATGATGGCATGTCGTCGCTGTGAGAACCCGTCACCAAGCCACCAGAGGCCCCAACCGATGTGATTGCCCTAAACTCCTCCAACCTACCTCCACCAACCTCCTTCCACACCCCCCCCAACCATCTGTACAATCTTGGTTTCCTGCAACATGGTGACATCCGCCCTCTGACCTATGTTCCTCCAACAACTTCCTCACCAACCTCTTCTCAGCCTGACCCAGACCCCTGACATTCCAAGTCACGTTCATTTGTGAACCTCCAAAGCCCTTGATGGTGGCACCAAATCGAGACATGCCAAAACCTCCAACACTTCCATTGGCTCCGAGCTAGCCCTCCCTTCCACCAGAAGAGCCCCCTCAAGGCTCACCTACCCCGCACCATCACCCTCTACCACCCCCTAGAAAGCCGACGATACCTCACCCTCACCTCCATGTTCCAGCTGCACCACAGCACCAGAATCCCCAGCCCCACTGCGGACCCCCAGCAACCCAACACCCACGTAGACCCTCCACCCCCGCACCTCTACATGCACCGATAAAACTTCGGCCGCCGCAATCTCCTCCACTCCCTCAGGTTGCGTCGGAAGTAACGCCAACCGAAACTTTCCTTCAGGACACCGCGCTCCAAGACCCATCCTACAACGAGCATGCGTCCTGTGACCACTGCCTCCGAGAATCCCCCACCAGCCTCGCCCTGCAGCAACCTCCTGATCGAGGCCACGTCGCGGTCTTGACGAGGACACAAGTCCCCTCCAAGAGCAGGAGCCACCACTGCACGGCTCCCCAAGCGCCTCAGCAGCAACGCCTCTGAGGCAACGACCGAATGAGACACCGCCCAGGCAAGCTCATCCGAATCGAGCACCAAATCCCAAGCCTCTAGGAGACTCGAGGCGAATGCGAACTTCTAATCCACTAGCGGGTCTGACAATCGAGGAGACCCAACCCTACCAAATTTGGGTCCATTGAAACTTCTCGGGAGCTCCCTTTGATCCGCCCCAGAAGACCGTCCCGCCTTCGAGTTGCATCCGGGCGAGGAGAGAGCACGTTCGAATCACAGATGTGCACGACCCGACAACCCGATAACCGCCTCAATGAAAGAGGTGCCCCTCCCAAGGCCCATTGGTTCCACCTCGGGCGCCCCGCCTTGACTTGTAACCGAAGCCACACCCGCCCTTTCCTTATCCGACGAAGCAGATTCAAAATTTGGAAAAGTTGTGCCTCCTCCATCCCCAAAATGGATGCTCGGCGACTCGTCGCCCATCACCAACTGCACCGCCACCGCATCCTCAACCGATCCCTCATCCCTCACCTACAGTGCAAAATCACACCCTCGGAACCTCCTCCCAAACGACCCGGGCAAAGGGCAACTGACGGTGAAACCCACCACGAGCACACATGGCGGCTGACCGCACCTCAGACCATCTGAGGCAATACGACATACGCGAAGCATCGACGCCAACAACCCCCGGACCAACTCGAGTGACAGGCCGATAAGAGGGAGGCCCCTAGTCAAGAACATCCCCACCTTCCGTCGCAGATCACACCACCCATCTCGAGCGAGAGGGGTTCGCCAGTGAACCTGACCTCCAGCTCGACGTGAAAACTTAAGAAGCTGCCGAACGTCCATCTCGATAGATCACGCGCGTGGTTGTCGAGCTTCACCACATCGCCCGAGAACCTACTTCCAATCACGTGACCGATGTCCTCCATGGCATCGACAAGGCTCCTCTCCTCACTCTGACAGATGCCCACTAACAAGTTCCCAACAAACCCCCCTCCCCACCCGCAACAGCTTCGACCTCCTCACCTGCGACCGCCTGGACCATCTCCGAAGCCCTCTCGAGCCTTCTCAGGCACCGGAAACTCCTGTGCCCGTTCATCCTACAATGGAAGCACCTCATTGGGTCCCAACACCCCGTCACACGGTGCTTCCAGCTCCCACAACGTAGGCATCTACCGCAAAATACCTGCTAACCACCACCACCGGGGCAGGCATCGCCACCTCGAGTGTCGTAGCCCTCCGTAGAGGAGCCACGCTCGCGATGCCCCGTCCTCTCCACCTTTGCCCAATCGTCGAAGGAGTCCCTAGCCATTCCCTATAACTAGATATGTTGCAAAAGTTGGCTTCGACATTCAGTTGATCAGGTCACTAGCTAAGGATTAATCGATAGTTAGGTGACTAGCGAATTTGTCCGAACTTTAATTTGTTCTGAACTATTAACTTCAAATATATTTTACACGTATATTCTTATATATTTACATAGATTTGTAATTTTCGATAGTAATGTAACAAAATGAAAGAAACGGTTGAATACAATCAAACAATAAGCATCTTAGATAATGTTTATTTTAAAAAAGGCAAAAACGAACAAAATAAACTTCGTCTAAGTAAAACTTGATTGATTAGTCAACCATACCATCGACTCGACTAGATGGACCAACTAGTCAGGCTAATCTGTCAACTTTTATAACTATGCACAAAACTACTAATGACCTTGATAACCATTGAAAATGCATCACTATTCCATGTTATAATGGTCCCACCAGCACTCCCCACTACATCCAACACTCTAATCTCTAAAAGCACCGACGGACCAACAACCTCCACAACCACTCTGTCCAACCGTGAATCTTAGTATCATGCAGTGTTGTTGCATCCCCATGCAAATCCGATAGCAAGAAACTTGCAGGGTCGCTTATCTTCTTCTTTGGATCTACGAGACCCCTTACATTCCATGTTAAATTCTTCACATGGAAATCGTTCTAAGCCATGTAGCCCTTGCATCCAACTACCCAAGCTATTGTTCTACTGTAGGCATCTAGGTTTGTCATCTAACTGAAGTCTTGTGACAGTCGCCAAGGAACCCACTTCCACTCCAGAGCACTACATAACCACTTTCACAAGGTCGATATTTTATAATGCACACATGTGGTTAATGAAACCGTGTATTCCACTAAATTCCATTATTCTGTAACCAGCTCTCTGAACCCCTCTTCTAAAAGCCATGATCTCTTGAATCTGAAGAAATGGCAAGGTGAAACCCCATCCCAAGAGTCCCAGACAAAAGGCTCGTGATCTGACTTGGACCTTTGGAGAGAAGAAATTGATGCCAAGAGATTTTTTAGGAGAACGAGGGCGTAGTGCCAAGATTGGAACCCATCACAACTTTATTACAGATAAACTACAATTAGAAACTGTTAGAAAATAGAAATTCTCATTTTCTATTTTCAATGACATTAGTGCCTTGTAGTGCCCCAAAACCCTCCCACAGAGAAACAGGTGTCTCCAAAAAAATTCTCATTTCTAGCACACCAGATGACCCAAAATAGGGCAAAAGGACCAGCTACGTTCTCCTCAGAACTCTCACAAGCCACTCTAACTGAACACCAGTACGACGCAATGTCCACAAAGTGAAGCCAGGGCACATCCGCCCTCTCCCATATCATAACCAAGGTCTAACAGCCAAAAAAATGTTCGGAGTCCTGCTCAAGGCTGCATCTATCGCATAGGATCTCCCCGGTACCCAACAGCCTTGCCCTGCGTGCCTTTGAAAGCAGTCGCCCGCGTCTCGCCAACCACGTGAAAACCTTAATCCATATGGGTTCGTTTGGTTGCAGGGTTGGGCAGGGTTGGGTACTATTCACAGGGCTGGGTGAATAGTAAACTGTGAGGAGGGGGTACCCCTGTGAATAGTACCCAACCCAACCCTGCCCAACCCTGCAACCAAACATACCCTATAGGAACCCTGTTGACCTAAATAACTAGGTAGTCCCAATCGAACTCTTCCTGAACAGACCCACGCATCCTAGCGAAAGATCGATACGCATTCTTCACCGAAAAACTCTCCTCCTTCCAAGCAAAATCGTCCCTACCCTCGTCGAGACCATCAACATCCACCAGGTCCCTCAAGAGGGCCAAGATCTCATTACACCTCTGGTCCGACAAAGCAGAAGTGAAGGTTGGGCACCAAGATCTCGTCGGTTAAACCTGGTGCACCATAGCATTCCTGTCACCCGCGATGGTGAAGAGACACGGGTATTTCTCACTGAGAGGACCCAGCCCCAACCAATCACCTTTCTCACGGATGCCAAGGGAATGCCTCCAACAGCTTAATAAAAACCATGTATCGGCCAAAATCTAGAGTGAGAACCACAATTTCTCTAAGCAAAAAGGAGTTGCGGACAATCAGAAGAAAGCGGAGTCACATGGACGTCTCCCCTAATAATCCATGTGGCTGCAACGAACCATTATGTGATTGATCAACTCTCGACCCATATCTCTAATCGCAATCCTGCCTCAGTAAAGCCCATAAACACATGGGATCGTCAAATTACTTTATGTGTGCATTGCCTTCAAGGATCTGTCAACATAAAACTACCGGTGACCTTTGGTAACCACCGAAAATACATCACTACACCATGCTATAACGGTTCCATCAGCAATCCCTACCACATTCAATGCTCTAAACTCTGAACATATTGGCATATGCCGCATACCAACCGACCTCCACAACACTCCGTCCAACCGTGAACCTTAGTTTCATGTAGCAAATCAAACAACAAGGATCACATAGGGCCACAAACCCCCTCTTCTTCAGATCTCTGAGATCCCTTAGATTTAATGTTATAATCTTCATCAGCAACCCGTTCTAAGCCATGTGGTCTCTGCCACACCTGCTACCTGAACAATAATTCTACAGTAGGCATCTACTTCCTCATCTGACTATAGTTTGTAAATCAGGAGCACAATAGTCTACAGAGAAGCTTTAGGCAACCGACTCACTCTCAACAATGTTAACGATTGTACTACTTCCTCTAATGTTAGTTCTCCCAGCATACACTCTTCGAGAATCATCGTTTGGAGCTCTCCACATACCCCTTTCTTCGTTGTTTGTATCGCTTGGGCTTCATGTCTAGTCGCTCATGTTGCTCGTTGCTTTCCAAGTTTGCAGAAGCCTATGCGGTGTGTTCTCTTTTAGATTTGATGTCAACATGAGCCTTGGCGATTTTCTCCAAACCATATATGCAATCATATCATGCTTCAAATGGAAAGACTTGAGATACGACCCCAGATAGGGCCCCAACTCTAAACAACGGATAGGCTCTTTTACACGTATACCCGAACCAAGTAAACGAACAATTAGGCGAGTCGTACCTTTTAGCACTTCTCCCAACTGAATCAGATTCGACAAAAAAACTAAAAAAACTCCATTAAAAAACAAAAACACCGAACCTACAGCCCGCAGCAACCCATATCCCACTTGATCAAAAGGAGTCCACGATTCTATCGTACCCAACTGCAATCCAATGCACTCAAGCTCTGCTCCAACGACGAGACTCGGCGATCATGGCTTCAATCGTACCATTTTCTGAAGAATATGCATGTGTTGCAGTCCCCACAGTGCTCTTATGTCGTTGGCACCTACTAGAGAAGCATTCATCAATGTGCCAAAAACAGCCAATGTAACTAAATCTCCCCCTCAACCAGTCCTCCACCCCAGAAGGAAAATCTAAGTTCATAGCCACCACTTCCTTTACTCTTGAGTAGGATGTTCTTTAGATGTGTGTATCATTGCAAGATACTTCTCCCCCCTAGACACCACACGGGTGATGTAGGAGGTGGTAACACCAACACCTCTTAAGAAAATCATTTGTCTTGTTGGTAGTTTCATATGATTATAAAGGTCTAGCTATTCAGGATATTTTATATAAGACAAATGCTTAAATTTGGCCTCTTTCGTATTCTTTTTCCACAAGCCTAGTAATTTTGGGAGTCCGGGTGTCCCTGCTCACTAGTCAAAGAAAGATGTTACAATGAAGCCCATATGAGGCATAACCTCTACAAAGAACACTACCACAACTAGTGGCCAACGTGGCATGCAAAACACACTCAATGATCACTATCTAAAAATTTCCTCAAGGCCTTCTCCTTAACCTTTCTATATTTGGTTTTCATTTTTATATTTACAATTAACATGTTCAATTATTTCAGTAAACTCTTCAGTGTCTTCACATTGAACCCTTAAACATATGAATCCGCAAATATCTCATGCAAGTGGATTGGAATACCCGTATAAGAAAGGGGTGTTGCCCTCTACAACCCCCGCAAGGGGGGGGGGCGCACATGCTCCCTCTACCCCTCGGTGAGACCCTCGTAATGGGCACCTGATTCACTCTCAACGATGTTAACGGTTGTACTACTTCCTCTTCATTTACTTCTCCTGACACACACTCTTCAAGAATCGTCCTTAGGAGCACACCATGCCCATTTCTTTGCAGTTTGTATCGCTTGGACTTCATGTCTGGTCGCTTATATCACTCGTTGCTCTCCAAGTTTGCAAAAGCCTATGTGGTGTGTTCTCTATTGGATTTGATGTCAACCTGAGCCCTGACGATTTTCTCCAAACCCTAATATGTAGTCATATCATGCTTCAAATGAAAGGCCCAGAGATACAACCCAAAGATACAACCCAAGATAGCGTCCCAACACTAAACAAGGGACAGACCCTCTTACCTGTATACCCGAAACAAGTAAAGGAACAAGCATGCGAGTCATATATTTTATCACTTCTCCCAACTGAATCGGATCCGACAAAAGAATCCAAACACCTCCATCTAAAACAAAAACATCGAACCTACAGGCCCCAATAAAACTTATCCCCACCTGAACAAGAGAAAAGCATGCTTCCGTCGCCACTAACTGCAACCTGCAGCACTCGGGCTCCACTCCACGACAAGACTCAATGACCACGACTTCAGTGGCATCATTTTCTACAGAATATGCATGTGTTGCAGCCCCCCAACAGTGAACTTCTATCGTCTACTCCTACAAAATAAACATCCACCAATGTGCTAAATACTATCAACGTAAATGAATCCCCCCCCCCTCCACTAAACTAGATTGACTCCATCCCCAAACAAAAATCTAAGTTCGAAGCCACCACTTCCTTTACTCTTGAAAAGGATGTTCTTCAAATGCATGTGTCATTGCAAGATACTTCTCCGCACTAGACAAGGGTAGGAGGTTGTAGCACCAACACCTCTTAAGAAAATTATGTCTTATTGGTAATTTCAGACATTTATAAAGGTCTATTTGTTCTAGATATTTTATACAAGGTGAATGCTTAAATTTGACTTCTTTTATACTACTCATATTTACCATTAACATGTCCAATTATTCCAGTAAACTCTTAACATTACACCCTTAAGCATATGAATTTGCAAATCTCGCATGCAGGTTGATTCGAATACCCATATGAGAAAAATCGAAATGGGGTGTTGCCCTCTGCAACCCCCTGAAAGGGGCGCACCTGCTCCACCCCCACCCCCACAAGACCCTCGTACTGGCAGGGTATGGTGGCACTGGGAGGGGCACTAGGTTTAGCAGATCATACGATTAAGATTCAAGATATATCAACATCTCAGATACCCTAATGATAAATATAGCCCATGACTTCCTCTTTGATAAATATTTTAGTGGCAACTATGTAATCTCAAGTACTCTAATGACATTTATAGCCAACGATTCCATCTTTAATCAACAAAAATTTAGCAAAAAGTTGTACAGAGTTGTATGTCTTTTCTTTTGGTGTTCCTATCTCAAGGATTTCATCATATATTAGTGTTATATATTATAGGTTAGTAAGATAATATAAAATTTCATTAGTATATATTTTATTATAGTTTTTATGAGTATTTTCTTTTATAAAGTGAGGCTTACGCGGTTACGCCTCGACCCTACGCCACGAACTTCCTCATTTCTAGGGAAAATGTGTCGTTCTATTCATTTTCAAACCTTGATTCTAATGTATTCAACATATTGATACAAGAATTGCGAATACCAAAAAATAATCTCTGAATTCCTCTATGTGCCTTGTGGTTCTTTGTATAAGAATACAATGACTAAAAAATCATATCGACGGGATGTAGATCTGATGGTGCTTCTTCGCTCCTTAATCATCTTGATATGTGTAGGAGGATTGCTAGATCGTGAGGACAATACAGAATCCATGTTTTGATACTACTTGATGTAATTGGAGGCTTAGGATGAAAATAAAAGAGAGAAATCACGCGACAACATGGATGAGAGGTGGAACCCTAGATAAATCAATAAAAAGACAATATCTATAAGGAAACCTCCAAACCCAATAACTCAATTCATGATGGGATGGATTGTTTTTTAAAACAACGTCCGAATAGCCCCTTTATGTAGGAAGTGGGTGGAGTTACAAATTCAGAAAGAGAATATTAAATAAAATGACCAAATCCTAATTGACTGCTAAAATCACTCTAAATTAATTAACTTATGACATCTTAAAACGATCTCATTGTACTTTTCCAACCTTAAAATTAAAGCTAGACTCAATTAATCGAACAAAACACTAATTTATTGTAATCTCTAATCCTTGGGCGCATCAATTCACTTCGGCATAGAAAAATGCATCTTAGCAGCATAATTGTACTCCTTAGTGCCTCGATAGCATTTTAAACTTCTAGATCTCATGAAATTTACAACACCAAAAAAACATGCTGACAAGATGAAGATACATGGCTCTACCCAAACCCAAGAGCCAAATGAGCGCATGGATCTTCAAACAAAACGGCACTCCATATGTTCCTATCAATCTTTGTTACCCATGCATACATGTAATATCCACTTCAATCTATCATCTTCCAACAAACTTGTGGTCAATCTTTTCCATCCTCTTCAATATAACCATCTCTTTGTTCCTTTTACGCATGTTGCACACAATCCACCAATTTTTATATGTGAATCGTCAACTTCCTCAATTTCTTATACCGTTAGATATGGTAATGACCATTTATTAACACTATTCCTTTACGAACAAAGTCACGTTCCATTAGTCATGTTCATTCTCCATGCTATCATGGCACCACAATATGGGTGACTTTGTCCTGATCACGAGACCATGTTAATAGTGTTGAGCCATCTCGTTGGCCTATTAGGAAAAAATGGGGCAATAGCACTCCAGCCCAGGACCTATCAAATTTAAACGGGCCTTGGGTTGAGTAACCCTAAACCTAAAAGGACCACACCCGAAGTTCATCCTTAGATAGATGCCAACTCTTCATGCCCATATCCACTCATCTATTCATCAATATACCTAAATCAAAATATATATGAGGTTAGAAATGACTCGATAGATCGAACCCTTGGTAATCTGACTAAATAATAATATGTGTGATGGAAAAGAATGGAAAAAGGAACCCTTTCAAGCGTAAAATGAGGAGAGACTTGTATCTTCCCTTGACCAATAGCAGGTGAATTTGTCCACAGCGAGTCTAACGATTCATCCTTCAGGAATAGACAGAAAACTAGTAATGAAATGTACATATTACTAAAGATAGTAGGATGCACAAGAATCAACTAACCAGTATGTCTTGCCATCAAAGGCGTCTCAAATGTGAACCAATGTAATGACACTAGCAATGACATGTATGGAGGTCGATGCCACTTCCTAGAATGGTTGAGTATCGAGTCTAGAGATCAACTCTGCATACTCAGAATGAGCGAGATAGAAATCCTCGCTAGATTCATCAATAGTGCCACGATGGGCAGATTCAAGATGATTATATGTATGCAAACAAGTGCCCTCAATAAGGCATGTTTTTCAATAATATATCCATCTTTTTGAAAGGACATAATATGTGCATTGACTAATGGACCCATGACTACCCATCATAAATCCATGTCCACGTAGATCGCATCCACACCCACACCCGCTACCATGTTAAACCACCCGATAGAATTAGTGCCCTGAGTCAGAGTAGTTGTCAACAAGACTGACATTCGACTAAATAATTATGTGTCCCCTCCTCCATAGGTGGTATCTCTAACAAGGCCAGCATCTTGCTAAGTGTAGCCTCATGCACGGTCAATACTTGCAAGAACATGTCCAGCCATAGTTTGTTCCCAAATTGGATCTGAGAAGGGCATGAGCATATATAAATATATCTATGATGTCACTAATAAACACCCCTCATAGAAGAATAGAACTCTAAAAGTGGAGACTCATGTCAATCTCATATGGGTTATGCTCATTGTTGTAAAAGTCGGCCGACTAGGCCGATTAGTCGACCCGACTAGTCGAGTCAGGGGGGTAGCCGACTCGACTAGGCCTAGTCGTCCATTAGTCGGTCAACCTGACTAATCGGGCCGACTTTTACACATAAATGGTCTGGTGGTAGTGCAGTGTGTCTACCACCCAAAAGACCAGGGTTCAAATCCCCCTCTTGCAGGGGTTGCATTAGGTAATCGACATCCAGCGTAAAAAATAGTCGAATCTTTCAACATGGATTTGAGCAAGAATCCATGTAGCCGACCCTACTCATAGTGGGAGAAGGCTAAGAACTTTTTTTTTAGTTTTTTGATTTTTTTAAAAAAGTAAATTTATTCTAATATGCTTAATGTTATATCTAAAGTCAATTACTTCTTTTATTTCATTATGATAGTATAGAAAATGTACAAATCAATGTAAATATATAAGAATATATGTATACAAAATGATTTATATATTAAAATAATTAAAAAAATCAAAACCAACTAATGACTGACTAAATCCGATTGGTCGTCCGACTGCCGATTAATCCTTAGTCAGTAACCCTACTGATAACAGCTCCCACCACCCTAGTTAATTCGAGCAAATTAATGTTCAAATTAATTGCTAATGTTCGTTGCAGTCGGATAATGAGAGCAAATCAAAAACCACTTTCAATTAATGTCTAGTTAATCAGATGTGGCATTTTTTTTACTTGATTGGAAGTCCAAGGTCGAACTCAGGAGGCAGCTGTCTCCTTGGGTGAATTTTTAGCAAAATCCAAAGTTTGATTTTTAGAGGAGATATTTTTGGTCTTTTTCAATATATTTTATGCGAGAAGGAAAAGACAAATGCAAAATCGGGCAAGTTTACAAGTTAATTCAAGAATATAGTCAAATTAATTCCAAAAATTATGAAACTTGGCCAGATGATGAAATATGATGAAATTAAGCTACACTAATTTTTTTTGTAATTTTTAGATGCATGGATAATGAAAAATGCAGACTTTAGTGAAAATGACTAAATCGATTTTAATAATTAACAAACGATGATATTTTTTAGAAACAAAATTAATCCAAATAGATCTAATTAAGAGCTATCCAAATCAACTTGAATTTCGTTAAAATACTTCACGGTTGATTAATTAAAAATCAATTAAGGTTTTCACTAAATGATTTTTTTAAGACAAACTATACGTGCAAATGGTGTGATTTTTGGATATGTTGCAGCATAGACTTATATCTACCAATGATGATTTTTCAGAGATTTTTCGATAAGCAGATAATGCGCAATCAATTAATCAATCAAAATGGGCAAAATATTGCAATTTTTTCCAAATTAAATTCCATAAATATTCTGCGAATCAGAAAAATACAAATAAATGCTAACATGGTAGAACAAGAGGTATGCTACACAATGCAATTTTCGGAATTACAAATGGATGATAGAATGACGACAAAATAAACGTGCAATGCAGGGGTATGAGTGCAATACAGAAAAGAAATATGAGCTCAAATGAAGAACAGGGACTTACATGCAATTATCGAAACTTAAAGAATCATTGGATAACTTGCAAAGGGGTGCAAGTGTCCCCTTTGCAAATGCCCATGTGCGATAGATCTTCTCTGTTTTGCTTCTCCAAACAGGGGATGTTCACGGTGGGGAGTTGGCGGCCACGCGCCGCGATGTGGACGAGGTCGGCGGCGGCAGCGGGGCAGTGAGGGACGAACGGCGCCTCGCGCGGGGTCTGGTGGTGAAGACGGGGAGCTGGGCGCGCGCAGGCCACCGCATTGGTGGCAGAGGATGGCGCTCGTGCGCTGGTGGAGGTTGGCGGAGATGCAAGCCGCGGGAGCGTATGGAGGAGCCTAAAGAGGGCTGAGCTCGGTGGCGACTGGCGGCGGGCCCGGCGAGCGGGAGGTGGTGCGTCGGGGAATGGAGTCGCGGCTAAGGAGAGGACCGCCGCACGGGGCGGCTGCTGCTGGAGTTGATGCCGAGCAGGAGGGCGGCGCACAGGTGCGGCGGTCGCGCGAGTGGCGTGGCGTCGAAGGGACTAAGGCCTGGGGTCGGCGCGTCCGAGGCTCTGGCGAATGGAGCTCGTGGCTGGTAGTGCGCGGGTACTCGCGAGTTTGGCCGACACACGGCCAGGTCGTCGGAGGAGAAGCAGCAGCGTGGCGATGGCGGTGGTGTCGTGGCCGAAGGCAAGCGACGTGGAGGATGGAAGAGAGGAGCGGAAGAAGAAGAAACAAGGGGGGTGTCACTATCTCCTCTGTTTCTCATGCATTTGTTTAAGTGGCTTAAATAAACGATTAATCGATTGACGAAAATTTGCCCAAAAATTTAGGAAAAATCACTGTTGCGTTTGCAACGTGTGATTTATCCGTAGAAGTGCAATTGGTTTTGCGAATCGATGAATGGAGCAATGATGGATTGATGAGAGAGAGTGTGGGTGTAAAATGAGGAAGAAGAAGAAGATATTACCTGGAGTCGGATGATGGAATGAGCCTGGGGCGGAGCTGGGAAGCTCCTGGTCTTTGCTCAAAGCAGCGGCTAGGTGCTGAGCTCGGGCAACTCGAGTGGGAGCTGCAACAAGGGGTGGGGAGCCCCTTGGATCTCGTCGGGAAAGGAATGGTCGTCGCTCGACCTGAGTCAGTCTCTGCTGTCACCAGGAAGGCTAAAGGAGCTCTCGTCCTCTCACGATGATGGCGGATGGGGATGAATGGAGGAGTGAAGGAGATTATAAAGAGGAGGAGGAGGTTGGAGAGGAGATGGAGAAGGTGGAGGGAATGGGGTGTGGAGTGGCCGTTCCTTAAGTCAAGGGAGAGTGGGGGAGGAATGGGTAGAGGAGAAGCTCGGCCGTTGATGAAATACCCTTTCATCCAACGGCCCTGGATGAAGGAGGAGGTGGCATAAGTGGATGAATGAGGAGGCGACACGTGGTGGCTCCAAGAGCTGCCACGTGTCGCTCCCAGAAAAATCCACAACTAAATACAAAGAAAAATCGGAAAGAAATAATAAAAGAGGTTAAATCAAAAAGTGATCAACACGAAAGTTGCTCGTCTCGACGAGATCTACAACTTTCGTAAAGGGCCGAAAATCAAATGAAATCAACTATACAAAATGTATTTTTGGGTGGTACCTTATAGATATAAAATACCGCATTTTATCTTTTGTATTTTTTTCATTTTTAAAAGAGAGAAAAATCAAAATAAAAATAGAGAAAATATAAAAAGAATATTTACAACTTAATCTAATTTTTTGGATTTTTAATAATTAGAAAAATGAAATGGTAAAATACATAGGTAAAACGGTCATTATGTACAATATACAAAAAGGGCCCAAAATCCAAGTTTTGCATAGGAGCTCCGATTTTAATGAAATTTGTCTTGTTTTGAAGGTCTTTGAATGTATATTACTTTAAAAGTGAGTAGACCTAATTCAAAGGCTGTATGAGAGAGATATGTGCATTCTAAGAGGTCTCCAACTGGGTTTGGGGTTTTATTGGGTAATTTTACAAGTATTTTTTTTGATATTTTTATTTAATTAATGTTAGTAATATATACACAATAGAGTTGATTTTATTGGATTTAGAGTTAGTATAAAATATATACAAATAAGTGAAATATGGTGAATATACAGGTGAATATTTACAAGTGAAATGGGCTTCTTATTTATGCAATATGAATGCTAAAATGCAGATATTATGCTTGCATGCATGAATGCTAATTATGCAATATAAGGGGAAATATGCTGCTATTTACTCGGGAACAAAGCTCTATTTTCAACTTTTAGAGTAATGAATCACAGATTCATCACTTACCGACCGAGTATCGACTACCGCTTTCTGCAACCTTGGTTATGCTAAATTGTAGTTGCGGGATCTTTGGCATATTCTAAGCCATTAAGTATATAGTCTCCAAAATCCTCATATTTCATTTGCACCTGGACAATGTAGCACCTTATTTACTATATGGGGAATGAGAGTAGAACATGTGCACAACTTGACAAGCATGTAATCATGCATCCAGGATATATACTTGTCCTTTCTCTCCTTGTGCTCTTCCAACTTAAAATATGATTCCTGATGTATGCAACTACGCCATCAAGGATGCTTAGTAGACGCAAATCTAGTTCCTCTCATCAAATTTGATATTTAGTGCATAAATGAGGCTCTTCATCTCTACACGGTAATTTGTGAGTGAACTCCACGAGTTATCTCTAAAGCCATGATCTAAAAGAAAAACCTAAAAGATAAAAACTGTATGAACTATCTCATCATTTGCATAATACTACAGAACACCCAGCCATGAATTGGTTGCACCTCAACAAGGGTGCATGCACATGTGTGTCGATGGTAAGCGCTTGGATCTGGAGATCAACAATGAAGAGTGGGTTAAGATTTCGGTAGAGGGAAAGGAGGCTTATTTAGATGTAGTATTCAAGCACCCATTTAGGATCAGAACTCTCATACAGTGTTGACGTGCCCCTCCTTACATAAGAAGTGGCATGTTGGCCAAACAATACATGGGTGATGTAAGACTAAACAAGTACCAGAAGAATATATAAAGAAAAAATAAAAAAATAACACACACAAATAACTCAACTAAGTATTAAGTAATCTCAAGCAATTATGTTGTAGAATCAAAAGTCAATACCATTTCTTAGTATAGCAAGGTTTATTAACTAATAATTATGAACACCAGATATCAGAATCATAAATCTCCATCAACACGTTGGTAGAAAACCTACACAAGTATTATAAAATCCTGATCAGTACCATGATATAATAGAAATACCAACATCACATGAACAAGTCATTTACCCTAATAAAAGCTTTCCAAGCTCAACAATCGCAGAGGTCCTACACTCGTTTCAAGTGAAATTTCACCTCTCCATTTCAAATTTACAGGTCAAGGGATTTTAAAGTTCCCACCCCTCAATAACAAGTTAACAATATCAGCAAACAGGGATCCCTGCCATAATCATAAAACCTACTTTTTCTACATTGATAAATCACCAAAATAAGAGTTGGTTCCAACTTACAGGTGTACACTGTCAACCAACAAGGACTAAGATCATCATATTAAAACTTCCATGCACTGAAATAAGGGGTATCTTCTTCCAAGTCTAATGCTTGGTGCTGTCAAAATAATCCTAATGGTTGTAGACGATCTTTCCAATTGAAGACCACTCCTCATTATAGACATTCCTCCGCCTCCATGAGTTGTTTCTTCACCAGATGAAAATTCCCATGTTTTAAGTATCAAATGGTAGCAGGTTTATCAGGCAATGAGCTTTCAACCTTAAAACAGACACTTGTGGATCCTAGTACCAGCCTCACTCCCTCACAGGCATCAGCAGCCTTTAGGTAATATTGATTGCATCCACTTCACTCAGTGAAGTGATTTTTTTTACAACATTGATTTCACTGACATCAGCTTATTGAAATGTCTCCACTCCCAATACGACAACTTAAAGGAAAAAGTGGTGATTCAAAATATAGCAAGTTACCGGCTACAAGCATATCATACCTCGCAAAACACATCCGTACCAGATCGAGGATCTAGCTCCAACTTCAACATCCCCGATCAAAGATGCGCTAGGCGCCACGAATGCATTCTTGTCAACATTGGGCACCTTGTCGAATATATTCATAAGCGTCCTATGCCTCGAAACTGCGGAAAACAACAAAATTTAGCACCTTCACACAACACACTAAAATACCAATTCACCTCAAAATCTCAGCATCTTGAACACAACAAAAAAGGTTCTTTTCTACAAAGGAAGGTTTTCCGCACCGCCACAGGCCACGTCAGCGGAATCCAAACCGAACCCTCAAACCGACGTCAAAAAATGGCACCTTTTCCTCCTCACGCCCTAAAAACGCAATTCCCTCCATTTCCGATGGAAGGGATCAAGGTTTCGAGAGAGAGGCCTACGGAAAAATGCGGATTGATTTCGAAGGGGGAGATTAGGGTTCTTACGCTGCTCGTGGAAGTAGTAATTGCCCTGGAGGCGGCAGCCGAGGCGATCGAGGGCCTGGCCGGTCTCACGGATCCAGAATCCGACGGTGTAGATCGCCTTTCCGAGAGTTCCCATTGATGATCGGTGGCTGAGGGGATCGGAAGGGAAAGGGAAATGTGGATCGATCGATCGATCTCTCTCCCGTTGGCGAGAGAGCGGACTGTGCTTCTGAGAAGGGAGAGAGAGACCGCCGGTCAGCAGGAGATTAGGGATTTGACCAAATTGCAGAAGTATCCTCAATATATTTGGAATTTCATTTAGGTCTTTACAATGAAAATTAAATCTTGTTCAAAAATGTCTTTTTAGGGGAGAGGACAAGAATAATATGCTTTTATATCTACATCAAGGATTTTTTTCCCACAAAAATGATAAATATAAAGTTTAAAACTTGACTTTTCGACTATAATAACAAAAAGCTCTTTAAATGAATTCATACATTTGATTGTTCAAAGGGATGGATACCTCTCATTTTTGTTGGATTTTCTTATAACATGCAAATTTAATATGTTTATTTGGTCTCAGCGAAGTGAGAAATAAGAACATCATATACAAAATACACTACTAAAATTGCTTGAAGAAACATAAAATGCAAGCTTGAATCAGAAGGGTGTTCCATCAAATAATTCTTCGGGAGTAGAGAAGTTTGGGAGGATATACATATTTGTTTACTTTTTTATCTTAATCTCTAAAAACTTACCTTTCTCGACATTGTTAATTTTATTATCTAAATTAAAAGTTGATACAATGGTGACATTGGTATTTATTCCTTAAGAAGTCTTGGAAGAGGTTGTGTCCTCCTCCTGCTACGCGGCATCAATTCTTAAGGAGCTACTACCTATGCTCAATCTCAAGGTAGTGACATGGTTCGAGCAATATTTTATGAGAATGATATTTTAGATACTCTACGATCCATTAGCCTCACCAAGGCGTACAAATAGATGTGGCCTTGGTAAGCCAAATATCTTCGAAATCGTCCTCTTCTTCTAAGGCAAGGGATGTCATGTACGAAAGATCAATCACAAATGCTTCATGCTAACCCAAATCCTCTTCCCCCATAATCTATTAGGGACTACCTCTCTGCTGTATGTAGTAATGTTCTTTACAAGCTAATCTCCAAGTTGTAACCCTTACTACTTGCCAAGGTCCTCGTAATATTGGTCTCTGCAACCAAACTACATTCATCAATAGGTTAGTTGATTAAGGACATCGCTCACTTTTCTCAATAGCTTATCCATCATCTTGTGAGGTGCTTTAAGGGAATTAGGACGTGGATCGAATATGATATCTCCAAGGACTTTGACTCCATCGCAAATGATTCCATCATATGGGCACTAAAAAACATAGGCTCTTCCATATGGATTGCATAGATTAGGGATCGTATTTCCACCGCCTTGTTCTTGATGCTCATTAGTGACGCCTTGTACATCTTCTTTAACAGATCCATAGGCTTACGCCATGGTGGACCTTATAGCCCTCCTATTCACCTTAGAGATGGAAGTCGTTTTAAGCCTCTTGGAGAAGGTGAATGTTTTGGAAGCTAATCTAACCCTTCACAATAAAGGCCAATGTAGGTGCACCTCTTTTACACAAACGACCTTCTCTTATTCACCAAAACCTACGCCTCAACCCTCGACGATGTCAAAGAATGCCTCGTGAAAGTTCAATGCTCTTGGAACAATTTATCACTTATATACTAAAAATTATTATTGCCAAAAAATTGTTAAGGAAAACTATCACCATATAAAACTAGAGGTCTATCCACAAAACAAAAAAATAGCATGGGTAAAATCTACAATTCAAGTTTCCTTGACTTGGGATTTCCCAATCAACGAGTCGATCAACTATCCACTAGCAAGTTGCTTCTGATCGATACATTAACTACTATACAAACTTTCTTTGATATGCCACCAAATATCTTTTTACACCAAATATATGTTAAAATAAACATTGTACAATTCTATTAATGTCGCAATGAATATTTTGTCAAACTAAATGTAAAGCTAAGAAATTATGCATTTTATATGCACGCACGCACACAAACACGTGTGCACGCTATTGGGACCCTTCTCTATTGGGTATAAATATGTCAAAGTTAGTTGAGTTTTGAAGAACTTCAATGCATACGTATTACCGCTTTCTATAGTTGAGTTATAAGTATGTAGTATATGTCCTTAACATGTAGATCGATAAACTTTGCTCCATCCTTTGGGTTTGGAAATAGAGAGTTTCATCATTTGCAAGGCAGCTATTGGGACCCTTCTCTATTGGACTTTCGCTCTTCAATCACCCTCGTTGATCGACCATGCCCACTCCATGTGAGGTAACCTCCGTTGGCGCGAAACTACATACTTATGTTACTAAAGAGGAAAGAAAAAAACTCGGAAAAGCATTTTGACTTGATTGAAACCCAAATTTCAAAATGAATGAACTGTATTTTTGGACTTAAAATATTTCTTCATCTAACCATAGTCCCATGTGGCGAATACAAGGCAGTACAACTCCATCATCTGTCCTAACAAGAAAAAACATACTGGGTTTTTTTTCGAGGAAATGGTAATCTATAGACCAAAAAAAAGTCAGTTTAGTTTATTGTGGATTTAGGATTTTTTAGAGCATTGAAACCAAAAAACTTATGTCCACTTCCCCCAGTCAAATACCCATATATTAGTGTGTTCGTGGGTGCAACTAATACACAATCAACCAATCAGAAGCTTCATAGGCTTTAAAAAAGGCCATTGGGTGTTTTTGAACTCTTTCTCACCAATGCCACTCTTTTCTTCAGAAAAAAAATAATAGTTCTTTCTTTGAAAATTTTTCCATGACATTAGATCTGGCAAATATAGATGAAGATATTATTAAGAACATACGATACTGTTCGCCAACACTTGAGGAACTTCTCTACAAAGCTGTGATAAATCAACTACAGGCATGTACAGGAGACACCTGCAAATCATTTGAAAAAAGAATCACCATGTCCCAACAGCCCTGTAGCACCCACATACATAATTTGAGGTGAAGAACAATAAATATGTGATGCTGCCTTTTATATTTACTCATTTGCGGCCCTCATCAGCTCGTCCCATGACGTGAGCTTAACTCTGGGTTTGTTTCTGAAGCTGCCTGTGCTCTTCTCCTTGGAATCAATCTTCTGCCATCCGTGCAAGGGGACGTATTTGATGTTTCTCTGCTCTAATAAATGAAGAAGGCCCTCTCTTCCTGACTTCCGCGAGCCCTCCACAGGCACTACGCCTTTCTGTAGGTCTTCGGAGATGCTCCTCACCTGCGATGCAGGCAGGCAATGTGAACTAGGGAACAGATAAGTTGAACAAGCCTTCAACATACTAAAGGGTTAGAATTCCTGCATGGATTTAAGTTCAAACATGGTTCATGCACAACAAGTTGGCGCGAACATGTTAAAATCCTACTTTCTGGGACTCAAGAAGATATGCGCAATTAGAAAAACAATTGTTTAGGTGCTTTTGGTGTCCATTGAAGTATTTTTGCTTAGTTTCTTTCACTTCTATGAAGTGTTGGTCCCTCTCCCTCAAAGCCATAGGCAGAAGTTTCAATTACTTGAGGTCCACATTCAATTTTATTGTCTACATGTTGCTTTGAATATATGTGCTCGTCAGATTGCATAGACTAGTAAATAGCAAAGTTCTGCAAGAATGAATTTTGCATGGCAGTAATTTGCCGACCAAGTACATGATTGTAGTATTGCACTAAAAAGACGTGGGAAAAAGGGACGTTCTGCGATCCTCGTTTAATGTATAGCCTTCTGTTATGCCGAAAAGGAAATCCAAGATAGAACATTGTTCACTTATGTAGAAAACAAGCAGAACAAGACAAGAGATTTACGTGGAAAACCCTTCGATCAAGGAAAAACCACGGGGGCACAATAACCCTAATCTCCACAAGAGATTAGGGTTTTCTTCACTAATGTATATGAGAAAGAGAGGGGGGATGAGTACATATATAGGAGACAGGGGTAAATGGTCCCTCATCCAAAGATCCATTTACCCGCCCACTTATATTTCAGAACTCAACACTCCCCCTCAAGTTGGGCATACATGTCAACCATGCCCAACTTGCCTACATTCAACTCGTATTGCGCCGTAGGTAGCCCCTTTGTGAAGAGGTCAGCAATCTGATCTCCAGATTTCAAGTAAGGAAGACACACCTGCCCATCATCGATTTTTTCGCGAATGAAATGTCGATCGATCTCCACATGCTTGGTTCTATCATGCATCACTGGATTGTTGGCTAAATTTATAGCGGCTTTATTGTCACAGAACATCTTCATAGGCATACAAGCTTCAATCCCTAATTCTGTTAATAGCAACTGTAGCCATAAAACTTCTGTCATGCCATTAGCAAGAGCCCTGTATTCAGCTTCTGCACTTGACCTTGAAACAAGATGTTGTTTTTTGCTTCTCCAAATGACAAGATTCCCACACAAGTACACAGCATATCCAGATGTAGATCTCCTATCATCAACAGACCCAGCCCAATCAGCATCGGTATATCCTTCAATAGTAACATTACCTCGTTTTTTGAACATAAGTCCTTTGCCAGGGCACTTCTTTATGTAGCTCAAGATCTTGTTAACAGCATTCACATGGACAGTAGTAGGAGCGTGCATAAACTGGCTGACTATATTCACTGCATAGGTGATGTTCGGTCTTGTGAGAGTAAGGTAGATTAGTTTTCCAACTAACCTCTGATATCTACCTTTCTCCTCATCATCAAGAAGTTTCCCATCATTCTTACTCATTTTATGATTAGCCTCCATAGGGTACGAAGCAGGTTTACAACCTATCATTCCCGAGTCATGAAGAAGATTAAGAGCATAATTTCGTTGATTCAAACACATACCATGTGGAGACCTGGCCATCTCAATACCAAGGAAATACTTCAGTTGTCCCAAATCTTTCAATTCAAACTCTGCTGAAAGAGTTCTCTTCAAGCTAGACAATTCCTCGTCGTCATCTCCAGTAAGGATCATATCATCGACGTAGACCAGAAGGATAGATCTCTTTTGGTCCCTCCTCTTGATGAAGAGGGTATGATCTCCATTAGCCTGTCTGTAGCCATTTTTTATCATCACAATTCGAAGTCGTTCAAACCAAGCTCTTGGCGACTGTTTCAGACCATACAAAGCCTTTTTTAGCTTACAACATTTATCCTTTTGGTCATATCCTGGTGGCATTTTCATGTAAACTTCCTCTTCGAGTTTTCCATTTAGGAAGGCATTTTTTACATCCAATTGATACATTTTCCAGGAGAATTGAACGGCACGACAAATAATAACTCTGACAGTGTTCATCTTCGCAACAGGAGCAAAGGTCTCGAGGTAATCAATACCATATTTCTGACTGTAACCTCTTGCAACTAATCGAGCTTTGAATCTATCAATTTTTCCGTCGGCCTTATACTTGATTGTGTAGACCCATTTTGAACCGACCAAATGAGCATCTTTTGGAATTTTCACAATATCCCATGTATCATTTTTTTCTAAAGCTTCCATTTCTTCCTTCATAGCTTTTGCCCATCTGGGATCACACTGGGCTTCAACAGAATTCTTCGGGATAGTATGTGAATCAAGCACGGTGACAAAACTTTTATAGTTTGAACTTACTCGAGAGTAAGAGACATATTTTTCCATAGGATAACGAGAAGGAGGCCTGATTGTTCTTGCAGCCTTCCTTACAGCAATAGGAAGCTCCTCCTCAACATCTTCAGTATCACCCATGGAAGGCCGTATCCCGATATATCGGCGATATATCGTCGATATATCAGTATCGACACGATATCGATATCGAAATCGATATATCGATATATCCAATTTTCAACATTTTCTTCAGAAAGATTCGTACATATAGCGATATATCGGCGATATATCGGCGATATATCGTCGATATATCGGCGATATATCGATATCGACACGATATCGAAACGATATCGATATCGATACGTCCTTCCATGGTATCACCAACCTGGTCATTCAAGCTATTGTTAGTGTTCTCAACCAAATCATCAGGGGAAGGAGAATTACTTACAGTGTGATCATGACTTGGATCATCCGAGGCGAGATTGGGATTGTGGTTTGGTATCATATTTTTCTCGTTTTCATCATTGCCATCCACAGTCTCTCGTCTGTCATCATCGTCCAAACTCTCAGCATTGTTATCAATATTCTCATGTCTGTCAGTATTGTTACCAAAGGGAATAGCAGTATCATCATCGATCATATCCCAACTTTCGTTCATGAAGCGAAGTTCGTCTTTATTTTTCTCAACCGTCATTTTACTACACTCCCCCTGAGAAAAATTCTTTGTGTAGTAGAATTCATGCTCATGAAAAGTAACATCCCTGGTAACATGAAGTTTCCTTCCAATTGGGTCAAAGCATTTGTACCCCTTTTTTGTACTCGAGTATCCAAGGAAGATACATTTCACAGCTCGAGGATCCAATTTCCGCATGCCAGGACCAGAAATGTGAACATAACAAACACTCCCAAAAACCCTAGGGGCTAAGCTAAAAGGAACTTTATCCGGATGTAATAGTGTAAACGGTGTATTCTTTCCGACCACATTAGAAGGACGCCTATTTATAAGATAAACAGCGGCGAGAACTGCTTCTCCCCAGTAACTCTTGGGAGTATTCCTTTGAAAAAGAAGAGCCCTTGTAACTTCTAATATGTGACGATTTTTCCGCTCAGCAATGCCATTCTGTTGAGGTGTGTAACTGCAAGACGTTTCATGAATAATTCCATTGTCTTCTAGGAATGTATTGAGGGATCCCTCCAGATACTCCTTAGCATTGTCAGTACTTAATACTTTTATAATAGTATCATACTGGGTTTTTATCATGTTGACAAAGCCTCGAATTATACTTGGAACCTCACTTCTGTTTTTCATTAAGTAGACATGGGTGTATCGAGAAAAATCATCAATAAAAGTCATAAAATAGCGATGTCCTCCCAAACTTGGCAAATTAGACGGTCCCCAAACATCAGAATGAACAATATTAAAAACGGACTTGCTTTTATTGTTAGAGATGGGATAAACAGTTCTAGTATGCTTAGCGAACTCACAAACTTCACAAAAACGAATGTCTGATCCAACTTTATTGCATAATTCAGGAAATAAACTATTGAGAACAGGATAACCAGGGTGTCCAAGACGCTCATGCCATCGCTTCAAGGCCAACTTATCATCAGATTCTCTTGCATCAGTTGCAGCAATCCAAGCAGAAACCACACGTGCAGGAAGGCGATAGAGACCATCAACAACCAAACCAATCCCAATCTGCTTCCTCGTCACCAAGTCCTGCAATACACATGACGTCTCATCAAAAATTAGCTGACAATGTAAATCTTTGGCAATTCGATATACAGAGAGTAAGTTAATTGGAAAATCAGGGACATGAAGTGCATCTTTTAACAAAAATTTATCTATGATAGAGATTCTCCCTTTTCCAGCTACCGTGACAGAAGACCCGTCAGCCAAATTTACCCGTTCTCTACCTGAAGCAAGTCTATAATCAAGAAACATTCTTGCATTCCCTGTCATATGATCTGAAGCACCACTATCAATAATCCATTCATTATTAAATAAGTGATTACCTTCAGTTTTATTCGCGGCCAAAGCAGTATTCACAATATCAGCATCATCAGTAATCTTAGATATTTTTTTGACGTAAGTCTGAAGGTCTTTAATTTGCTCCTCTGTCAGCTTCTTGCTATCAGCAGTCATGGCAATGGGTTTCTTTCCTCTATTATTCTTCCTTTCCGGATGAAGTTCCCAGCAATAATCGATCCCATGACCAGTCTTTTTACAATGAGCACATTTCTTATTTTTCCAGTAGCCACTTTTTCCTTCTTTACTAAGTAAAGCAGATTTCTCAAATGACGATACATGTTCATCTCTCATCGCGACACGACGTTGCTCCTCAGATTCAATTGCATGATAGGTCTCCTCAATATCGGAGCCTACCCCTGTTGTGAGAAGTTGACTCCTGGTAGATTCAAAATCATTATTAAGGCCACCTAGAAAGATGAAAATCCTCTGTTTCCATATTTCCTCCCAAAACTTCCTTTGATCTGCTGGACTAGTCCATGTGTCATCACAATAATAGTCAATCTCTTCCCACTTTGCCTTCAATGCAGCATAATATTCTGCAACAGACATGTCTCCTTGTTTCATATTGTAGACTTCCCTGCTCAACTGGTACATTCTTATATCTTGTTTTTTCTGACCATACATGCTCTCAAGAGTGAGCCACTGCTCTCTAGCAGACTTCTTCCTGAGCACCAGAGGTTGGATTTCCGAAGAAACAGCATTTATGATCCAATTTCTGCATTGGCTATCCTCAATGTACCATTGCTCATACAACTTATCCGTAACTGCAAGAGCCTTTTTTCGCCCATCAATGTAGCCTCCACGACCTCTTGAGGCTAACGCAACTTCCATAGCCGCAGATAAAATCAAGTAGTTATTTTTTGTTAATTTGATCGTTGTGATATTAGCTGGAATGTTCTCAATCTTGAAAGCCATAGTCTCACCAATATCTTCTTGAACCATATATAACCGCAGGCAACCAAAGAATAAAGAGCAAGTAAAACAAAACTTAACTCACAGAGAGAGGCCACGCACGGATCTGATTTGATAGCTCCCACAAGAGCCAAGAGCCAAGGCAAATAATGCCACAATAAGCGCCACAGTCAGGCCAAAAAAGAGCTACAGTAAAGGAGCCAAAAAATGCCACGAGGGGCAAAGTGGCCAAAGATGAACGCCCAGCAAGTGCGCCAAGGATGAATGAGAAACGCACAGCCGGTGCGCCGCAGGATGAACCCCGCAGGGGAAGACCGCACGGGCCTCGTGGGGCGTGCTGTGGATGACCGCCGGAGGTCTGATCGTGCCAAGGATGAACGCAGCAGGAGGGCGCGATGTTGATCACCGCCAGAGGTCTGATCGCGCACAGGGTGCGCACAGGGGGCGCGCTAGGAATCGCGCACAGGGGGCGCGCAAATCTGATTGAGGAATCGCGCACAGGAGGCGCACAGGAATCGCGCACAGGTTTTGATGGCGGATCACAGGAATCGCGCACAGGAATCGCGCTATGGGCAGATGTTTGATTGCCTCCGGAGGTTTGATGGCGCACAGATCACCGCAGGGGTACGATGGTGCGCTAGGGCATAGGGTGCGCACCAGGAATCGCGCACAGGGGGCGCGCAAATCTGATTGTGCAGGTCGTGATCGCAGCCCAACAAGAGGCTCTGATACCATGTAGAAAACAAGCAGAACAAGACAAGAGATTTACGTGGAAAACCCTTCGATCAGGGAAAAACCACGGGGGCACAATAACCCTAATCTCCACAAGAGATTAGGGTTTTCTTCACTAATGTATATGAGAAAGAGAGGGGGGATGAGTACATATATAGGAGACAGGGGTAAATGGTCCCTCATCCAAAGATCCATTTACCCGCCCACTTATATTTCAGAACTCAACAACTTACAGGCTCCTCAGCACAGTAAAGATTGGTCCCAATGATGCCAGTGGGGCCTCTCTTTAACCAGCCAACAGCGTATAGCCCATTCTCCAACCTTGAATGGTCTAGATTGTCGCTGATGACCCTGCCTTGTATATTCAGAACTACATCTACATGCAGTGAACTGTTTCAGAATATTAAAAAACATCATATGTGACACTAGATCATTAAAAGAACCCGAATGTAAAATGGCATGATTCAACACTTCATTTTAAAACTGAACGATAACCAGGACAAATAGTGGTTTGAAATAGCCAACTGAGAAAATGTACCTTATCGGATATGCACACCTGACAACAGATGATTATCGGACAAGTAGTAACTTGCAATATATTCTAAGTAAAGGAAGTCTCTCAGATAACATGCAGGTTTAAACATGGTCAGAAAAAGATACGGATACGAGGACTATCATATCCACTTTCAATATGGCTACCTCGAGTGGATTACTGTATCCTAAAGTAACAACTAAAGGATGTGATCTGATATTCATACCGACGCATATTTTAATGGATTTATCAAGTCAACGATATTATATCGTATGCCCATGGATAAGAAATATGTTGAATATGGGTACAAATATTTCCACATAAAATACTTATATCCTAAAAATAAAACACGGATATAAACTGTAAACACTAAAATATTATTTTTCTGCCCGTACAAAATTGAAAATAGAAATAAACATCTAAATCTGTACGAAACAGATACATGGATACAGATAGAAAATTTATAACAGGTTACATGCTTACTTGCACAATATAATATCAGCAGATGATAAGGACAAGAGAAAAGAAAACGAGTAAAGAATACAACAACAATAAAGCCTTTTCCCACAATTAAGTAGGGTCGGCTAAAACGAGTAAAGAATAAAAGGAAAAAAAGGAACCCTGAAACAGAAATTACATACAAGAAGCAATACAAGTCAACTTTAACTTCGAGGGGTAAAACACGAGCCTAATGCAAGAAGCTCCTGTGATGAGCACGACCAAGTGAAGAAAATAACACTTCTGGTCAACTTTATACAGCCCCCAAGTTTTTGTAAGCGGTTGGCCGTAGAACTCAATCCCAAAATGTTTAGGCTACAAGGTTAACAAGTTCCACCATTGTGCTAAGGTTCTTATTCAGTTACGACGCAGCAAAACAAAAATTTTAAAGGATCTTGCAACAGGTCAAACAGTATCCATTACTCCAAATGAAGAGCAAGAAGCTCCTGCGATGAGCACGACCAACATTTCTGGTAAACTTTATACAGCATTGTACCAAGTTTTTGTAAGTGGTTGGCCGTATAACTCAATCCCGAAATGTTTAGGCTACAAGGTGAACAAGTTCTACCATAGTGATAAGGTTCCTAATCAGTTACGACACAACAAAACAGAGATTCTAAAGGATCTTGCAACAGGTCAAATAGTATCCAGCATTCCAGAAGCAAGGGTCGTATCTTCAGAAAATAAGATGCCATTAAAGAATTTATCTAGTAGGTGGAAATCTTCTATTAGCTATATTTATAATAATTCTTCAGAACTTTATACATAAGGGCTTTTTTGTAACCTGTATTGATTTAATTTTTTAAATTTTCTCATTGAATTAGTCATCTACTTATCAAATTTATAAAAGTTCTAACATAATACACTCGTGGTTAGAAAATCATGTGATGGTTCCACTATTACCTCTTTCCAAGGTTGCAAAAATTGGTAGTCGGTACTCGGTCAGTTGGGTCACTGACTAAGGATTAATCGGCAGCCGGGCGACTAATCGGATTTAGTCGGGTTTTAATCGGTTTTGAATTTTTAGTTATTTTAAATAAATAAATCATTTTTATGCATATATTCTTATATATTTAAAAATATTTGTACATTTTTTATATCATCATAATGAAAGAAAATGAGTAATTGAATTTAAATAAAACACTGAGCATATTAGAATAAGTTTGCTTTAAAAAAAGTAAAAAATATGGTATCTCCAAGAGAAAACCGATCAACTAACTGGCCTAGTCAGAATTAGTCAATACTCGGTCGGCCACCCCACTGACTAGACTAGTCGGACCTACTAGTCGGGCCAGTCAGGGGATTTTTACAACAATGCCTCTTTCGTTATCAAAAGGCAATCCTTCCACAGGCACCGATTTGTAACCGATGCTCTTCAATACCAGCCTAAACAAATGTAAACAATATATTATTAACAATTTTCCAATAGCAACACAAAATTGCATTTGACATCCCAATATAAAAGATCATCCTACCCACAATCAATATTCTCAAAAAGACCAGTGCCCACAGCTAACTATGCATTACAGCCACCATTCTCTGTATAAAACCAGAGTAAAGCTCATCAGCATCAAAGGCTTTTAGCTGGAAGTTTGCAACTAAATTGTAGGATCCCGTGTACTAAACAACCATCAACCTTTCAAGGAGGTCTTTGGAAGATGACAGGAAGAAACTTGAGAAAAACACCATCGTACTATGCAGAAAAAAATTGAAGAGAATACCCCAACGAGCAATATCACTCTATTTGAATGATAAATAAAAGCATCATGAACAGTCTTTACATCCACCATGAGGATAGACTGAAGAGTTAATTCAAAACTCTGTTCTCTGTAAACATTATCATAGTATATACTAGAAAGTGCATACCTCATCCAAGGGCGTTTTAGACAGGTCAGTCTCTTGAATGTGGACATTCACATCTTTAATTCCTAATATAAAGGACAACATTACTCAGCAGATATCCAATGTAAGACATGGAAAATTGCAACTTAGGAAGGGAAGTGATTTTATTTACTGAGAATTTCTCGAAGTTCTTTAGCAGTGCAAGCTGCCTGTGCCGGACCTCTTCGGCCAATAACATAGACTTTCCTGTACCCCAAGGATATAACAGTTCACTGTCTGGACTAAAATGAGCATTGATGTTCTGATCTTCAAATAGCAGATATCAAACCTTACAGAACTTTCCTGAAGAGCTGCTAAGGCATGATCTGCAATGTCTGTTGTAGCCAGGTCAGCATGAGGTCTCAAAAGAATACGACCTACATCAAGAGCTACAGTTCCCTAAAACAGTATTATTTGGTGGGTAAGAATAATGATTTTTCAATATTTTCTAGTTTTCAAGCCTGCAAAAGTCGGCCGACTAGGCCGACTAGTCGGCCCGACTAGTCGAGTCGGGGGGGTAGCCGACTCGACTAGGCCTAGTCGGCCCTTAGTCGGTCCACCCGACTAGTCGGCCTAGTCGGCCGACTAATTGGCCGACTTTTACAACAACCTTTTTAATTTTTTTTGTTTTTCACTTTTTTTAAAAGCAAACATATTCTAATATGCTTAATGTTATATTTAAAGTCAATTACTTCTTTTGTTTCATCATGATGTCATATAAAATGTACAAATATATGTATATACATACGAATATATGTATAAAAAACTGATTTATATATTTAAAATAATTAAAAATTAAAAACCGACTAATGACCGACTAATTTCGTCTAGTCGCCCGACTGCCGACTAATTCTTAGTAAGTGACCCCGCCGATCGAGTACCGACTACCGCTTTCTGCAACCTTGCTAGTTTTAATTATACATGTTCCTCGAAGAAAGTTCAGCATGGAGAAGTAATTCACATTCCCAAGACGTAATCATAAAGAGCAGTTCAGAACTGTTCCAGAAAGAACTAAGTTTTTTGTCACCATTGCACTTATATTGACGTGCATTCATGTTGACCAAATCTACCATTAGCATTTTAAAATTAGCTTCATGGAGAAGGCATTCAATGCCTTGCAATAGACATCAAAACATTTGGGATTTTTGTATTTGTGTTCCTTCGAAATACTGCACCAATATTTCGACTCCTATCTATTTTATTGAGACCTGCTATACTCTATAGATCTAAATGTTGGCATGTGAACCATAAACATGTGCAGAGAATGTCAGTTGCAGAAATGAAAATGCTAAGGCGGATGTGTGGACATGCACGTAAAGATCGGATTAGGAATGGTGCAATCAGAAGGAAAGTAGGTGTAGCTCCAATCGAGGATAACATGCGAGAAAATCGCTTAAGGTGGTTTGGCCATTTGCAAATGAGGCCGGGTGATGCACCAGTTAGGAGATGCGAGTGTTGGGATGTTGAGCCGGCTAAAAGAGGGCGAGGAAGACCCAAGAGTTGTTGGAATGAGACTATCCGAAGGGATCTTAGTTTTTTTGGATCTAAGCCCGAGAATGACCCAAGAGAGATCTGAATGGAGGTAGAGAATCCATGTAGTCGACCCTACTTAATGTGGGAAAAGGCTTTGTTGTTGTATATTTAAATTGTGATAAAATTTTATATTTAGATGTTTGCCCTGGCAATAAAACATTATAGTTAAATCAATAATATGAAAACAATAAAATACCTTTGAAAGGACTATTAATCTGAAAACAATAAATTTCTACGAAAGGACGCCTTACAAAATTTAATTTACATTTAAGTTTTCATCCTTCTCACCCATCCTCCCTCTTCACCATCCTTAATGCCTCTATCTTTGAAATCTACAGCATCACCATCAGCCTTCCTCAATCCCTGCCTCCACCGAGCCTGCATAAACCCCACAACCATGGCATTACCCTGTCACAAATACCCACCAAAAGAACTAGGCCATATAATTGATGCTGGCTGCTTCCACTGAGGGATCAGCATCACCTCCGTCCAAACTCCTTCCCTCATTGCCTCCACCACCATATATGCCCCTTCCGTGGGATCGGAATATGATAGGGGTACTTTTGAAGGAGGTTTACGCAATTAAAATATCAAATATGATTTATAGATGCATCTAGTTGCATGCAATTTTTTGAGTATATAAAAATTTCAATTGTCTAGGAAAGGATGAATGCCATGCAAAAAATTTACCACTGCAACTTTATTAAATGTTCCTTTCTGAAATGTTCTAAATGATATCTCTCAAAATTTCCAAGTTGATACAAGGAGCATATACCCACTTTAATTAATTCTTGAAGAAGCCATTTTGCAATGTCAGGCAATGCTTTTGATTTGCTTTCAAATGGTGGTGAAGAATCAGAAAGATGTCGATGAGCAGATGGACATAGCGATAAAAAGCACGAACCAGTTTGTTTCAGCATCAATTGCAATCTGGCTGGAATTTCCCAACCAACCTTACTGAGTATGATGAAGCTTATCATCCTCTCATAAAGCAGATCAGGAGGAGGAAACAGTGGAGGCATTCAAGGGGGAACAGGCACAAGAGGCAACAATCCCGAATAGATGTGGTACAAACTGTTGGGGATAATGGGACAATCAACACGGGATATATCCCCTAAATCTGTCCTACAGCAAAGATGGCACAACACAATATATGTTCCCCACACGGGAACTCAATGGCAACAATCACAATCAAGCACACAAGCGACCACAAGAGACAAAGGATTTTATGTGGAAACCCTTACTCCATGTGAGCAAGGGAAAAACCACGGGGCAAGACCGGCAACAAATCACTACGGTCAAATGAGTCAATGTTCTTCCCGGTTTTGTTGCCCACAAACCGAGGTACAAGCCACACACAATGGATAGTTCTTCTACAAGGAACTAACTATCCTTAGGTATCCAAAATACCAATATTGTGCTCTAAAACAAGGAGATGGAGTATCTTCCCTTGTGGGCTCCCGGATGGAGACCCAAACTCGGCTTCGTCTCCTTGAGGTCGTCCGCAACGACCTCAACGACTCCTCCCACTCTAACTTGGCATGCAGCTGCACCACCGGTC
This sequence comes from Ottelia alismoides, assembly GCA_037367405.1. Classification (NCBI taxonomy): domain Eukaryota; kingdom Viridiplantae; phylum Streptophyta; class Magnoliopsida; order Alismatales; family Hydrocharitaceae; genus Ottelia; species Ottelia alismoides. The sequence goes on from JAZKJV010000607.1 coordinate 710,301, forward strand.
CAAAAACCGTGGCTAGGTCGAGCTCCGAGCTGCGGCTCGTCTGAGCTCCTGGCTACTGCACCCTCTCCCACTCGATCTCTCTCCCTCGCGTGCGTGAAGGAGGATGGGTTTCCTGTAGAAACCCCTGCTGCTGCGATTTGCTGGAATGGGAGGAAGAGGCATCGTTCTTCTTCCTGGAATGGAATAGGGCACAAAAGAGGGCTCCTGGAATCGGCTGGGGAGTACACAACGAAATGGGGATTTCGTCCCTGGAAATGGGGCATCCAAGTGGGGCAAATAGCAAAGGAGCCCCTGCAAACAAGACAAATTGTTGTTGCCTCCAAGTTGGGGCTGGAAAAACTTCAAGGATACCCAACAACCTCCCCTTACAGCGCCAATGGGGAGGTGTCGTCCTGTGATAGTGATCAAGAAGAGGTGACACCGCTCAGCTCTCTACAGAGCTGAAGCTTGTCACGAGTGACTGCCTTGGTCAACATGTCTAAGGGTCTCCTCTGTGTGGATCTTTTTCAACATGAGTTGCTTCTGTTCAATTGCATCCCTCAGCCAATGGTATCTGACATCAACGTGTTTTGTCCAAGCATGGTGCATGGTACTCTTGCTCAAGTCTATAGCGCTCTGGCTATCACAAAACACGGCTGGCTCACTGTCATCCAATCCACACTCACCAAGGAAGCGTTGTACCCACAACACTTCTTTCCCAGCCTCTGCTGCTGCAATATATTCTGTCTCGGTAGTCGAGAGAGAAACACATTTCTGTAGCTTGGATTGCCATGATATGGCTCCCCCTGCAAATGTGAAAATGTACCCTGAAGTAGACTTTATCTGGTCCATATCACCTGCCATATCTGCATCAGTGTAGCCACAAAGTTTGGGATCTGACCTCCCAAAAATAAGACACATACTTGAGGTTTCTCTCAAGTATCTCAAGATCCACTTCACTGCCTCCCAATGGTCCTTGCCTGGGTTGGACATGAATCTGCTTACCACGCCCACTGCATGGACTATGTCGGGTCTAGTGCAAACCATGGCGTAAATGAGGCTCCCAACTGCTGACTGGTATGGGATCTTGGACATCTCTGCTTTCTCCTCAGAAGTGGAAGGACATGACTCTTTGGTTAGCTTGAAATGAGTGGCAAAGGGCGTACTGACAGGCTTGGCATTCTTCATGTTGAACCGCTCCAACACGCGTTCAACATAGCTCTCTTGTGATAACCACAACATGCGCTTCTTCCTATCCCTTGTAATCTGCATCCCAAGGATGTAACTTGCCTTGCCCAAATCTTTCATCTTAAACTCTTTGGAGTATTCCCTCTTGAGCTTTGCAATCAGGTTGGAATCATGACCTACAATCAACATGTCATCCACATATATCAAAAGAATGACGAACCTGCCATTGGGAAGACGACGAACATATACACATGGGTCGGCTGTAGTCCTCTTGAAGCCTTGCTTTCCCATGAAAGCATCAAACTTCAAGTACCACTGTCTCGATGTTTACTTCAAGCCATAAAGACTCTTCCTCAACCTGCAAACCATGTGTTCTTTCCCTTTCTCATGAAATCCCTGTGGCTGCTCCATGTAGATCTCTTCCCTCAAATCACCGTGAAGAAACGTCATCTTCACATCCATCTGCTCCAGCTCAAGGTCCATGCTAGCAACAAGTCCTAGCACCATTCTCACTGAGTTCATCTTCACCACTGGGGAGAAGATCTCATCATAGTCCACTCCTTCCTTCCGGTTGAACCCTTTCACCGCCAATCTGGCCTTGTACTTCACATGCTTGCCACTGTCATCTGACTTTAGCTTGTAAACCCACTTGTTCTTCAAGGCTCTCTTCCCTTTGGGAAGCTCAACAAGATCATAAGCGTTGTTCTTTCTGAGAGATAGCATCTCTTCATTCATTGCATTCTTCCAATGACCCTTGTCCTTATGCATCTACGCCTCCTCAAAGGTGTATGGCTCACCTGCATCAGTGAGCATCACATACCTAGAAGTGGGGTAGTGGGATGATGGCTGGCGTGTCCTCTCAGATCTCCTGACCTGAGGCTCTGCTGTGTCTGCAACTGGATGAGGCTGCTCCCCCTGCCCTAGGTCCCCTGGACCTGCATCAACGGGGTCTGTATCTGGCTCATGGTGCTCTAGCTGCCCATCCTCTCCACCTGTACCCTGTACTGGAGAGGGCTCTGTGTCCTCATCACTGTCATCATCCATGGAAAATTCATCTGCATCACCACTCTCAGTGGTGTCCTCAGCCAATGTCTGGTTCTCATAAAAGATCACACCCCTGTGCCTGGTGACTGTCTTCTTCCTTGGATCCCAAAGACGGTATCCAAACTCCTGGTCTCCATAGCCAAGAAAAATACAAGGCACTGACTTGTCATCCAACTTCTTCTGCTGCTCCTTGAGTACCAATGCATAGGCTTTGCATCCAAATACCCTCAAATGAGCATATGAGGGGTCTTTCTCTGTCCAAACACGCTCTGGAATCTGAAAACCCAAAGGAACTGATGGAGATCGGTTTACCAAGTAACAAGCGGTGCGAACCGCCTCAGCCCAAAAGGTCTTGGGCAACTTTGTTGTCTTCATCATACAGCGGACTCTCTCAACAATGGTCCTGTTCATCCTCTCAGCTAGACCATTGTATTGGGTTGTGCCTGGCTCTGTCCTCTCATGCCCGATGTCGTGCTCTGCACAATAGCCCTGAAAGCTATGGGAGGTGTACTCTCCCACATTGTCTGTGCGAAGACACTTCAACAATTTTCCTGTCTCGCACTCAACCATGGCATGGAACTTCTTGAAGCAATCAAATACTTGATCCTTCGATCTCAGCACATATACCCACACCTTCCTAGATGCATCATCAATGAAGGTGACAAAATACATGTTGCCTCCCAAAGAGGCCGTGTCCATAGGACCACAAAAATCAGAATGGACCAACTGTAGAAGGTCTCCCTTCACCTTAGATCTGGCTCTGTATGGCGCACTCCTGCTCTTCCCAACCTCACATGCATCACAAGGAGACAAAGTGATGTCATTGTGGTAGGCGATCAATTCTTTCTTGCTAAGAAGCTGCAAGCCCTTCTGGCTCATGTGGCCAAGTTGACAGTGCCACAAATCTGAGTTATATGCCTCACTGGCATGCAAACTTCCATCCATCACCTTCACTCTAGTCATATATAGTGTGTGACACAAACTGCCTCTCGCCATGATGAGAGAACCATTGCTAATCTTGCACTTGTTGTCGCCGAACTTCAGATGGTAGCCTTCACTATCTAGCTGTGAGCCTGATATAAGGCTAAACCGCACATCAGGAACATGCCTCACATCCTGAAGAGTCATTGAGCACCCAACACCCGTCTGAATCGAGATGATGCCCATGCCAATGATCTTAGAGTAACTTTCGTTACCCATCAAGACTCTCCCATAATCACCCCTAGTGTAGGTGGTGAAGAACTCTCTGTGTGGAGTCACATGATATGAAGCGGCCGTGTCAACAACCCACTCCAAATCGCTCCCTGCGTGCAAGCACTGGTCCTGGATGGTGAGAATCACCACTTCTGCACTGTCATCTGCCACGACTGCAGCTAAATTCCCATCTTCATTTTTCTGATCTTTCTTCTTGGCTTCAGCTTGCTCTCTCTTCCAAACCCTGCAGTCTCTCTTCCAGTGACCGGGTTTCTGGCAATGATGACACTTTCCTCTGCCCTTGGACTTGTCTCTGGATTTCTGCCTCTCCTGTGACGCTCCTCTGCTGCTGGATCTTCCTCTCCTTTCAACTGCATACACATGTTAAGAGGAGGATGCCTCTCCCGAAGAGCGACGTCTAATCTCCTCATTGAGGAGACTGCCCTTGACCATAGCCATGGTCAACTTGATGTCCTTCGCAGAATTGCTCATTGTGACTACTAGAGTCTCCCAACTGTCTGGCAGAGAACCCAATAAGAGAAGTGTCTACAACTCGTCATCAAGAGTCAAACTCATAGAGGTCAACTGGTTGATTATGCTTTGAAAATCATTCAGATGCTCCGCCACCTTGCATCCATCCTTGTATTTCAAATTCACAAGCTTTCTAATCAAGAAAGCCTTGTTGGTTGCGGTCTTCTAATCATAGAGCTCGGAAAACTTGTCCCATAGCTCCTTCGCATTCGTCTCATCGGCAACATGATGAAAGACCGACATGTCAAGCCACTTCCGAATGGTCCCAATGGCCTTTCGGTTCAACGTTGTCCACTCTCCAGCGGACATGTTCTCCGGCTTGGCATTCTCCCACTCCACGGGATCGTGGAGGTCCTTGCAATACAAGATATCATCCATCTTCGCCTTCCAAATCTGTCAGTTGCTACTTGTAAGCTTGATCATTGTTCCCTCATCATCTTTGCCCATTGCTCAACCTGAGCTCTGATACCACTTGTTGGGGATAATGGGACAATCAACCCAGGATATATCCCCTAAATCTGTCCTACAGCAAAGATGGCACAACACAATTTATGTTCCCCACACGGGAACTCAATGGCAACAATCACAATCAAGCACACAAGCAACCACAAGAGACAAAGGATTTTACGTGGAAACCCTTACTCCATGTGAGCAAGAGAAAAATCATAGAGCAAGACCGGCAACAAATCACTACGGTCAAATGAGTCAATGTTCTTCCCGGTTTTGTTGCTCACAAAACCGAGGTACAAGCCACACACAATGGATAGTTCTTCTACAAGGAACTAACTATCCCTAGGTATCCAAAATACCAATATTGTGCTCTAAAATAAGGAGATGGAGTATCTTCCCTTGTGGGCTCCCGGATGGAGACCCGAACTCGGCTTCGTCTCCTTGAGGTCGTCCGCAACGACCTCAACGGCTCCTCCCTCTCTAACTTGGCATGCAGCTGCACCACCGGTCCAAAAACCGTGGCTAGGTCGAGCTCCGAGCTGCGGCTCGTCTGAGCTCCTGGCTATTGCACCCTCTCCCACTCGATCTCTCTCCCTCGCGTGCGTGAAGGAGGATGGGTTTCCCATAGAAATCCCTGCTGCTGCGATTTGCTGGAATGGGAGGAAGAAGCGTCCTTCTTCTTCCTGGAATGGAATAGGGCACAAAAGAGGGCTCCTGGAATCAGCTGGGGAGTACACAACGAAATGGGGATTTCGTCCCTGGAAATGGGGCATCCAAGTGGGGCAAATAGCAAAGGAGCCCCTGCAAACAAGACAAATTGTTGCTGCCTCCAAGTTGGGGCTGGAAAAACTTCAAGGATACCCAATACAAACCAGTCTACAGCTGGGCTCGGGTGCTTCTGATATGGTTCATCATCAAAGATAAGGCGGAGATGTAGGATTCCGAAATCAGCGAGATTCGCAGTGCCAACATCACAACTGAGACTGAGAGGCCTATGCCACCAGTGGTGAAATGGAAATCGACTGGCCCAGGTTGTCATGGTGGCACTCACGGCCAAATAAGGCCTGAAGGACAGTGAGGAGAGGTAGGTGGGAGGATGGGACGAAAAATGAGGACTTGACTGATATTTATAAAAAGTCTGGTAAATCAATTTTATTACTTTGAATACTACTCAAGTTCAATGATTTGACAGACAAGAAAATATAATGACAATGCTTGTGAGTGAACACATAAGTATGAAATAGTAGGAGTTGGAAGTGTTACTGCAGTATCTTGTAGGAACAAAATTGGAAGAACAACTCCAAGAAATCAATGAAAAGTAAGAAATATCGATGTCCAGGATGAGATATCTTTGGAGAACAAGCTTATTTCTTGCTTACTGCAAGTAGAAAAGAAGAATTGTCTGCACTGGAAGTACAATCCTAGAACAACGACAGGTGTGGATGGGAAGGTCACAATCTACAATATCGTGACTCTGGTTCAATAAGATATTATCTTCATCCTCATGAAGCTTAGTCTAAATTCCATTTCCCACTAAAAAGCTTTCTCAGGTACGAAGTAAATTTCAAAAATTGGTTCCAGTGCACTTTTTTGCATAATCCATTCCAGTGCACTTTTTTGTTAGAAAATACAACTTTTAAAGAACCGCATGGCTCCTCCTTATGATGCTTATAAAAGTCTGTCTATCTCAATATTAAAATCTGCACTATATAAGCCGTCATAAGGAACAAATAGGAGCAGGCAAATATCGAAAAAAAGACAGCAAGGTGTACAAGGGTTTCATTATGCAGGGTCCGAGGAAGGGTCGTACAACTTTGGGTCTGCTGCAGACAGTCTTACCTTGCATGCTTTTTCATAAGAAGTTGTTTCCACAGCTCAAACCCCATGACATCTAGCTCATAATATATAATAACAACAAAGCCTTTTCTCACATTAAGTAGGGTCGGCTACATGGATTCTTTGCCTCCATTCAGATCTATCTTGGGACATTCTTGAGCTTAGATCCAAAAAACTAAGATCCCTTCGTATAATCTCATTCCAACACTTCCCGGGCCTTCCTCGCCCTCTCTTAGCCGGCTCAACATCCCAAAACTCACATCTCCTAATCGGTGCATCAGCTGACCTCCTTTGCAAATGGTCAAACCACCTTAAGCGGTTTTCTCGCATATTATCCTTGATCGGAGCTACACTTACTTTCATTCCGATTGCATCATTCTGAATCCAATCTTTACATGTGTGTGTGTGTGTCAACACATCCACCTAGGGGTGGCTATCGAGCCTATCGAGCCGAGCCAGACCCTGGCTCGGGCTCGAGCTCGATAAGCTTGGCTGAACTCGGGCTCGAGCTCGAGCTCGGTCGAGCCCAGCCCAGCTGGCTCGAGCTCGGGCTCGACTGGCTCGAGCCTCTTATCGAGCCAGCTCGAGCTCGATAAGGCTGGAGCCGAGTCACTTATTGAGCCGAGCTCCTTACTGAGCCAAGTCTAGGCTCGAGCCAAACTCTGGCTCGTTAAAGGGAAAATGAGTTTTTTTGGTGGAAAAGTGCATTGCAGAGGCTTGAACCCGCAACCTCTTCTACAAATTCTACGTTCTTTACCACTAGGCCATTATCCAAGTTGTTCATAGAAGCTTAAATATAATATATATTGTAACAATGCGTCTTCTTATAAAAAAAAGAAAAATTGGCTGAGAGAAAAAAGTGCTTATATTGTGTATAAGGAAACCCTTATACATATGGAGAAAAACGTGGTTACTGGTTGGGGTTTGTAAGTTGTAACGTTATGGAAAAAAACGTGGGATGGGAAAATTGCAAAAGGAGATTCAAAATTAATAACTATTCTCATTTATGTCTATTATTTATAAATATTATATATATATATATATTTCTTATCGAGCCCGTTATTGAGTTATCGAGCCGAGCAGGGCTCGGCTCAGGCTCGGCTCATTAAGCTATCGAGCCCAAAAATCTGGCTCGGGCTCGGCTCAATAACCTAACGAGCCGAGCTCACGAGCCCTTATCGAGCCGAGCCCGAGCCTGGCTCATCGAGCCGTGACTCAATAGCCAGCCCTACATCCACCTTAGCATGTCCATTTCTGCTACTGTCGTTCTCTGCACATGTTTATGGATCACATGCCAACATTCAGATCCATAGAGCATAGCAGGTCTCACGGCTGCTTTATAGAACTTTCCTTTGAATTTCAAAGGATTTTTCTTATCACGGAGAATAGCATAGGCTCCTCTCCACTTTAGCCAGCATGCATTTATTCTATTAGTAACATCTCCGTCAATTTCCCCATCATGTTATAAAATAGATCCCAGATATCTAAAAGAATCCCTCTTCTGAATGTTATCATCGCCAATCTTCACCTCCATTCCTTCACCATTACTTCCATCAAAAGTGCACTCCATATATTCAGTCGTAGCCCTACTTATACGAAATCCTTTAGTCTCCAATGCATGTCTCCATGACATCTAGCTCATACAGAGGCAAATTTACTATTACCCCAAAGCTCTCCCTATAATTATAGTTTGTTATGAAATGATCTAATTAATTTTCATTACTAACTTACAAGAAAAATCTTTCCTTTCAGCTGATAAAAGCAATAACCATTGATTTGGCAGACTCGTATCACAAGGATATATGTTCTTGATAAAAATAAGCGTGAAGAACTCCACAAGATATAACAATTTCAGCTTACCTGACCAAAGATCACTGCAGTGTCGGATATCGTAAGGGCAGGGGCCAGATCTCTGAGATCAGGATGACCATTGTACCACCATACAAACTCCCTCGCAGAGTGTATACCTGCCAAAGTCTAACAAAGGAACTGACATCTAAAATAGGTTAAATTGCCCGAAAAGATCCATGATCAAGAGTGGTAGAAGGTTAGAAACTGGTAGAAAGTTGGAAACTGTGTACCTCACCGCAAATGCCAAGACTTCGGTCACTTTCAGCTCCATATGCCAGTACGACCTGTTTTAACAAAATGAAAAATATGACATAAAGCAGCAGTAAAGACGAAAGGATCAAATTAAAACACCAGATGAAGGTCCACCATCGGATATTACCACATCATATATGCTGCGAAGTTCAGAAAGTGAAATTCCAGTGCCCACAGACACATTTCCAAAATACGAACACCTCTCATCAGAAAGAGTTCGAGAAAACTGATTAACAACAATCTGTTGAGAAAGTCAATGATAAGGTTTATTAAAAATATGGGAACAGATTCATCAATTTGAACAATTAGAAGATAAAAAAACAAAATCCAGATAGCTCCAATTTGTGTACGCAAATAATTAAATTAGCAAAATGTAGCCAAAATGTCTATGCACCTTCGTCTCTGGATGATCCGGTGCAACTCCAGAACGAAGTAGTCCAAAAGGTGTTGGCATACGGTCAACAATGTCAATATCAACTTGTTCGTGAGATTTCAACATCTGAAGTAATATCAGAAAAAATATTTATTTGCATCTGTGTAATGGGCGATTGGAATAAGAGGTATGCAGATATTAATTACGTTGGAGTGGAGATCACAAAAAGGGAAAACTGAATCACTCAGGGGTTTTACTGGAAGATTGTAATTTACAGCCATAGGAGTTTATATATAGAGAGAGGGGGGGATTATCCAATGGGTCCCATGCCGTTTAGAGATGGGATGAACACGTTTCTTCAGTAATAAAAATATAAGCTTCAGTAAGTAATATCATAGCTTTAATAACTTATGTGAAGTTACAAGTAAATACGAACTCTATAAATTGCTTCAGTAATAGATATCCAATCTTCAGTAATGTGATATTATAGCTTTAGTAAAGGAACTCTATAAACAGCTTCAGTAATATATATCAAAACTTCAGTAAGTGATATCATAGCTTTAGTAACTTATATATGAAGTTACCAGTAATTTATCTGATAGCTTTAGTAACTTATATAAAGTTACAAGTAAATACGAACTCCGGTAAAAAAATATTCAATCTTTATTAAGTGATATCACAGCTTTAATAACTTACATGAAGTTACAAGCAGTGTTCACGAAAGCGGCCCGTGCGGCCGCATATGCGGCCGCATATGCGTATGCGGTGCCCTCAGCGCACCGCTTTCCTGAAGCCCCGCATTATGCGCCCTGTGCGCTTATGCGGGCCGCATATGCGGGCTATGCGGCCGCATATGCGGTCTGTGCGGCCGCATACACATTATTTATTTATTTTTTATTTTTTTAATTTATGCCATGTTTTGTTGTATTATTTGTGCCATGTTTTCCTTACTTTCGCATGTATGCCAATCAAGCATTCCGTGACCATTTATATCCATCTTCAAAGTATTTGTACTACGAGATTGGAGTAAACACGCAAGGAAGAAAAAGAATAATATACTAATAATTTATGAAACTAATTTAGTCAACTATTAGTTATTATGAATGTAATATATTATATGTAAAGTTCGGTATGTTTTGATGGAGGATCAATTACAAATATAACCACATAAATAAATGACACTATATTCAACAATAGAGACATTTTGTGCGCTAACTTTTTTTTTGTTGATTGTGGTCAATTTATTTTGTGTGCTAACCATTCTATTGAAGTATTGATATTTGATTGATAGAGATTGTTTTGAACTCTATGAAAGTTAGTTTTCTTAGATCTTCTGTTGGACCACAATTATACATAAATTTAGTTCTGTTGTAGTCACTTTTGTGTATATATATATATATATTTTAAATAAAAAATTAGGAAACCGCGTAAAACCGCATATACCCCGCATATGCCCCCGCATACCGCTTAAGCGCTATTCAGTGACCTGTCCGAACGCATACGCATACCGCTTTCCTGAACCTTGGTTACAAGTAAATGTGTTACATCTTTAGTAAAGTAACTATATAGACAACTTCAGTAATATATATCAAAGCCTCAGTAAGTGATATCATAGCTTTAGTAACTTATATGAACTTACCAGAAACTTATCTGGTGGCTCATCCCATCTCTAAACGGCACAGGGTCCATTGGATAGTTTTCCTATATATACTAATGATGATAAAATATGTTTTTGTGTTGTATTATGTGGAGCTTAGATTCCAAGTTTGAAGCAAGCTAAGGATACAAATTCAGACATGGGAGAAGATCAAGATGACATGGAAAAAATCTATTCACGGGTCCGTGAAGATGAAGCTAGAAAGAAATCCAAAATTTGAAGTTACATGATTGAATGGAGAAAAGATCAGGTGAAGATAAAGATTGAACATTTTATTGAGTCCTTGTACTCCTTTTTTAAAAGAAGCGATGTAACAACCTCAAAGCATAAGCATCTCATGTATCAACACACATCACTCACTTTCAGACTCACAACTAGTCTACTACTTGTTTTAAGTTGACTATTTTTTTCTAAAAAGTTTTACAGTCGACTAACCTTGATTTAGACGACTAAGTTTTTTTATCAGTCGCTAAGATTTGATTGACAGTCACTTAAATATTCACATCAAGTCCCAATGGCTATTTAATAAGTAAACAACAGACTAAATTTCCACTTAATCAACAAACTGGTTCTGATCAGTTGTCTAAAGGTTTTTATCAGTGGACTAACTTATGCTTCTAAGAGTTGGTTATTTACTATTTCAACTCATTCAACTACTTGTTTCTATGTGGACTTATTGTTGGAGTTGAACCCCAATCCTTCAGGGCTACTTATGTATTTTGTTGTGTTTGTATCATGGCCTCAAATTCAGCGAAATTCGGTCAAATTTCTGTCGAATATCGATATCCAGTCGAAATCGAAATTCGACCGAAACGACCGAAATGACCGAAATATGAGGGTCCAAGTACAAAAAATGACCGAAATGATCAAAATTTCGGTCGAAATTCGGCCGAAATTCTATTTCGGTCAGTCACCGAAATGGTGACCGAAACCGACATTTAGGGCCTTACTGTGTATCCTAACCCTCACCCCGCTATCTAAAGAGGCTTAGGCTCTCATCTGACACGTCCAAGTATTTCATTCCACATAAACTTCTCCAATGTTGCATACCCACTTCAATGATCTGGTGGTAGTGCAGTGTGCCTACCATGTAAAAGACCAAGGTTCAAATCCCTCCTTGTGGGGGGTACGTTAGATAGCCGACAACCAATGTAAAAAAATAATTGGATCTTTCAACATGGATTTGAGCAAGAATCAATGTAGCCTACTGCACTTAAAGTGGGAGAAAGCTTCACCATTTTTTCATATTCTACTATGCAATAACTATGATTCACTTTCAATTCCAATCATTTGTAGCATCTTGTTGATGACAAGATACAGTCCAAAGACCAAGGTTGCAAAAATCGGTAGTCGGTACTCGGTCGGTTGGGTCACTGACTAAGGATTAATCGGCAGTCGGACGACTAATCAGATTTAGTCGGACTTTAATCGATTTTGATTTTTTTAATTATTTTCAATATATAAATCATTTTTGTATACATATTCTTACATATCTACACAGATTTGTACATTTATTATATTATCATAATGAAACAAAAGAAGAAATTGAATTTAAATAAAACATTAAGTATATTAGAATGAATTTGCTTTAAAAAATAAAAAAATAAATGGTATCTCCAAGCAAAAATTGATCGACTAGTTGGCCTTAGTCGGAATTAGTCAGTACTCGGTCGGCCACCCCACCGACTAGACTAGTCGGACCTACTAGTCGGGCCAGTCGGGGGATTTTTACAACAATGCCAAAGACTGCACTAGTTTGACTGGTGAAACAGCATCAACTGCCAAGTGCATTTGAAAATTATAATTTAATTTACGATGAAATAATGTGCAGATTAGTGTAACACCATATGTTCCGATACTCACATGCTTACAGTGTGGTTTAATGATCTACTGCTGTAACACCGTATGAAACATGGTAGACATTTCAAGAGAATTTCAGAAATTCGTTATGCATGATTAATGGATGATAACTGCAGAAACAAACGCAAAAGCAACGCCCGGCATTGTCCAAAATATCATGTGTTCCTAAATTTTACAAAAACTGTACAGGGAAATATAGACAACCCTCCAGAAACCAGAATCAACAAAGGGGCTGAAACAGCAGAAACATGTCGATTTAGAGAAGCAAACTTGAAAATAGGACCAAATAAAATTTTCACCAGTATCTACTACCTTCTCAGCAGTGTAGCAACCTGCAGGTCCACTCCCGACAATGCACACAAGAAGATGTTTCGAAGAAGAGGAGAGACCGCTCGATTGAATCAGCCGTTCTAGATTTCGACAATGGCGGAAAGTTGAGGGGATCCTCGTCATTTCTCAGCTACCCCTTTCCTATGATCGGTTATAATAAGTACAAGCAAGAAAACTCATAATTTCAATTCTGACAAAGACATAGCTTAGAGAGTCGCAATCAAACTGAACTGTAAGGAAGATACCTATGTTCGAGTTCGATTCGATAAAGAAGTTCGAGAGTTCGGGTTCGAGTTTGATTCAATATAGGTTTGTTAGTTTATGTTTGAATTCGAGTTCATTTGCATAATAAACGTTCGAGTTCAATTCAATAATACTTCGTTAATAGTTCTTATTTAAGTCAAACATCTAAAAATGAACAAGTTCAAAATTCATGTTTGATAACAAGTTCGATAGTATTAAATTGAATATGTTATGATATATATGTTGTTTTAAATTTCATTTGTATTCAATATCGTGACATTATACAATTTATATTGTCAAGATAAGACTTAGTTGAGCTGAAGTAATTGCCATGGCTCCATGGTAATCTAACATGCATGCCCTTTCTTCATGAAGATATGCATATTGGACAATCAAAATAAACAAAAATATGAATTTGACAACATGTTGAATATATAACTTTGAAAGTTTTAGAATGAACTGGACCGATAAATTCGCCTGGATTTGCACCCACTAAGAGAAGGGGAACATATGGGGCTAGATGTGGCTAAATGACGTAGTTCAGGCTTCCACTGATCAATGACAATTACAGGTTAGCTTATATTTTAAACTGAAACAAGCTGGTCGGCAAATGGGCATCCACACCAAGCACTAATTTTGCTGAAAACGATGAACCCAATTACTATAGCGCAAAACAGCATGGGTGTGCATTTTCTATTGATTTAGATGGAAGCAATCACTTTGCTCAACAATGGATATGAATCACAAAGGGGCACAAATAGGGTTAGGTGTTATTGATGGTGCGTAACAAAATCACATGGATCATAGATTTTGCATGGTTAGCTTTGATAAACAATGAACAAACCTTGTCTACACATAGGCATAAAAAACCAACTAAAAATCAAGACCGTAAAACAGTAACACCGTATACGAATTCATCTTGTACATCTCGTCTCCTTGGGTGGCCACAACCCACAAGAAAAGATAAGTGCTCACCAACAACCCCGCTAAACCCCTATGTACACGAGAAACATGTGTGCGCATGTGAGCATGTTTCGCAACAAAGGCATAATTATCACCTGACCCTATAAGGTGATTTTTCCAATCCCACACTAATCAGTGCCAACTTACGTATGGGTTAACTTTGTCCATTTGGGTCCAAAGTGGAAGGATCCAAGAACTGATGCAAGAAATTGCCTAATGCAAAAGAATGGTTTTACCCATAGCATGTATTTTTCTTCAGTTAGGCAGGTTTAGCATTAGCTAATACGCAGTGAAACGATGAAAGAATACAGAAATATGCAAATGATTCAAAAAACACCTTCTTCAGAAGGCTCTTGTCACTTGCCCTACTGATCAAGGAGATGCAAAAACATCAGCGCCCCTGTAACTAAGTGGATTCGGTCTACTGTCATCTTCGTGACCTGTATGTCATATCAAAAATAGAGCCTTCCATTTCACTACAAGAAAAAGAAAAAAATGGACCTGATACTAAGAGCAGCATGAATGTGAAGATGAAGGCGCTATGATACCTGCAGTATAACGCAAGCCCAAATTCAGAATGCTGCCATCCACCGAGAAATTGGCACTGAAGTTTTAAAAAATTGTTGGTATATAGTCTAAGCGGTGGTATGGAGATACTAGCGGGTAATAGCGGTGGTGTGGCGATAGAGAGGGCCAAGCGGGCGACGGCGTTGATGGCATTGATCGGTGGGAACCGCGGAGCGGCGGAGGAGAGGCGGCGGGTGTCGTGTAGGTGAGTCGAGGGAAAAGGAGTTAAAATTGGGGGGGGCGTTGCGGAGGGGGGAAAGGGATTTGGAAGGAAGTGTCATTTTTTCTCTTATTTTTCACAGGAGGGTCATGGCCAGGTGGGATAGGGTGGAATGGGATTTGGAATTCAGTACAGAAAAAACAAGAATTGAGAAATGGGCAAGAATTGAGAAATGGGATGTGAAAATTGAAATTACGGATAATGAGGGTGATAAGATGGAAATTTAGTTGTATTAGAAGCATAAATTATGTATAGATTATATTTATATAATATGAAAATAATTTATATGTGTGTTATCAAATGTAGACATATATCGAACGAACTTATATTATGTTCATATTCAGTTCCTAAGCTATCAAACTAAAATTTAAAGTTCGTCTTCAGATCACTAAGTAAAGAACAAATATTTCTCGAACTATTATCGAACGAACTCTAATCGAATATGAAAATGTACGGTTCGATTAGCAATCCTAATCAGCACAAGATACAATGAGATTGACTGAAAGAAAATCAGCGCAAATTATTGCTTCTACTGGCATTAAAGACTATGAATTGGACTCAAATATACCAAGGAGCGGGCAGAGCTCCCAGGAGGAGCGGGCAGGGCTCCAAGGTGAAGTTAGGGCTCCCAAGCGGAGGTTCCGTGGCGTGTAGGTGGAGCTAGGGCCCTCTAGCAGGAGGTTCCGTAGCATGCAAGGCTTGTGGCCACAGCTCTCCGCATAGGAGCACCTCGTGATGTGGTTACAGTTTCGGGTTTCGGTGGAGAGGTTTTGAGAGAATAACCTCCTTTCTATAATGAATGAACACATCTGACCCATAAGGGTGCGTTTGGTTGGTGGGTTATCCGGGGAAGGATAATCAATTTTTGTGTTAGTGTGTTTGGTTGGTGGGTTAAGGGTTGGAAGTATTTATGTGATGTGATTGTATTGAATTTAAAAAAGTTGGTAGTTATTATGATATGATTGTATTGAAATTTGAAAAAGTGAGTAGTTGTTGTGATGTGATTATATTGAAGTTTGGAATGGTGAGTATAAGTTGAGTATTTTATGATTTTTAGATGATATGATGATATAATATATATATATATTTTGATGGGAAGGGAGTAGACCCTACTAGTGGGTTAGGATTGTGGGGTTTGGGGGGTAACCCGCCCAAATTGGGGGGTAACCCCCAACCGAACGGGCCCTAAAGGAGTAGGATGACTCGGAAATAAAAAATGTGACAACGAAATGAAATGTGAGAATTAAAAAAATAGGAAAAAATCAACTCATATCCTAAAAATGTGTATCTTTTGAAAGATACACGCTTCGAAAAATATAATTTTAGTTATGAAAATGAAAAGAAATGAAATATATTAATAGAATATCTCAAAAGATCACATAAGTGAGGATCTTCATTCGTGTATAATATTAAAATCATTAATATATAAATAGATGTTGAATGTATGTGTAATTTCATTATCAATATATATGATCATACAATCAGTGAAAATTTCATCATGTATTTTAGTAGGAAGTTTGATTTTCACGATCTTCATCGTTGAAAATACTTGTTTTTCAGTTGTAGTCAATAGAGGAAGAGTTGATATGAGTCGAATAAATCTTTCATACAGAGGATACATTCTTGATAATCTAGTCTCTGCCAACAAGTGACAAAACTCACAAGTTGATGATGCACATTTCAATTGGGGATGTTGAGCAACATCAAGATGAAAATCGTTTTGCTTCATATCTTATATATAACTTTTCTTGCACGGATATATCTTCAGAAGAAAAACTTTATATGGGTGAGTGAACTGTTTCAACATCAAATGCCTTGTAATTAAGTAATTATCCATTGGATCTATTGTGGAAGTGAGAATTAACAGGTCCATAATGTAACTTATTCTAGATCGCTAAACAAAATGTTGTGGCTAGTACAGGGATATAATAGATATAATCACCATAGATATAAGCAATCAATCCACAAAACAAACAGCCATAAAGATAATATTTTTTACGTGGAAATCCCACGGGGTAAAACCACAACCTGAGTCATCTGGCTCAGGATTTTTCGATTGATCAAGTCAATCAACTGTCCGCTATCTCGAGTTATTTCCCCACGGTTAACTCAATCGTTTACATGTGCTTTGAATCACGCACCAAAACTTTCCCACACCTTGGATCAAACACCAAGTTGTATGTACATCTTGCATCAAACACCGAGTGTTACAGTACAACAATATTACGAAAATCTATAAAGCCTCATATATAAATATGCAGTGTGAATAATGAAGTTAAAGAACATATACGATGTAATAAATAATAGAATTGCAAACCGAGTGTGTAAACCACTAGCTCTCAAGATGTAATCTTAAAGTAGATAACAAGAGAGACGACCTCGATTAGAGCTTTGAAAGAGAGAGAGAGAGAGAAAGAGGTTTTACCTTGTAATGTGTGTTCGCAATAATGGGTCTAGGGTTTAATTTATAGTAGTGGGGGAAGAGCTCTAAAAAATATAGTCGTTGGAAATAAGTCCGGAAAGAACAAGGTGATCGATCATCTCAAGTCGATCAAACAAGGTGATTGCAGGAAGCAGTGGTAATATTTATAATTGAAGGTAATTTTAAAAAAAATGATATGTGGAGCTTTACATGAGATAAATAATGCATATTGTAGTCGATGTCCTAAGCAATAGGTATAATACGTATATTGACACTCTTTTACATATAAAGCTTGAAGGTCATTACACTCTCCTTGCATACTAGTAGCAACATCATATCCTTGATCTCAAGCATATTTAAGATTAAGATTGTAATGTTCAAGAAGATAAGAAATTTTGTCTTTAAGGTACAAGCAGACACAGCATGGAGTCATGGACATGAATAATACCAAAAAATTTTCCTTAATGCAACTATCAAGGAACCATTAAATAATTGTCATTTATTCTTTTTTTTAAATTCATCGCGAGTTTCATCACCAATAAATCATAATTTTGCATCATCCATTTCTTTTCTTGTTTGGTACTCTATCTGGCAACATATGAAAGATCTCTTTTTGAATTTTGGTGAAGTATATCTAGCATTACCGTATGTGCATTTTCTAAAACCATTGCAGCAACATCTTTATTATAGGAAGCAGGCATTTTGACTACTTAAATAAAATTGCTTCGAGTCCTTAGATACATATGCTCCTCGGGACCTTTGAATTGGACATGTTTGGAAAAAAAGCCACATAGTAGAGTCAGTTGTTGCATGTAGCCTCAATTTATTATTCGCAATTCATCGATTATCTTGGTTGTGAAATTCTAAATCAATATATTGACAACAAATCATCAAATCTCGACAAGATTGCTTACAAGCGTTATGTGGTGAATTTGGATCTCTATGAATATAGGCTCAAAAGCATTGTTTTTTCCATTGTTCACATTTTTCCCATTAGAAATTCTTACAATTGTAAATGCCATTAATCCAAAATGAGAAAAAATTTTATTATTAAAAAGATTACATGGTTGATAAAAATATTGTATCATTTATATGAGAATATTCTAACCAAGGTGGAGATAATTTGTACCAATATGATTGAAAATGTTATCTATCTAAACTTGAAATGGGATACTCATGAAGAATATGTTGTAATGGACCGAAATTTATATAAGCACACATAATTTCATTTAGTTGATTAATATGATACCCCCATATCTGCGACTGTAAACCAAGATTGCATTCAACGAGATTGATATCTACTCTATTAGCCTCGAAATTTAAAAGGTTGTGAGGAGGAAAAGAGTTCCTTGTAGTTGTCTCCAAGCCAATAACATAAGCAGATCAATTCTCTAGTACAAGATCTTCCTTGAAAATCGCATCTATAAATGATCTTTTTGTTGCCATCTTCTTAATATTAAAGTCCGTACATTTCTCAATATTAAAGTCCGTACATATAAGCTCAAATTCAATTTATTAATTTGATATAATACAATTGTATCTAGTTGTAATAAATAACCTATCCATGGAGTTATCTATACATATTGGCAGATGTTTACTGAATTATAACAAAAAAATAATACACTATATATATGGAAAAAAGGAGTATGCTTCCTGGGTGTAGCTAACTTACATGCTCCCACCCCTTTTCCCATGTATTTTTTTATTTTTATGAAATGAAACCTATTGGAATTTAGATCACAATATATCACCATGGTGTCATTAAATTTGACTTAATTCGAGACTCCTATCCCCTCCATCAAAACTGTCAAATTTTAGCGGTCTCAGAATTGCTAAAATTGACCCCCTCCAGATGGAGGACATATGAGTCTCTGTTTCTGACGAAATTGGAATAGCATGTAAGAGGGATATAGTGATGAATATACATATTTCATTTTCCAAAAAAATAATAAATTAGGGGGAAAATGGGGGTGGGAGTAGCCAATTGGCTACACCTAGGGTGTAGCCTCATTTAACCATATACACATATATATTATAACTATTAAATGATAGTTATCTTTATATAATTTTTAAAATTCTAACACTGTCTTATATACGAAGAATACATTATAACATGGTAGGACAATTAGGAATTAATTGCGCAATGGAGGAAGTAATATATTGAAAGAGAATTAAAAAATAAATTGG
Source organism: Ottelia alismoides (assembly GCA_037367405.1). Classification (NCBI taxonomy): domain Eukaryota; kingdom Viridiplantae; phylum Streptophyta; class Magnoliopsida; order Alismatales; family Hydrocharitaceae; genus Ottelia; species Ottelia alismoides. The sequence goes on from JAZKJV010000607.1 coordinate 729,448, forward strand.
ATGAGTACAGATTGTACAATGAAATGGATGGATAGAAAAATATGAAAAGGTTATCCTATTAAAAAGAAAAATCAAAGTTAGAAGTTTGTTCTAACAAGGAAATGGTTGAAGATACAAAAGGGAAACTAACAAATGTAAATGATGATTTTCTTAGTCTAAAAAAGGGAAGCATATGAAGGGAGAGTATTTAAAATGTATTTCTTGTGGAAAAATTGAGGTGCCTATCATATTACTTATGAGTTATGCCTATGGTCTTACAGATATTTTCAAGTACGGAGATTGCATAATTTTCCATATTAAAAAAGTAAAAGAAATTGATTTAATGTTACATAATGCAAAAAAAAATGATATTGGTCAGCACGCTAACAAAATAAACAAGTAAACAATAGGCTAAAAAAGAAAATGAAAAAAAGGATCCAATTAAGTAGAAAAGACATCGATAATATTGAGAGTGATTAACTCAAAGATCGAGGTATGTCACCGTTGAAGCTAATCCTCCGTGAGAGAACTCGAGAGGATTGGGGATTTTGGGGTGGTAGGGGGCTCCCGATCGACAATTGCGGATCTGGGTTCTGTGATCCATTCTCCTCCCGAAGGAGGTACTTATAGGGTGTGAACGTCCTCGCATCGTCAGTCTCCTCCCCCACGCTCGATGGTTATGATCTCTCATGAGACCTGGCCTCACCGCAACCGTCCGAGACGGTTGATTGACCATGCAGTCACAAAGGCCATTCTACATTAACATGGAGAGGAGAGCGAACGGATAGAATTCATGTCGTCGCGACTGCAAGGAGGTAACTGATCTCGGTTATTTGAAACCATAGAAATGGTGTGAGTGACTTCTCCTCCTTTGATCCTGTAGGGAAGAAGGTAGGAAGAGGACGATGGAACTACAATCAGATCTAGATCCAGAAGGAGCATAATCTTAATTAACACTATCACCCATTTACCTACGAGTCATAAACTGATTGAGAAGGATCAGAGCGTTAGAAGATTCCAATTTTTGTAGGTTAAACCTTGCAAAATATAATCTTCACTTCGTTAATTTTACCACTCTTTCTTTGTGGGTGTGTTTGATGTATAAAATTGGAAGTAGCACTTATTAAAAAGATAAGTAGCTTTAGAAAAAGAAAGTGCACTTTTTAAGAAAAAGGAACTAGCCACAATATTTTTCTCTTGCAATTTTTTGTGATGATTACATTTTCATCTATTAGTTTGATTAACTTAATTACCATATAATTTTAAACTAGTCAGCATTGCATATATTAAGTAACAAATATCAAAGAGTAAATTACAAAAAAATCTCTGAACTATACAACTTATTTCAATGTCATACTTGAACTTTAAAAGTTGACAATGTGGTATCCGAACTTTAAGATTTGTCTGAATGTGATCCTTCACTATTGAAGTTTAGTTGATTATTTCATCTTTCTAACCTTAAATCTCAAACATCAGGGACCACATTGAGACAAATCTTAAAGTTCAGGTACCACAATGTTACCTTCTAAAGTTCAGATATGACATTGAAATCATGTGTATAGTTCGGATTTTTGTATAATTTACTCAGTATTAAATTGCATCCTATCAATTTTTAAAATTCTATTGCATCGTATTGATAAAAAAGTCTCGTCATTTTTATTAAACTTTAAGTCGGTTAATCTGACTTAGATGTATTTTTTAACTTATAAAAAAATTGGTTACAAATTATTTTAATTCCTTCTCAATTGATTAGTATTTAATCTTAGTTAATAATTGCACATTTTTATTACCATGTTCATATTGCTTATTAAATGTTTTGCTTATATTATTTCTTATTGTTTGTTTTGTAAATAATTCGATCAAATGCTTACCTTTGTTTATTCTTGTCCAATTATGCGATCTCATATTCTTCTTAAATTTATTTAATTAGATCCAATATGACAAGCAGTATAATTGCTACGTAGGTTGGAAATTTTGAATATATTAATAATAGAAAAATATAAATTGTGAAGGTGGAAAGTTTATTTTGACAAACTACATAATAGTATTCATTCTATCGTAGATAACTCCAAACCGACGTTATTTGAAATCCCAATAATGGAGGAAATCATGTCCCGTGAACAACAGGAGAAAATATATAATAAGTTCAGAAATTTTATGTTAAGTCACAAATATCACTCGAAATATGATGTGAGTATCTAATTTCTTCTGCATCTCTTGGTTCCCTCTCAATCGATTAACATTTAATCTTAGCTAACAATCACATCTTTTTATCAAATTGTTTATTAATTGTTTTTCTTATATTAGTATTTATCGTTAGTTTTTAAATTTATTTGATTATTGTAATCATGTTTGTTTATTATTGCTCGGTTGTGTTAGCTTATATTCTTTTTAAATTTATTTAGTTAAACACAGTATGACAAGCAAGATGATTACCACTTAGGTTAGGAAAATTGAGTTATCTTAATAATACAAATTACGAATTGTAGAGCTGGAAAATTTTTTTTGGCTTGTTACATAATAGTATTCACTCCATCATAGATAACTACAGTCCAACATTATATAAAATCCCAATAAAGGAGGAGATCAAGTCCCATGAACAATAGGAGAAATCAAATAATACGGCTGGAAGTTTTATGTTAATTCACATTCTAGACACGTAAATTGGGATACGACCTTTGGAACATAGTAAAGTAGGAAATATCACTCAAAATCTGATACGAGTGTCTAATTTCTTCGACACAAGTATAACTTCTACATGATGAAGGAATCTGAAAGCATCTTGTAGCACGTGAAAAATGATCATGATAAAAAAGAACTTAACAAATGCAAAATGTGCAATTTCAAATATGATGCAAGACATTAAGCAGTCTCATGTCATCTTTTAACATAGTCTACGCATCTTTTGAGGATGAATGCACCATCAAGAAAATGGCAAACCCACCTGGGCAGTTGACAATTGAGCAAGATCTCACGAAGCAAAGATCAAAAGTCATGATCTTTGAAGTTGATTAAGATGAAGAAGTCAATGTATTACATGTCAAGAACGACTATGCCCCTTTAAAGTGAACTTCAAGGGGAAAATGGAAAATACCTACTCAGTTCTTGTTATGATTGCATCAAGTTTCAACACTGGAAGGTCAACTGCCCTAATAAAAAGAAGCTAGGAGATTCCAAAGTACCAGATAGCAAAGGAAAATGGAAGATGAAATTTAAGGTTGTGGTGGAGTGTAACTCTATAGTCATGGATTGTGACGGGTGACAAATCGTCTTTGGAGTAACTTATTAATGACTCGCTTTCTACCCAATTTAATTATGTTGAATTGTTGTTATAGTCGAGTATGAAGCTCGCGATCAAAAATCACACCAAAAAACTCAATAAAATGATGAGGCCAACTTTATTTATTTTACTTGGGTGAGTCTCAAGGTCGAGTATGGAGGCAGGATTATTTTGATGTGTTATCCGGTCAACTTCAATGCATCCAATTCAATATGAGATTATTTCCAAGTGTATCCAAGTGCAACACTTTTTTTTTGATATTTTTTAAAGAGTTTGTAAATTTTATGTGAATTTTAATGAGTGTAAAAGCAAGCAGAAATAAGACACAAAGACAAGCACACAAGTCAGTTTTTAGGGAAAGGTAGAAAGTTTAAGGGATTTTTACCCAGCAGACCCTATAAACGTTTTAAAATGCCTCTACGACCTTTTGCAAAACGTAATTACCCCATCGACCATGTAAATTACCCCAAGAACCCCCCAGGGCTTAAAACATATTACCCGGAAGGTTCATGGGGTAAGACTTGGCAAATTTACTGGGTCGAGGGGGAATTAGGTTGTTTCAAAGGTCGTGGAGGTGATTGGCAAAGTTTATAAGGTCTGTCAGGTAAAAATCCCAAAGTTTAATTAATCCAAATTAATCCCAATTAAGCTAGATTATCAAGTAACTATTTTTCATGAAAACCTTATGCAATGAGGAATTTAAATATATATTTTTTATTTTTCTAATTAATGAAAATTCGAATATGCAATGAATGATTCTTTATCCTTTTCAATTTAAGTGCTCAAAGCACGAAAATTACTAGAGATGCATGTTGATAAAATAGGTCTATTTTATTTTTATTGGATTTTTTAGAAATAATAGGAATAAATAAAAAAATACAATAGCGAAAAGTCCTTGATTTGTATTTTTGAATTTTAAAGCAATGCAAACCTTATCCAAAATTTCCAAGAAAATCATATCATGTAAAGCGATCAAATAAAAGTTTAGGGCATTTTATTTTTTGGAAGTTTTGCAAAATACATCTAAAAAAATCTAATAAGTATTTTGCAAACTTAATTATCTATAGCATAATGCTTAATGAAATTCGGTATAAATCGAACTTAACTCCAAGCATGATCCATACTATGTCGCTTTAAAAAGCAGGAAATGAACTTTAGAAAGATGTCGAGTATATAATTTTGCGAAATAAAGTTCGCAAAATAAATCAAACAGTCCACAGTTTTCTTTACATTTGAAAAAATAAATACAAAAAACTTTAAGATGTCCAAAGGGGCTTATTTATTAATTTGGAGTGGCGGAGGATGTTTCTTATAAAAGCACCAAGACGGGCGTGCCTCTCACGTGCAAGCTGTAGCTGCATCAGGTGCTTGGATCTTCAGTTGATTCTTCATAAATCCATACGTTTTTTTTTTTGCAACTTTCCAACATGTGAGACAACTCACGTACACTCTTTCAGTAGATGCCAGTGCTCGGATGAGCTTAATCTCCATTCAGACAGTGGTTGTGTTCCCATAGATATCTTCGTTCTTTAATGCTACAGGAGACCATGGTGGCTTCAATCATGGAGGAGGTCCAAAGAAGATCAAGGATCGGACATGTTGATGTTGAGATGGAGGAGCTTTTAGGCGAGGAAGAAATAGAGCTTTGTGAACAATGGGTTTCAGTTGAGGATAGCTCCAGTGATTCCGCTCGATGATGGGCGACGTGGAGAGAATGGAGCTCCATGTGGGAAAACCTATTGGAACATTCAAGATATTGATGAGTCTTGTATTCATCAATAAAATCAACATATTAAACTGCTTACTTAAACAAACCAATAAAAATCATTAATAACATTCATTTTATCTTGTATTATATTATATATAAACTGCGTATAATTAACACTGTATTTATTGTATTTAATTACTATTATTTTCTTTGTTTTTATTTCTTATTAAAAATCCATAAAAATAAGGTTAATTAATTATCTATAGTGGTACTGACCTTTAAAAGAGAAAAAAATAACAAAAACATCTCAAAACCCCCAAACGGTGTTTTTATCCCTTTAAAAATGCCTCAAAAATACTCTTTTGACAAATGACTTCTTTTGGCTTTTTGTCCAACATAAAACTTGTAGATCTCATCGAGATCTACAACTTTCATGTTTTGACTTTTTCCTTACCTCTAACTATTTCTTTAGATTTTTCTTTGATTTTCTAATTATTGATTTTTCTGAAGCGGCCACGTGACGCTCTCTGGAGCTGCCACGCGGTCGCCCCCTCTTGCATCACCCGCCACTCTTCTAACCCTTGGATCAAGCCTCCCTCACCCCCTATCTCCACCGTTCCTCTTCCAATCACTCCTAGTTGTTAGATCTGATCTCATATCAGATCCCAATCTCCCCCTTCCACCTCGCTTGCAACCGCTGGATCAACCCTCATCCAGCGACTCTTCTCGCTCCACATCATGCCTCCATCTCCACCGCTCATCACGCTCCTGATCTCCACCATCGGATCTGATCTCAGATCGGATCCTAGCCGCTCTGTCATGCTCTAGCCTCACCCCTACGATCTCCTTCTATCTTACGGTCCTAATCTCTCCACGCCGCCCCATTTTTCTAGCCCCTTGGATCATTCCACCACTTCAATCACAACCACTCATATCCGCCTTTACCCTCACCTTTAGATCAGATCATATGATCTGATCTAAGGCGTCCATCAGCCCTTCATCTGGGCCTTTGGATTGAAAGATCCAACGGCTCCACGTCATCTTCCTCCTCAAAATGCCTCTCCTGCTCCAAATGTTACCCTCGCAAGCCACCCACTCCCTTCCTATTTTGGAGAACGCCTCAGCTACGCTCCTCCTCTCCTAATGCCTCTACCACGTCGACCATTCCTCCGCCATCCTCGGGCGCCACCCATCACTGCAACTCCATTACTCACCCACCATTAAATCATCGCTAAACAACCCCCTCCCCCCATCCCGATACCTTGTAACCGTCGTCGACCTCCGCTATAAAACCCTTCACTCCACCACCATTTACAGTTGTCCACCATTCAAGGGCCTTCACCCTAGCCTCCTTCCCCTCCTCGTGATAGGAGGGGGCATAAATGGCCGGCGATAATGGGTAAAATCCCCGATGTCGACCCACAGCTGCCATGGTTGTGTCGTGACGGCTCCACCCCGCTGAGCACCTCACGATAGGCTTAGTGAGTCATGCGAAGACCCGAGGATCGTCCAGGTCCTCCACCCAAGCCCTTCCCCTCGCCAGCAATCTGCTCCGACCAGGTAACCTCTCTTATCTCCATCTCATTTGATTTTCTTCTAATTCTCCATCCGCATACGATACATCACACCTTCCCGTGACCATCCAATTAGCTCCGTCACACCGCCTTCATATTCGTCAACGCCTTCGTTCTACAGGGAGGTCGCTGGATCCCCGCCTCCTCCGGTGGCCTGCAGCGAAGCACGAAGTACAGCTACCGTCCGATCCTCCCGATCGGACGGTCGAGGTGATGTCGTGTGGCCTTTACAAGCCTCACGCAGAACCTCCAGGCCCGGCTCCATCGAACCTCGCACCGAGCCACCATGCATCGCCACGTGGCTCGAGCCTGCTGCGCCTCTCGAGCTTGGCCCCCTCGCGTGCATGGCACGTGAGGGCTTGGTAAATTGCATAAAGTCCGTGTGACTTTTCCGAGATTACATTTTGGTCCCCAGGAGCATGCCTTACGTGTGTGTTTGGGTATTTTATAGGGAAGCCCTTGAGGTTTTACAAAATTACATTATGGTTCTTATGAGCAAATGGAGAAATTACAAAGGACCCCTGCCGATTTTGCCAATTTGCAAATAAGTCCCTCCAAGGACCTATTTGTGATTATTTATCTTTTATTTCTCATATTTTTATTGCATTTATGTCCCTGCATTGTTTCTTTCATAACTTGAGCATCGTAGATCCAAATTGCATGATTTGAGTGTCATTTTGTTGCTAATTTAATTCTCTATCTAATGGCTTGTTTATATTCTGAAATTAACACTAAATTAATGGGATAATTTTTTAATGTTTTACATATAACTTTAATAGACCAAAATTTGATAAATATATTAAAGAGGCATGTGTCCCTATGTTCGACCTTGGTAAACTTGCCAAGTAAAAATATTCCACAATATTCAAAAATCGTGATCTTTGTTGAACTAATTTTGCCTCATATGCTACGACATTCCCTTACTAAAGAGGCAAATTTGACGTTCATCAGATATATAAGTCAGAAGTAGAGTAGAATAGAGAAAGCCAATTAAGATCCTTTTAGTAATAGGGATGGAGAATTTACCTCAAAGGGATTTGAGGAACACCGCATTCAACTAGGCATTTATAGGGAAACTACAATGTGTTATATGCCGCAACAAAATGGTGTGATTAAAAGAAAGAATACAATATTGATGAATGCAATAAGGTGTACGTCATCACAATCAAACCTCTTAAAAAATATTTGTGAGACATAATGTTGAATGCTGACTATAAACATAACCAAATTCCCTCCAAGTATGTAGAATAAACATTGTATGAAATTTGGAATGTAGGAAACTCAAGCTGAGTCATCCTCCAAAACTGGGAATGTGTTGCACATGACTTAATACTGAGTCATCTTAGGGATAAGATAAGTTTCAAGATGTTAAATTGTAAATTTATTGGATATAGTGGACATTATAGATGATATATGTTCTTCTATGAGTCTAAAGGTCTCATCAAAAGGTGCAATGTAGCCTTTCTTGAAGATCACAGAGAAAAGGAGAGGGGCACAGAGGGACCGGATCCTTCAATTGTCCTACAATACAATGAATATGACTTAGAGGTAAGATAGAAACTAGTAAATGATATTAATCATTCCCAACGTAGAAAATAACCTTGTGAATAAGGATGATCCCTTCGAGGAAGTGGGTGAACCCGTACAATCCATGAATGTAATCAACAACAAGAGTTCATGAACGTAATCTACATGGATGGTGCAAAGACGGTCCTATAAAATCTGAAAGAAACTGCACATCTAAAATTGATGTTTCAAGCTAAATCTCTTGATGTTCTAGGATATCCTAATATTTTAAAGGGGATGTAGATGATAGAAATCTATATCGAAGTATCTTTTCATGTTTAGTCATGCAACTATTTGTTGGGGTATTAATAAACATAGATGTGTATCCAAACATACACATGGGGCAGAAACATATTGCATGTAGCATATCCACCACTCATGTTGTCTAGATTAAATACTTTCTTCAAAACTCAAGTCTTAATTGAGTAAAAGACCAATTGAAATATATTGTGATAATCAAATTACAATAAGTTTAACTAATAGTAGTGCTAATAGTTCGAAAGGAAAGCGTATGGAGATCGAATATTACGATATACAAAATATAGTGGCAAAATAAGAAATTAACATAACCTACATTCCTAATAGTGACTTGCTACATGGTTCTCTAACTAAGGAGATACCAACATAAACATACACTAAACATATTAATTTAATGGACCCAAGAATGCATGAATCGAGGAAAAGGGATTCGTGATTCATAATCCTCATTTAATATGTCTTCAAGTATACATTACATGAATAATATAAGTATAAATATTTTAACCACTTCAATCAAGTAGAAGATGTCGAATAGTTCAAGAACAATTCAAGAATGACCTCGTGGTCAATCATGACGGTTGCACAAGGGTGATGGTTCCACGATATCATAACCAATTGATGTATGGAAGGAGAGGGTGGATGTCACGAGGTGAATCATGCTTATAAACAAACCTGTCCAAGAGAGGGGAAGATCATAGTTTTGAAAACAAACTCATTGAAGAGAGCCCTCTTACAACTCTAAATTTATCCTCCTCTCTTGTGTTTTGTAGAGACAAAGACTGAGAGGTGTATCATTGCTTCACATATGTTATGGTTCCCTACAATGTAGCATGTACAATTAAATGCAATTTCAGCCAAATGCAACAATAATTTCCCACTGTAGTATGGGTAGGTGTCCAGCTTCTACAGTTTCAGGTGTTTGTCCTGGAATGGGATATGGATTTTTTTACCATGCATAAGATAAACGCCACCGACCTTACCCCTTGTGACACTCATTCTCCTATGAATTTCCATCTACCATCAACCACATTCGCATTCTCACTACATGTCTTCATCTCATGTGGTTCATTGACATCGACCTTGGTCTCTCCCTGTACGTTGTTGCCTATCACGTCTCCTTCCTTGCACATAGTAAATTCACTTCTAGTAGATCTCATGTACTAGAAGATGTGGTGGTGTGTTAGTGATAACACGAAACCCGAGTATGCTAATTACATTCGATAGTAACACGCTTATATATCAATTAATAAAAAAACTACACTAAGTTGTGTGAATTCAGTGCAATCTGTATTCTTTATGTTACCCGATCCCAAGATCGAACTTGGGGAGGTAATCTCAATGCCAACACCACAACGCATGATAAATATATAATTATGAAAAGTTTGATTTATAGGTATAATATGACAGCAATGCAAATCGGAGTTCAAATCAACTCAAAATAACATGATAGAAATAACTTTGGATTCGGGAAGGCATAATCTATCCTGTATTTTTTTTGAGAATTTTTAAAATTAAATAATTAAAAGTTATAAATGTTTTATTGTAAATCAAGGTGTTTTATGCAACAAATAGGATCCTAAATACATAGAAAATATTAAATGGAGATATTTTTCGTATTGGGTATCTTTCCTAGATTATATCCTGATGAGATATAAGAAACATATTTTCTAGGGAGACTTAATAATTTTCCTGAACTAGGTAAAAGTTCAGAATATTTCAATTTTAGAAAATAACAAACACTGATATTTTTCAAAACAAAAACTTGAGCATGTGCATGAAGTGGTTGAGCATGCACATGATTTTTCACTTGAAAATTTTTGCAAGTAATACCTAGATTAATATAATTAGAAAATTTTCTGATTAATTACTCAAATATAAATAATTATATTAAGTGGGATATTTTGCCACATTTCAAGTACATTAATTCAGAAAAAAGTTCCTCGTTGAAGTTCACCAAGATGAACTTGCTGTGAATTTTTAACCAATAAACAAGCATCCTCATTAAAATGTATCGGTTGCTTAGAAATAGCTCAGCACCATTGTATTGCATAGTCTGCTAGAGAATAGTCAAAATGTACACAAGCATCTATTAGTGCATGTATTATCCTCAACATCACACTAACATCATCAAGCCATAATTCTGTTGCAGCATGTGTCTCTTGAAGTATATGGAAAGATCTTTAATCGCATCACGGAAGCTTAAGTATTGCATCATATGCGATCGGGTGCAACTAGTCGCACTAGTTGCTTCGGGCAGAGGAATTTAAAAATTTTAAACTGATGAAACCACATGATACAAGAACACTTCTCGGATCGTTTCATTTAAACCACAAACATGTATTAGGTTTACCTCTTGAAGTGTGGTTGCGATCAGGTCTCTAAACGAAGAGACCTCCCATCTCAAGTCCAGTCCAACGGAGGAGACACTTGCGAGCGCGTTGATGAAATGTGTTCTCTTTGCAATCCATGTTGATGATCCAAGCGACGAATCTCCTAATCTCGTCAGATGATATCCGATGTCTTCTTCACGAGCGAGGCACACTGAAGGAGATGGAGATCCACGAGCGGCCGAAGCGGCAACACGACGGCATAGCGGCGATGACGGTGATCCTCTCTAGGTCATCATGTGGATGACCACATGTTGAGAGAAAGAGTGGGAGAACGTGTAGATAATGAGAGAGAGAGCATATGCTATGTGTCTTTTTGAAGAGAAAGGGCTGCTTCTTCTTATGTAGTATTTTGGGAGTCCATGGATCTCAATCCATGAATAACACAAAATCAATGGATGAGATTGATTAATGGCCATCATTTTATTGTAAAAATACAACAATAATTAATTTAATTTAATTTAATTTATATTGAATAATTAATTTAAATTAATTTCAAATTAAACAATTATCCATGGAGATAGTAAGGAGATTACCCTCCTTCCATAAATAGGAGGGACGACCACCCATTCCTAATAGAAGTTGGCGGTCGTCCACATTTCCTTTAAGGAAGGTGTCTATCTCCTCATAATCCATGAGATTACATTATCCCATAGAAATTCCAATATTTACAACATCATTTATTGTAAATTATCTCACAAAAATAATTCATATATATTTTGTGAACATTTCAGTCATGCTATTGGAAATTTGTGAATCACATTCACGATCTAAAATAAAATGTAAATTACATTTTCAATTAATTGTCTAATGTGGATCCAATTCACATCAATATTTAAATTGTAAATGTTATTTACAAACAATTCTCTTTTATATATTATAAACCATATTTATAATATATGATCAATGTGGATATTGCTATCCACATTATTCATATCCATGATAATTAAATCATATTTAATTGCCTTGGATCCCTATTCTCATGCGTCCAAATAATATAAATCACATTCGCATTATTCATATCTTTTGATAATTAAATCACATTTAATGAGCTTAGATAACTCACTTTGTATGTCCAAATAATATGAATTAAATTCATATTATTCGTGATAATTAAATCACATTTAATTATCTATTTCTCAATGCTCAAATATATTATCAATAATAAAATTATCCTTAAATTCTCTCAAGGATAATGCACTTTCTCTGCTGGAGATAAGGATAGGAAGATTGTACGTTCCACGTATACTGACTCAGATATTGAGATCCGATCTCAAATCCAGATCTTGCAGACCTCCCATATATATTTGATTAAATCAGAATCGTAAATCTAATCTTTTCATTAAACATAAATCACATTCAGATCACTGTCCAACATTTGGACCAAAATCATATTACTTCTCTATTGAGAGGAGTTACTAAAATCCAAACCAATTTCATCACTCCATATGAATGAAAGCGTCATGATTATACGATCGTTTATGATCACATCACCCTCAGGTATTCCTAATACATGTACACCCTGCATAGTAGAAGACCTAGAATAAACCCGAAGTTTTAGATCTATTTAGATTGTCTCCTTTAGTTTTTTATCAGTAAGATTCTCATTTGATCATTGGGAGTTGGTATCGACCATATACTTTCCAAAAGCTTATATCATATCCAGATATTAATCATATACTTTCCAAAAGCATATATCAAACCTACAAATTCAATTAAGCTCCAAAGCAAGACGACCATGCACGGAATTTGATTCCCAATATCTCATGAGTGAGCTCATGCCTTCCAGTTCAGTAAATGAACATGTATGATCCCTTTGAGAAATCGTATTACTCATATGCCCTTATATCCACACCAGCGCACCGATGTATAAACCTTGAATTAGGCCATCAACTATTGGTCTGCCAAATGTTGTCTCCGGTCAGAGGATGCGCGTGCCTATATCGTGACAATATACGACATAGGTCTTGGTTATCTTGATCTCGTTAAGTCAACTCTTTGACCTAACATATCTAACACCTCTGAATCTCAATTCCTATGTAGAGGACATGCATCAAGAGGCTGGTTAGATACCATCCCATGAGAGAAAGGATTGCCAACTACTACTTGGGCTAGAGATCATCTCTTAATAATCATTTGATGGTACTTGATGAGTCCTCAATCTAACTCTCTAGATATTCATCCAAGCACCAGCCTTTATGATTCAACAATTGAATCAATTGATGTATGTGATGAATCTGCATTTCATCATTTTATTCATTTATTTTAGCATAAAATACCTTATAAAACACATGCATATATTAATAAATCTATATTCTTACTAACATTCATCTGTGTGTAAATATTGTACATATATTATATTTTAAGATAAAATAAATAAATAAATAAATAAAGGACCAATAAAGAAAATAAAAAGATTGTATATATGCAATAGATACAGGCTGACTTGAACCCTGAGAGAAGGTTAAGACTTGACTTGATCGACCGGGAATAAAGTAGGGGGAGATGGGGTCTTTAATCAGAAAATCCAAAAAAATACTTTGTAAATACTTTTGAATTTATTCTGTGCATATTTGTATAAAACTTACACTATTTTATTTGTTCATAAATTGACCTCGAATTAAATAATTATTAAAATAAAAGTTGTAAATAAAAATGTTTTCTAAATAATAATGATAATTGTAAAATAAAGTCAGGTACAAAATAAAACTAACCACACTTGGAAAAAACCATAAAGGGATAAGTGAAAGACCAATTCCGGTTCCATATGAACTCGAATTGAATCGAACTCACTTCCATTATATTCTAAATTAAATTATCTTTTACGATTTGAAAGACGGTTTTCTAAGATGGTTTTCGTAATTTTACCATTTATTTATGGCATACATTTATCTATATTTATTTGTATATATATTTTAAATAATTGTAAATATTTTTAATATTTATTTAAAATAAAAATAAAAAAATTATTAAAATATGAAATAAACTAATTCCCTTAATTAACTATGCATATAATGTACCATATGTATATAGTATATGTATATAATCAATTTCCTTAAATAACCACACCAAACAATTAAATAATTAACATTTGCAATTTAATTTAATAAGATAATGAAAATAAATAATTAAATAACTTATGTAAATAATTCCATCACAAACTTCCTTCCTTATTTTTCTCTCCATTCAATTTTTTGAAATTCAAATTCATTTTTTTCTCTATTAATTGGCTCCTCCCTCATTCTCATCTGATTAATCTTTGGTGAGAGGAGCCTAATCTCCAAGGACGTTCTTGTTGTAGAAAGGTGCCTAGCCTCCGAGCTGTCCGGTGACATTGAGTCATCCTTCATCGATGCCATTATGGTGATATCCTCTCCCACTGTGAGATCCACATCTCTTTAATTCTCGATCTTTCTTCTAGATAATTTTACGTTTAATTCCCGTCTTTATTTCATTGTTCATTTTTAATTCTAAATCTTAGATTTTCAATTTTAATCCATCATCACGATTTGATCCACTCCTGAATCCGATCTTCCATCTCATTTTCTCGATCTCATAGCTCCACGTTCTACCTCACACGACCTTTCAACTATGTTCACGCACGGTGGCTGAAGACATAGTTCCGATCTTCCATTTTATCAGATCCAAAATCATTCACATTCCTACTTTTATTTTAGTTTATATCTTTTTGATCGAGCAATCTTGATCGAGTCGAGTTATCTTTATTTTGTTGCAGGTTCACAGGAATTTAAAAAATATACAAAAAAATTCGGTTCTCTGTTTAAAAAAAAATAAAAAAAATAAAAAAAATAAAGGACAACAGTAATCGCCCTCCCCAACCCCCGATGGTGCCCGCCGCCCCGCTCCAGGAACCACACCGCAACCTGTCGCCTAGCCAGAATCGCAGGAGCTTCCATCTTCGATCGTCGACCTCCGCCTGGAGCTGACCACCGCGCAACACCCTCCGTCAGCAGTCGTTCCATCCCTTAACCATCGAGAACCGCCAACCATTGGCCGACACCCTCCGCGCAAAGGACCTCCATGGCCCCACCTCGCACGAACCGCGTGACCTCGGAGCTCCAATGTCCTCGAGCTCTAGCTCGACCTGCGCAGCAACCGCCCTCGGTCGTGTGCCAGCTGAGGCGTGACTCCACTTCCGTCTGGACCACACCCTAGAGGTGCCGTGAGGCTCGCCACCGCCTACTCGCATTGCTGCCGTCCCAGAAGCACCATCGTCCACCTGCAAGCTCCACCGAGCGCCTTCCGCCTGATCCGCCCGTAGTGACATCGTCTGTCGTCCGTTCGTCGCCACCGACCTCAGCCCTCCACCGTCAACCTGCAGCTCCCCCGCCTTCGCGTTGCCCACACGCGACCTCGAGAATGCCCGCCAACTCGCCATCCAGAGCTGTTGTCGCCCCCGTGTCGTGGAATATAGAGGGGCAGCACACACACCCCTTCCCCATTTGCAGGAAACGAAGAACGTCCATTGTGCCCTAATTTCTTGGGCAAATTGCATTCCAGCTCCGGATTTATTTGTATTTGCAAAGAGGCCCCCATCGTCCACTTAATCACGTGCAAAGCACGATTCTTTTCGATAAATTACAATATTTTTCACATATTTTATTTCTTTTACATTTTCTAATAAAACATTGAATAATTGCAAATAAGTCCCTGTAGTCTAGACTTTTAATTGCATGATTTTTCTTGTTGAGTAAATGTTCTTCATAGTCAAATAATTTTGCAAAAATTTTCTTATATTCCTGCTATGTGCCTTTTCATAGTATAAAAATTTCATTACATTTTATTACCATTTGATATTATTAAAAAATCTAAAACATCACATTTTTCACTGCATAAATTTGAAAAATCATAAAAATTCAAATATTACGTAAAAAATTCCAAAAAATAGATTAGTTTTAGTTTTGTGCATTTTATTTTCGTTTAATTTTCACGCATTAATTATTTTTAAAACCCAAAAAAATGTAAATTACTAAAAAGCTTAAAAAACATATAAAATTACGGAAAAATCTAAAAATAGTGATTCTTCTTCCTGTTAGTAGATAATTCATTCTAGTTTTTGGAAAAATAATTACAGCAATTTTGATTTCATTTTGGATTTTTAAATTGCAAAATAATATTATATGTTCAATATTTTCATTATTATCTGCTTTTATTCATTTTGAAAATCTCAAAAAAATCTAGAAATATCTGAAAATTATAAAAATAGTAAAAAATCCTTAAAAATACAAAAATATCTTTATTTGATTTTTTAAAAAAATTTACCATATTTGAAAAATAAAAAAAGACAGCATTACTTTCTTATATAAATTTGCTTTGAAAAAATTATTTATTTTGAAAGTTAAAAATTTACAAAATTAAAATCATCAAAAAATTGAAAATCAAAAAATAAAAAAATAAAAATTAAAAAGATAAAATCCTACAAAAACTAAGTTAGTTGGCATTTCAATTCTCTTTTCTTTTAATTAATTTTTTTGATTATTAGAATAACCCTTGGGATTTGTAGCATCCCTGAGTTTGATCCTGTTGCTATATATGTAAAATATATATCAATTTCTCTTGCTGTATTTTTGTAATTAATTTAGTTTGAGAAATAAATAAAGTTTTTTGTTGAGGGATTATTTGGGTTGACGACACTTGTTCGCACATTTAATTTCAATAATTAAAAAACCCCATAAAGATCTCGTCCAACAGTATGATCATCAAGATGGCCATGGTACATAACCCTGATTGTACTAATGGACCTATTATGTAAATTAATTATTCTTCATTTCAGATCTGATTATGATATTTGCAATACTATTTATTGCATAATGTCACCGTGTGCTCGCATGTCCAACAATCTCCCACAAGCCCAAAATGCCATTAATGGGCTAATATTTAAACCTCCATTTATTGAAAATCATAGGTTATTTAGAAAAAATAGCTAGGTAAGCTGATCAGTCACTCTGTTCCTGAGAGACTTCACTAAGTCTTTTTACCGCACTTGCATATAACCTAGTAACAGTGCTCGCATCCAATGCGAATGTTGCATCTTATGCAACCAATACTCAGTTTTGTTAAAGAAATTATAGTGTCTTTGATACTACAACTCAATAATTATTATAACCAGAATGTAATTTCTATTATCCTTATCAGAACACCCTTATTCTCGGAGATCTTTATCTCCTAAGACTAAGACCTAGTCTTATGTCTCATAAGGCATCTGCAGTTAAGACCATTTAGATCACTATCTATAAAGTCTTAACTTCTTGAAGATAAGACTTGAAATCACTATCTCTGAAGACTTCTCCTCTTTGACAATATTATTATTATTACTGCAACTAAGTGTTTTATCTCTATGGTAGGATTAGTGACAGTTTACTACTCCCACTGAATGGGAGACATCTGACCCTTTGTACACATCTAGCATATACTGAGCTTCCCAGAGTTGATGCACTACGGCATGCAGATTTGGTATTCACATCCTCAACTCTTTGAGGTGTTATCCCTTTAGATAGGTCAATACCATATCTTAAGGGAAAGAAGCCTTCCTTGGAATTTTTCAAGAATAGGACATGTCCAGGGTATGCCATTTGATGTGATGGTCCAAATACCCTCTGATCTATACTTTTGAACATCTTCAGAACTAAGATCTAAGAGGTATCCTTGAGATCATATCTCAAGGTATGGAATAGCCAGATTATAAAACACTTATTATCATCCTTAAATCTTTCCAAATGATTAAGATATTATCTACATTTAGCATGATGAACATAATGGCACTCCCACTAACATTCACATGGTTCATCAAGATTCTATCTGAAATCATAACCTTTATAATTTCATCAAATCAGATGTTCCAACTACAAGAAGCCTATTTGAGTCCATAAATGGAGTTCTTCAGCTTGCACACGTTGCTTTCCTTAGCTATGAAGCCATGGGGTTACTTCATATGAATATCCTCGTTGAGATATTCATAGAGGAATGCAATATTGACTTTCGTCTTGTAGATGTCAAAATCAAGTTGTTTAGATGTAGTTAGAAATATTCTGATGAATTTAAGCATGGTCACTAGAAAGTAAGTCTCATCGCAAGTGATGTCTTCTTTCTGTGTATATCTTGTGGATACGAGCTGTGTTTTAAAAGGTCTCTACCTTCTCATCAGGTTCCCTCTTTCTCTTGAATATCCATTTACACCTAATGGGTCTTACCCTTATAGGTGGATCCTCAAGGGTCCATATACAACACTTTGTATATGAAGTCTACTTTAGGCTTTATTGCTAACATCCATCTTTCCATGTCATGATTCTCAGAATCTTCATCATATGAAATCAGATCATTATCAGACTTTACTGACACATGGAATCCATCCTCAAACTCATTTGAAGAGGTATTAGTTTTTCATCTTTAATTGCTCTTTAGTTTTTTATTTCAGGAGCCTCATTATCTTCTCAAGATTAAATGAGTTCCTTCACTTCACTTTTCATCTTGATTCTTAAGAGAGTCATCCTCTAAGAATCATATCCTTAGAAAAGAAATCTTTTAAGAATCTTAAGGTCATAAAGTAGGTATCCAATATCATCCTTTATATTCCTAATGAAGCAGCATTCTCTGGTGCTAGATTCCAGCTTACTTGCATCCATGACAAAGTTATGGACCAAACAACCATAAATCCTCAAGTGTCCAACACTAGGCTAGGTTCCAAACCATAACTTATGAGGATGTTCGGTTTAGATACACATGGAATCTTATTAAGGATATATATGGTAATTTAACAGAGTCCACTAGATGATAGATTACTATCTTAAATATATCCATCATAACTCTTTATGATAGGTCTATCCCAGAATACATGTTATTTTCCAACATTTAGAAATAAACAATGAATTTATTCTAATATCTAGATCATAGAGATATTATCTGAGACCAAGATCTTCCTACTGAAAATGTGAAGTCTATCTATCAAATGGAAATTGTTGCAATAATTGCATCAACACCCACGTGATTGACTTATTAAACCTTAAGACAAGATTTTCTAATCTTCTAAAATCTATGCAACTAACTGCAAGTGTTATTAGAAGAATGAGATACAATTATTAGACTTTGATCTTATCTAGTAAGCAAGTCGTTTTCAATGATCAAATGTAGATTATTCTGATATGCTATCCGAGTCCTTCTCTAAGGATCCTAGATAGTCTAGATAGTCATATTATCAGTAAATCGTCTTATTGTAGTATTGGCATTTATTCAACTCTTTGGATGTCATATGAAAGTTACGGAAGTACAATCAACTCTTTGACTTTCCTTTTTATTTGGGTCAGACCCATGCTTCCACTGCGCTCCCTTCATATATAAACAACCATTGCTTAAGACATAGGGTCTCTTATGTTAAACTCAAAAGATTTCAATATAAAAATATTTCAACATTTATAATGCTTTATTCAACTCATACAATATGAATATTATGAAGATTCATGAATGACTTGAGTATAGACAGTAGAATGATGACATTCATCGTATCTATATCCATCTAAACTCTAAAAGACGCTGGTTCAGGTAGGTACTCAAACATTTTGAATACATAATCTATAAAGCTACCATTCTGTAATGATGTAGTGAACCATGTCATTCACGATTAAATGTCGAGAGCACATATGTATGCCAAAACATCTTCTTAGATTTTATAAGGATTATTTGACAATTGTGATCATCACTTCCAAAGCACACTAGATGAGTGATCAAGACTATAGAGACATACAAACCTTAGGTTGTTGTCTTATTGTCTATTTAATTGCCATTCTTCATTATTATGAGGAAATTTGCACATTGCAACCACATACAATATGTGTCCGACTGCAAGTACATTATCTTGATCATAAATTCAATTCACGAGAATTTACTGGTTATTATTGAGTACAATATTGAGTGGGTTTAATGAGGATTATCTGAAATAAGATATTTGCGCATATACATATTTTACTTTGATTTAGGATTCTTTATATCAATGTTGTCTTACCTTGTCAACACTGAAAGTTCATGCACTTAATCACTTTCAATGTAAGAGATCTATTTACCATTATATCTCAAGCAAGATCTGAGATCTACTTTCCTATCTTTGTTACATCTCAAAAATATGAGAAACTGTAACTCGGATAAAAAGAAACGAGAACTCATTCCGCCTTGCAAGTCCAACTTGTATTTCTCAATTTAGTTTTTAACACCCGGACCCACCAGCCCTAAGGAAATGTTGACTCATCATTAATTGAACCAACCGTCAACAGGAATAACACTCGCTATGTACAACCCAATATCGTCCTAATAATATGAGAAAACAATATTGGGGTCACTACACATATGACCTTACTCTTTTGAGAAGCAAAAAGATCGATCCATATGCGCATATATGCAGGAGCTGTCACTTCGGACAAACGTCTCCTACATACAATCCCTGGCGACGGAACCTTTCGCCTTGATAGAAGACCATGGATGTCACTTATGTGATCCTACATATCATATTCAAATTCTAATTAATCATTATGAATCATAGCCATTATGATTAATTCTTCCAAGGCAAATACAACTCTATTCATAATATAGTGTTTTAATTTTAATTGGATTCCAATTAATCTAATCATATTAAATTAATGATCTAATTAATATCCAACAAATATTCTTTAATGTTACTTGAAAAATGATATTAGCTCAAATACGTATTATTTAAATTTTAATACAACAACAACAACAACAAAGCCTTTTCCCACAATTAAGTAGGGTCGGCTACATGGATTCTTCGCCTCCATTCAGATCTATCTTGGGTCAATCTCGGACTTATATCTAGCAAACTAAGATCCCTTCGTATAGTCTCTTTCCAACACTTCTTGGGTCGTCCTCGCCCTCTCTTAGCCGGCTCAACATCCCAACACTCGCATCTCCTAACCGGTGCATCAGTTGACCTTCTTTGCAAATGACCAAACCATCTTAAGCGGTTTTCTCGCATCTTATCCTCGATCGGAGCTACACCAACTTTCTTTCTGATTGCATCATTCCGAATCCGATCTTTACGTGTATGTCCACACATCCATCTTAGCATTTTCATTTCTGCTACAGCCATTCTCTGCACATGTCTATGGTTCACAGGCCAACATTCAGAACCATAAAGCATAGCAGGTCTCACGGCTGCTTTGTAAAACTTTCCTTTAATTTTTAAAGGCATTTTCTTATCACAGAGAACAGCGGAGGCTCCTCTCCACTTTAGCCAGCCTGCATTTATTCTATTAGTAACATCTCCATCAATTTCTCCATCATGTTGCAAAATAGATCCCAGATATCTAAAAGAATCTCTCTTCTGGATGTTATCGTCACCAATCTTCACCTTGATTCCTTCACCATTGCTTCCATCAAAGGTGCATTCCATATATTCCGTCTTAGCCCTACTTATACGAAAACCTTTAGTCTCTAATGCATGTCTCCAAACCTCAAGCTTCTCATTTACTCCATCTATAGTCTCGTCAATCAACACAATATCATCAGCAAATAACATACACCAAGGTAACTCATCCTGAATGTGACTTGTCAACTCGTCCATAATCAAAGTAAAAAGAAATGGACTCAAAGCTGAACCTTGATGTAAACCAATGTTGATATCAAAATAGTCAGTCTTCCCCGTCTGGGTCCTTACACAAGATAAAGCCCTATCATACATATCCTTTATGAGATTAATGTATAGGACAGGTACTTGTCTCTTCTCCAAAACTCTCCACAGTATCTCTCGTGGGACGGAATCATAAGCCTTCTCCAAATCAATAAAGATCATATGAAGATTCTTCCTTTTAGCTCTATAAATATCCATTGTTCTCCTCAGCAAATGGATGGCTTCAATAGTTGAGCGACCTGGCATGAATCCGAATTGATTTTCTTTTATTTGAGAAACTTGCCTCAACCTTCTTTTGATCACACGTTCCCAAATTTTCATAGTGTGACTCATCAGCTTGATACCTCTATAATTTGAACAATTTTGAATGTCTCCTTTGTTCTTATAAAGAGGCACCACGATACTCCTCCTCCAATCTTCAGGCATTTTCTTGCTTCGCCAAATAACATTGAATAGATTCGTAAGCCAAGTCAAACCACGCTCACCTAAAACTTTCCAAACTTCTACAGGGATGTCATCCGATCCAACACCTTTCCCAGGTCTCATAACCTTCAAAGCCTCCTCTACTTCTTTTCTTTGTATTCGTCTATAGCATGCACGATTCAAGTAACTTTCACTACTAGCTAGATCACCCAAAGTGATCTCTCTATTTCTTTCTCCAATGAAAAGTTTATGGAAGTATTGCTCCCATCTAGTCTCTATATCCTTCTGATGAACAAGCACGTGACCTTCCTCGTCCTTAATGCATCTCACTTGAGAAAGGTCTTTGGTCTTTCTTTCTCTTGCTTTGGCCAACCTGAATATATCCTTCTGGCCCTCCTTAGAGTTGAGATTTTTATACAAAACCTCATAAGCTTTTGACTTAGCTTCGCTTACAGCCTTCTTCGCTTCCTTCTTCGCTATTTTATAGTCTGTGACAGTTTCCTCTGTTCTATCCTTAGACATAGCTTTAAAGCAAACTCTTTTAATTTTTAGCTTCTCCTGCACCCCTTCACTCCACCACCAAGCCTCCTTTTGACCTGGGGCTCCTCCTTTTGACTCGCCTAGCATCTCTTTGGCTACCTTTCGGATACAAGATGCTACTGCCTCCCACATCTCGTTTGCACTACCGCTACAATCCCAAGATAAGTCTTCTAAAACCTTCTCCCTGAAGCTTGATTGCTTCAGCGGAAGATTCCACCACCTAGTTCTAGTGATCTTAGGAACCTTCCTTTTTTTTCACCAGCCCTTTTATTTGTAAATCCAAGACTAACAAGCGATGTTGGGTTGTCAAACTCTCTCCAGGGATTACTTTGCAATCTTTGCAACACAACCGATCTCTTCTCCTCAACGCAAAGTAATCGATCTGTGTTCTAGTTGTGCCACTCTTATAAGTAATTAAATGCTCCTCCCTCTTCTTGAAAAGAGTGTTTGCTATGAAAAGATCATATGCAGTTACAAAATCCAGAATGACTTTTCCCTCTTCGTTTCTATCCCCAAAACCATATCCTCCATGCACACTTGCATACCCTGAAACATCTTTTCCCACATGTCCATTAAGATCTCCACCTATGCAAACCATCTCTCTTTGTGGGATTACTTGTAAAATCTTATCCAGATCCTCCCAAAAAGATTGTTTAGTCCTTTCATCTAAACCAATTTGCGGTGCATAAACTGAGATGATATTCAGAATTTCTTCTTCAAGCACCAACTTTAGCAAAATAATCCGATCCCCAAATCTTTGCACCTCAACCACACAATCCTTCAAATCTTTATGAACAACCACTCCAACACCGTTTCTGCCCTTATCTTTACCTGAATACCAAAGTTTAAAGCCTGTCTTCTCGATCTCCCTTGCTTTCTCTCCAACCCATTTAGTCTCTTGAAGACATAATATATGAATCTTCCTTCTTTCCATTGTATCCACTATCTCCATCAATTTTCCAGTTAAAGTACCGATATTCCAACTACCAATCCGTAACTTCCTGTGCAATCTCAATTATTTAAATTTTAATAATTAAAAAAATACATCATGATCGCTTCAAGCATTATCCTTTCCTTACCTGTTGTCAAGGTCAGTATCGACGGGAGTGAGACAGACTGCTCACGGAGCAACCTGCTCCCCAACGCTCACCGACTAGACACATATCCGCCTTAGGTCGAGATAATACGATTTGCCATTTTGTATTTGAGATGATAATCAGTCTTTCAACTAAAGTTATATCATATAATATTTATCAAAATTATTTTGATCTATATTATAAGGAGATTTGCTAAACAAATCCCCAATCCTAGTCAAGTAACAATGTTGTCGGAATTGATGTAACCAATTGTGATCTAGATCATATCTAATCAATTTTGGTTATGGTAATGTCATTTAAGGAAATAATCATCTTTAAATATTTCACAAAATATTTATCAACAATTATTTTAAGAAATTATCCATAAATTTCCACTAACTGATTAAATGACAATCACAAGGTTTTTGATTAGGAAAGTAATTTTCAACAGTGACCCTCACTTACCAAAAATAGCATATCTCAATCAATTTAAATCTTCAAGCAAAAAAAATTCTTTAGTTTTCCAATTTGATTTATAACAGATCCCAAGTGATAAACACATATTTTTAGGCATTTTAAAATAGTAATTAACTATTTAATTACGTAAGATTCTCCATTTCCAAAACAGTGGATATATGTTCACTAAAATGATCATAACTCGAGCAAATAGATTCCAAATCATGTAAACTCAAGTCCCACTGTTTCCTTATTTAATGTGGATTATAATCCAAGTGATAATTCCAAGTTTTAACACATTTTAATATGGCGAAAAAAATCACACAAAACTGGACTGCATGAATAAAATGCGATGAAAATTCACAAACTCTAGAGTGCCCATGTCGTCTTAGGTTCATGGATCACATCCAAAACCTCTCGACCTATGACTCTGATATCACTTGAAAGATATGGGAAGATCCTTAAGCACAACATGGAAGCGTAAGGATCACATAATATGCGATCAGGAGCGACTAGTCGCACTAGTTACTCCGGGCAGCAGAATTTAAAAAAATTAAATTAATGAAACCACATGATCTAAGAACACTTCTTGGATCATTTCATCTAAACCAAAAACAAGCATTAGGTTTACCTCTTGAAGCGTGGTTGCAATCGAGTCTCTAAACGAAGAGATCTCCTGTCTCAAGTCCGATCCAATGGAGGAGATGCTTGCGAGCGCGTTGATGAAACGTGTGCTCCTCACAATCCATGTTGATGAACCAAGCGGCAAATCTCCTGATCTCATCACATGAAATCCGATGTCTTCTTCATGAGCAAGGTGTACTGAAGGAGACGAAGATCCACGAGCGGTCTAAGTGGCAGCACGACGACATATAGAAAACGACGACGATCCTCTCTAAGTCATCATGTGGAGGCCACAATGTTGAGAGAGAGAGAGAGAGGATGTGTAGAGAATCAAAGAGAGAGAGCATATGTTGTGTGTCTTTTTGAAGAGAAAGGGTAGTCTCTTCGTATATAGTATTTAGGGAGTCCGTGGATCTCAATCCATGGACAACACAAAAACAATGGATGAGATTGATTTGTATTTCTTTCAATGGTCATTTTGTTGTAAAAATAGAACAACAATTAATTTAATCTAATTAAATATATACTGAGTAATCAATATAAATTAATTTCAAATTAAATCAATTATCCATGAAGATAATAGGAAGGAGATTAGACTCCTTCCATAAATAGGGGGGATGGCCACCCATTCTTAGTAGGAGTTGGTGGCCGTCCACCCTTCATTTAAGGAAGGTGGCTATATCCTCATAATCCATGAGACTACATTATCCCATAGAATCTTCAATATTTACAACAATATTTGTTGAAAATGATCTCATAAAAATAATTCATAATTATTTTGTTAACATTATAATTATGCCATTGGAAATTTGTGGATCACATTTACAAGCAAAATAAAATGTAACTTACATTTTCAATTAATTGTCTAATGTGAATTTGATTCACATCAACATTTAAATTGTAAATGTTATTTACAAATAACTCTCCTTTATGTATTATAAATTACATTTATAATATATACGATTAATATGGATAGTGCTACCCACATTATTCATATCCATGATAATTAAATCACATTAATTATCTTGTATCTCTATTCTCATTGCTCAATTAATCTGAATCACATTCACATTATTCATATCTTTTGATAATTAAATCATATTTAGTTATCTTAGATAACTCTCTTTATATGTCTAAATAATATGAATCAAATTCATATTATTCATGATAATTAAATCACATTTAATTATCCATTTCTCAATGCTCGAATACATTATCAACACTGAAATTATCCTTGAACTCTTTCAAGGACAATACATTTTTTCTGTAGATACTTGGAGATAAGGACATGGCGATTGTACGTTCCACGTATAGTGACTTGGATATGAGATCAAATCTCAAATCCAGATCTTGGGACCTCCCATAGATGTTTGATTAAATCAAAATCGTAAATCTAATCTTTTCATTGCATTTAAATCACATTCAGATCACTGTCCAACATTTGGACCAAGATCAGATCACTTCTTTATTGAGAGGAGTTACTAAAATCCAAATCTATTTCATCACTCCCTAGGAATGGAAGCATCATGGGTATATAATCGTTTATGATTACATCACCCTCAGGTGTTCCTAATACCTATACATCATGTATGCTGGAAGATCTAGAATAAACATGAAGTTTTAGATCTATTTAGATTGTCTCCTTTAGGGTTTTATCATTAGGATTTTCATTTGATCATTGGGAGTTGGTATCGATCATATACTTTTCGCAAGCACATATCATACCCAGATATTGATCATATACTTTCCAAAAGCATATATCAAATCTACAAATTCATTCAAGATTACAAAACGATTCGACCGTGCATGGAATTTTATTCCCAATATCTCATGAGTGATCTCATGTCTTCCGGTTCAGTAAATGAACCTGTATGATCCCTTTGAGAGATTGTATTTGTAATACGCGTTTTGTACACTATGCTTTTGAATGTTATCAAGTGTTATTTAAGGAAATATTGGATTGATAGTATTCACACTTTACGGATACCTTAAGTCAATAGATTCGCCTTGATGCAATAATTTCATTGAAACTTGTTGTGTTTATATCAGAGACCATCTCATATAAAAATGGACTTCAAAAGGTTATCTGAATTGTGTAGCACATCAAAACATAGTACCACATCTAGTAATCTGGAAGTCTGGTAGTAGCTTATAAGTAGTAGAAGCCACTACTAGCATAGGGCCCACAATGTTATAGATTTATGCTCATTAGACCATAATCACATGATTGAGGCTAATTAAGCATGATTAGTGCTACTTACCCGCCATTAGTGATAATTAAGTGTCATTAGCAAAAGTAGGACACATGGAGAGGAAATCATGGGTCACGTGTCGTTATATAGTCAGGACAAGTGTCAAAAACTCAATAGTACCATGTGTCGTCACCCTGAGACTAACATGTGTCCTAGTGTAGCCTCTTCCTTGGACAACAAGTTATCTCATGCATAAGCCAAGCCTCTTGCTTGGGCAACAAGTTTTCTCATGAATAAGACATGTGCCATGGTGTATATGCAACATGTGTCTTGGAGCCTCCCTTACATGTTGACACATGTAAAGGGGTGGAGGCCTATAAATACCCATGACCTCCCCACCATTATACTCACTTCATCCCACGCCCATCTTTCCACCTTAGAGATACAAGACCGCCAAGGTTGCGGAAGGAGCACAAGAGGAGCCACGGCGAATCCTTGTCGGTGATCGAGAGCGTTTTTAAAAGCCGTAACGAAGTTCTGTCCGCATCGAGTCGTAGTACTCAAATCTAGGACGGCTATAGAGGAAGATTTCACAAAAGAAGGCGACCTCGACTCGAGTTAGATATCGATCAGGTGAGGGATTCTCAAGCGCTATTTTAAAGCACTAGTCCTTAGCTTTTATGCATGGTTTTGAATAGCAAGTATGAAATCGTGTTTTCTAAAGCTTTTACGCATGAATTACAAGTACCATACAGTTGATATGAAATCAAGGATTTAGAACGTATTTCAGACGTGGTTCAGGTGTTTTATCATGATAGCACGTTTTTAAGCATTTCGTTCTTTGTGGAATACGAATCGTAAGTTTCACTACTTAGATTCAAGCTTTTTATATAAGAAATATGTTGTGTGCAGTTACTATGCAATAGGAATCGGATTTCAAGTTCTTAATAGTTCTAGTTGTCAGAATATGCATGCTATGTCAAGATTATTTTATGTTCATGATTTAGCTGTTATGAGCTTGAATTAGCAAGAGCATGGTTTATTAGTGACAAGAAAACAATCGGAATCAGAAGATAAGCACCACAATAGCTCTTTTATACAAATCATGAACTAGCCATTAGATATGGTGATGCCATTAGTTATGACCCTGAAACTGCCATTAGATATGGCAAACCATTAGATATGGTATCAAGAGGACTTCGGGTCCGCATTCTGTATACATATAGGCTTTGGGCCGTATGCAGGGTGTTTTTGGTCTTTGGGACCGTCTGCGCGTATGACTTAGCTTTGTTTCATCGTTCATGAGTCAATAAATTAGCCACAATGGTGATTAGTACAAACAGATTGATAGTGATGATTATGTTTTAGTTTATCTGCTTTTGAAGTAATTTCAGTGTTCAATTGCAGAATTAGCATGTTATATGTAATTTCTGTCATAAAGTCTCTTTCAAGCTATTCACAGTATTCAACATAAAATTTTTTGTCATGATGCTCATATTTCAGATTTTAGCTATATGTAAAAAGCTTGAGATCCTTTCACTGGGTCTAAGCTCATAAATGGGTTTAGACTCATCCCTTTATATTATAATTATGTACAGATCAGCAGAATCACGAATAACAGGGGAAAGGGCCGCTGATACACTAGGAGGAGGTGGCTTTTGCTTTTCGTTGTTTTTGTACTGTCTGTTATTTTGTAAGAAGTTGTAATAGATAGAACTTGTGTAAGATACTTCTTTGTAATGTGAACTTTAAATAGAAGATGATATGTTTGATGAGATTGCCACATGTGTACTTTGAGGAAAAAGAAGCAGCAATATCTATGTCGCGGCACGTTCTGGTTAGCGGGACGGGTCATGACAACTTGTGGTATCGGAGCAAAGGTTTTAGGACCTTGAGCATGAATTATATTAGGAGTTGACCTATAAGTATTGGAAGATAATTTAGTTATCATAATTTGATTTGAACTTAGAAGAAAATTGATGTTATAGCCTTGAGTATGTTTAGAATCACTATTGGAAGATTTAGGTTGATGAAGGATCTAACTGAGGTTTTATTTAGGATACAATGGCAGTAGAGCAGCCACATGCGACCACCCAACGCCCTAGTCCGGAGAATGATAACAACAACGTATATGACATGCTGACCTTGATAGCTCAAACACTAGGATGCATGGTTGCCTAGTCCGTTAAAAGATATGAATTTGAGCACCAGTTGTCATTTGAACATGTAAAGAAGTTGGAAGCAGAACCATTCGTAGGAGACACTGATCCAAAGAAGGCAAGGGAACAGTTCAAGAATATGGAGAAAATATTTGCTTTAGTGGATTGTACGGATGAACAGAAGTTGAAGTATACAATATTCTTACTGAAAGATAGCGCTGATGATTGGTGGATATCGGTGAAAATGAAATATCCAAACCCATCTCACATTACTTGGGAGATCTTTGAGAAAGAGTTCAATGAAAAATATTACCCAAGGGTTTATCAGGAGGAGAAACGTAGGGAATTCCTATTTCTTACTCAGGGGAGCAATTTGTTTGATGAATATGAGAAGAAATTCACCGAACTTTCAAAGTTTACTGCTTCTCTGGTTGCAACAGAGGAAGAAAGGTGTAGACGACCAGAAGATGGTATGCATATTGACTTAAAGGAAATGGTTTCAGCCACGGGATATACTGATTATGCAAAATTAGTAGAGGCTGCTCGTAGGGCTGAACAAGTAGTGATAGAAAGAAGGAAATGCAATGATCACAGAAAGAAAAGGTTTGCAGATAGACCCCTATGGAGAGGAACCATGAACAAAGAACCAAGAATAACTGGGAATTTGATGCTATAATAGGAATGGATTGCTTAAGTACATATCATGCTCTTCTAGACTGTCATAAGAAGCATGTTACTTTTAGAAAACCGGGTGATGTCGAATTCACTTTTTATGGAGAAAGAAGGATATATCCTACCCATGTCATCTCTTGTCTCTTAGCCCAGAAGTTGTTAAGGAAGGGATATTCCTCTTATGTTGCTTATGTGTTTAATACTAAGGCAGAAGAAATCAGTTTAGAAAATATTTCTGCAGTGAAGGAGTTTCCAGAAGTGTTTCCAAATGAACTGCCAGGAGTTCCTCCCGATAGGGAAATTGAATTCACTATTGACCTCATTCCGGGTACCAATCCAATTGCCTTAGCTCCTTACAGAATGGCCCCAGCTGAACTTAAAGAACTCAAAACCCAATTGCAGGAGTTGATAGATAAGGGATTTATACAATCCAGTATGTCTCCTTGGGGTGCTCCTGTTCTATTTGTCAAAAAGAAAGAAGGTTCCATGAGACTTTGTATAGATTACAAGAGACTAAATAGAGTGATTGTCCGCAATAACTATCCTCTGCCCAGAATAGATGACTTATTTGATCAATTGCAAGGAGCTTCTGTATTTTCCAAGATTGATTTGAGATCTGGCTATCATCAATTAAAGATTAAAGGAGAAGATGTCCCTAAAACTGCATTCCGAACCCGATATGGGCATTATGAATTCCTAGTAATGCCTTTTGGATTGACAAATGTCCCAGCTGCTTTTGTGGACTTGATGAATAGGGTTTTCCGTCCATATCTGGACAAGTTCGTGATCGTATTTATTGATGATATTCTAGTATATTCTAAAACAGAGGAAGAACATAGAGAACACTTGAGAATTGTACTTCAAACTCTGAAGGAACACCGATTATATGCAAAGATTGATAAATGTGAGTTTTGGTTGAAGAATGTTGCATTTCTAAGCCATGTCATATCTGGAGAAGGAATAACAGTAGATCCATCAAATATAGAAGCGGTTCTTAGATGGGAACGACCAATAAATGCATCAGAAATCCGAAGTTTCCTTGGATTAGCTGGGTATTATCAAAGATTCGTTGAAAACTTCTCTAGAATTGCCGCACCATTGACAAGATTAACTAGGAAGAATGTGAAGTATAATTGGAACGAAGAATACGAAAAGAGTTTTAAGGAACTCAAGAGTGACCTCACCTCAGCACCTATACTTAGCCTTCTGATGAATCCACGTTTCATCATCTTTATTCTATCATTTTGGCCTTAAAAACCCTAGTAAATGCGTGTAAATAGGCATAATATAGGCATTTTAGCATTCATGCATATATGTGTAAATGTTGTATAAATTGCGGTTTTTAAAGCCAAAATTATAGAATAAAGAAAAGAAAAGAAAAAGAATAAAATATTGTAAATATTTTATGACCCGAAACCCCGAGACCTAGGCATCTTGATGAATAGGTCGACAAGGAATAAAGTAGGGGGAGATAAGGGCCAAAACACAGATAAAATACCTATACATTTTATTCATTCTTTATTCATTTTGGGACCTATTTTTGGTTCCACTTTTTACACTTCAAATAAAGAAACTTTGTACATGAATGTTGTAGATAATAAAATAAAGAAAAATACAAAATTGATTTCACAGAAAAATAATATACAGATAAAAAGTTATGGTCTGAATAAAAATCCAGAAAGCCAACTTCCCAGACCCGTATCTCACAAACGGCAACTCCAAATGCATCAAACTCACCTTTAATTGTATATAGAAGAAAATAAGCTAATTAATGGCGGTGGTTTCGCATTTGGCGGAGCTACGGTTTGAAAGTTGACTTTTGGACCCTCATTGCATACTTGTACATATTAAAATATTCAATTTATTATTATTTTTATAATTTTATATTTTTATAATGTTGTAAATAATACTTATAATAATTATGTGCATTGAAATCAGAATAAAACATAAATAAAATACAAATAAAAATACTTGTATATATTATAACACATAGGTATAATACATGTAGCTATAACTATACAAATAACACTTTCATTTTATTAAGTATATAAAAATATATCAGAAAATTAAAATAAAAATATATTTGTGTATATAAAAGTATTTTACAATTTTAGAAAATAAAAACCAAAATAAAATAAATTAAAAATACCTAAATAAAAATAAAATACTTAAATATATAGATATAGATACCTATAGGGGCATAAATGCAAACTTGTAAAAATAAGTCTCATAAAAATAAATAAAAATCACCATAAAATAATTTATAAAAAATAAACATTTTTTATTTTATAACCAAAATTTAAATAAATCATTTTCTATTTTTTATTGAATTTCTAAGCATTTTTTGCCAAGGTTTTTTCTGGTTGGTCCACGTGGACCAACCAGAGCTCTTCCTTGGTTGACCTCGGTCAACTCTCTGACCGAGGTCTGGCTATTGTCAGACTGCATTTTCCTTGGACTTCGCGGATTTTTCCAGGCCAAATCTTTCACCGTTTGGCCTCAGTTTCTTCACGACTTTTGAAGATCTCTGATCCACCTAGCTCGCCCATGCATCATTTTGGCAATTTGACCAAGGATTCGCCCGTGACACGCCCTCGAACATCGCACCTCGACCATGGTTCAAAAACGCCCCATCTCCTTCCATTCCCTCTTTGATCACTCTTCCACCGCAAAAGCCCTACCCTAGACCCTCGTCTGGATTCTTGGTGACAACAGGAGTGCGGAGGACATCTCAGCTGGGCGAATCGGTGTAGAATCGAGTTCGATTCCCTCGCCGGAGTTCTCGCCGGAGAACGCAAAGTGCTCGCGCGGGTGAGGTATTTTCTTCCTTTTTTTTCTCTTCTTTCCTCTAAGGTCTGAATGTTAAAAAGCCCCAGTGGCTTTTCTTTGATCAAGATCCTTGTTCGGTTATCCTAATCTTCTCTCGATCCAACCGCGGCCGGTATCGCATTTCGCCGGCCGACTTCACCCTTCACGGTTCAATACCCCCCCCAGTGGACACTCCACGAAGTCAGGGCATTTTGCCCCTGACTTCTTCACCGTACTTTCTTGCAGGTTCTCGAAGCATCAGACCCCTCCTGGGGTGGTTTGTGGTAACGACCAAAGCCCCCAGGTCGCCCGGAGCTTCACCGAACGCCGCAGGCCATTCATTGGTCTTCGGCCCCGTCTACGGCACCTGGGAGACGCGCCACCGCTGCAGGAGCAAGTTGAGACCATCGGAGGAGATCCTAGTGCACGGAGGCTCGAGCTGCAGCGGATTCAAAGTCGCTGGGCTTGAGTTCTTCGCGCGTTCTTCCAGATCCATCATCCGCCGTTGGATCTTCCCCCGTTCGTCCTGAGGAGCAACGTGCGTTGGATCGTCCGCGAGTCCAGGCCGTCGATTGAAGCGTCACGATCTAATCTGGGCCATCCGCGGCTGAAGGGGTACGGGCCGCCAGATCCTTGACACGTGTCTTAAGTGATATGCGCACAGCCGTTGGATGCCCCCTTTTGTCTGGGTAAATTGCGAACTATCCCAGTGCTTTTTGTATTTAGTGTTTCAAGTCAGAACTTTTCTCTGCTGTGTTTTATTTTGGTAAAATTTGCGAACTTGCCCCTAAGCTTTGTGATATTGCAATTATAGCCCCGCCAGCCACGTGCTGTGCACGTGGTGCTTGGCGATTTTGCGGGACAGTCGTTTGGGCATTTTGTTATTACTTTTTAGTCCAGATAATATTTTGTTCAGCACATATTTTGTGGGAGAATTGCATGCTCAAGCCTCGACTTTTGAATATTTACATAGAGGCCCCCGCCAGGCGCGTGCTATGCGCGTGTGTTGTGGTTATTTTGCAGGGGAGGGCTCACTACCTTGAGTATTTATGTCTGGTCCATTAAGTTGATGCTTGCATATTATAATTCCTGGCCAAATTTCCTTTTAGCCCTCACACTTCTCACGTATTACATAAATGCCCCTGCGAATGTGGTTTTTCTTTTTGTTGCTTGTATTTTTTGCATGCGTCTATAAATCACTAAAAAATCCATAAAAATTGCATTAAACTTCCTGTTACATTGTAGACTTATGTCATATTTTTACTTTTCATAATTATTGCATTTTATTATTTATATAAATTCAAAAATAGCCATTTTCAGCACTGTTTGCACCATAAAATACCAAAAAAATATAAAAACGCTCCAGAAAAATCCCCAAAAATATATTTTGTGTCTTTTAGTTTGTTTTAACTCCCAGCCAAAAATCATTAAAAAATACAAAGCCAAACTCCAAAAAATTGCAAAATCCTAAAAACCTTTATAAAAATATTAAAAATTCTACAAAATCCCTAAAAATACAAACTTTGTGCCCAAATTTTCCTCATTTCATTATCTTTCACTGAAAATTGAGTTGGAGAATTTTTTCTACTTATTTCTATTTTATTTCTCCATTTTAAGTTTCAGCCTTGCATTTTATTCACTGTTTTCTCTATTTTGCTAATTAAAAATACCAAAAACATTCTAAAAATTACCCAAAAATCACAAAAACAGTAAAAAGCATAAAAAGACTAAAAAGACTTTATTTCCTAATTTTTGGATATTTTTATCTATTTTTATAAATATCCCTTTCTTGCTTTTTACTACATTGTCCTTATTTTCCAATATTGAAAAAGAATATAAAAATATAAAATATAAAAAGAAAATATTAAAATCAGTAAATTAAAATCAAAATACAAAAAGATAAAATCAAAATTAAAAAAATATAAAAATCAAAATAACCCACAAAAATTTTAGATTGGCTAAGTAGCTTGTTAGATCTAGGTTTGGATATTTATCCGTGCTTTACACCTTTGCTTCTTGAGTTCGACCCCTACTTGCTTGCCATTGTACATCTTTAGTAGGGTATAATAAATTTTAATCCTTGCTATTCATTCTCTGATTGATTGTGTGGGTTAATTGTTGAAGACCGAGGAAGTTTGAGCAGTCGCATCAGCGACAGTGAGTCTGACTTGTCAGACCGCTATTTAGCGGCTCTCGCATTCTCGCTTTTCAAATGGCGCCGTTGCCGGGGAGCATCGGCTTGTAGAGTATCTTTGGGTCTTTCTAGTCACTTATCCATTTTTGCTTACTCGTATTTTGTGTATTATTTATTTTGAACTGTCTGACATCTCTTTTGTTTTCTTGCGAGGGCCGCCGACCGAGGAGGATCGCATAGGGGATCCTGAGCAGCCTTGGGAGGAGGAGCCGGCTATTCTACCCTAGCCGGCAGGAAGAGCAGGAGAATTAGAGAGAGAGAGATTGCTTTATTTTTGTGAGAGAGAGTATTTGATCAATTTGTAATAATACAGGACTCAGAGACTTGAACACTTCGGGCCTAATTTCCGGGTGTTTGTTCACCCGGGGGCTCACCGCGGCTTTTTCGTGTTTTCTCGACTGTCATTTTCCGGTTTTGTTTTCTTTTTTATTTTCTTTTGTGGATTGAGCTCTTAGAAGTAGGTCCTGCTTGATTCGAGTAACCTAGGTCCAAACACCCTAATAACTCTTGCATGCTCCCATAGTTCGTATTTGGACTTAGATTAATTAAGTAGTTAATCATTGGCTCTCGATCCGCGCGCCGCAAGCTCACTCCACACAAGCGCTTTCTCCTAACTCAAATGTGTTGAGCAGAGGGAGGAGTGAGCCTAGACCGGACACTAGGATTGAGAGTTAGCGGTTAACTCGTGGTTCTCACGCTAGCAGTTGCCTGTTCTAGGACGATTTCCGCATTGCATAACCGGCATATAGATTAGGTTTATAATTTTCTGCCTTGCAACCCGCATGGAGAGAGCTGGGATTCACTGTAAGTCTTCTCACTTTGCATTCATCATATAGGCACAAAGGTGAGATTTCCATCTTGGTGCCGACTTGCATTGGCTTTTCCCGACTCTTTTCTCCCTCTGATTTTGGATACCTTAGGATAAAGAAAATACAAAATCGTTAGGCGCTTGTTTGAATCTACTCAAAAGAAGCGATAACACAAAAAAATTAAAAAAGGACTGCTAAGAAAACTTTGACCTAAATAAAAATTGGTAATTGGACTCATTGATTGGGGAGAGTAACACCCTCCTTTGTTTTCAGGTTGCATGGGAAGGTCTCCTTCCAAGTGAGTTGAGCGTTCGTAGGAATTAGAGCCCAAAACCCAACTTGTGGCTGCCTTGTGTATCGCCTGGATTTCCGAAGTATTGGCGCTACTATCGTACGTAGTCGAGTAGGGCTTGGTCGCCAGTGGTGACTCACTATTGTGTGAGCACCGACCTTGTCCGAAGTACCGAGCATAGGCCACGCCTTCACGGGGGTGTCTGTCTCACCGGCTGCGTCCGAGTAGGATCTTGCACGCTCACGGGTGATTCCGTTGCGAGCGAGATCCGAAGTATCGGTTTCGCCTATCGGCTTCCTCCCTCTATTTCTTTGGCTGAGTAGGGATCCAGGAAGGGTTACAAGGACCTTAAAAAGCGCAAGTTACAGGTTACACAGGAGGAGGACAAGTACGGGAATACTTTTCCGGCAGTACTCTCGCTCCTATAGGCGTAGCGCTCTAAGGACTCGTTGAAAGATAAATTCCTGAAATCAAGATAAAAATTACAAAGATAACAGCCGAACCTTCACGGCTTCAGGCGTTGAGTTGGTGAACTCCCCTTGTCTTGTGTTTGATTGCCAATCACATTTAGGTCAAGATCAAAAATATCGCGCCTTTGCGCAATTTGCTCCCCTTCTATTTGACCCTTGCTCATTGTGAGCCTTCTACTGTTTTACAATCCTCTTTATTTCTTGTTACCCTCGTGCTCTTCATCCAACATCCATTCCTCTTGACCTTCGCAAGATGTCGGGACACGGATGGTTTAGTCGGGACCTTGCCGACACCCACATCGATTCCGTGCATTCGACGTCTCCAATAAAGAGGGGTGATCTCCGAAGAGTTAATTCGGATCTTGCAGATGTCTCTTTGGACTCCCCTATTCTCGCCTCTTTCAATACTTGCCTTTCTCCAATTAACCCGCTATTCGGGATGGACTCGCAACCCGAACTAGCTCTTCCCCTTTCAATACACCGAGACTACTCTTATCCCTGAAATAACCCTTGTGGATGGAGGTCGATTTCAGTCAATATCATATGCTCCGTTCACAACCTTCTGGATTGACCTTAATCCCAGATTCATCTCAACAGTTGGTG
Organism: Ottelia alismoides; assembly: GCA_037367405.1. Taxonomy (NCBI): domain Eukaryota; kingdom Viridiplantae; phylum Streptophyta; class Magnoliopsida; order Alismatales; family Hydrocharitaceae; genus Ottelia; species Ottelia alismoides. The sequence continues at coordinate 766,169 of JAZKJV010000607.1, forward strand.
CTGAGGAAGGTGCTGATCAGGGTTTACTCCGTCATGCAGATCTTCAACCCGATCAAGAGTCAGAGATACAAGTGCAGTCTGAGATGGTAGGAGGAAGAGGGAAAGGACCACAGCCCCAGCATGAGCCTGAAGACAATGCGGCAGAAGGACAATATACTACGCAGGGTGAGGTCAACAGTCAATTGCTGGCTTCCATTCAAGCCATTCAGCAGCAGTTGACCAATCAGGCTTTAGCCCAGAATGCCTTTCAGGACATGCTGAATGATCTGAGGAGGAGGGCCGATGCAAGAGACGGCCGACGAGAGGAGGAGCCGAACTTTGAAATCAATGATGAGTTTTCCAGTGGGACCTGACTTTGAAGCAGCAGAAGAAGATCCACCGCATTCCAAGCCCACACTCAAGCAGACATACAACCCAGGAGCTGGGCGCATCACCGAGTGGATCCAAATCCCGCGTATGCATGCCCACTTCGAGCTGAAGCCGTAGTTTTTGTCGCTGCTTCCCACCTTTCATGGGAACACCACTGAAGAGCCATATATTTTTCTCAAGAAGTTTAACCGCATCTGCTCCACTGCTCACTACCCTGGAGTCCCCCTAGATGTGATCAAGATGACCGCATTCTCTTTCAGCCTTCAAGACAAGGCCCTTTACTGGGTCGACCATCTCGGGAAGGTCGTCACCACCTGGGAGGAACTGAAATCTGCTTTCCTCCATAAATTTTATCCTCTGGGGAGATTAAACCAGATGCGTGCCCGGATCTCCAGTTTCTGCCAGCAGCCCCACGAGACGATCCATGAAGCGTGGGAGAGATTCAAGGATCTCCAGGAGAAGTGCCCCCACCATGAAATACCCAAGACCAGTCTCGTGCAACACTTCTTTGGGGGGTTATCATTTGAGAGCCAAAAGCTCGTGGATGCAGCTTGCGGTGGTTCACATTTTAACAAGGACGAGGATGTCGTATGGAATGTCTTTGAAGAAATGGCTGAGGGAGAAGCAGCCCAATCCTCGTCCCGGGTCTACATGAAGCCACCGACCGCCATCAGCAAGCCAGTTAACATGGCTTCTCACACTGAGGACAAAGATGAAAGCTCCAACCTGAGTATCATCGGGAGCCACTTGTCCAAAGTGGACATCATCGAGAAGAGGTCACAGGACCTCTGAAAAACTGGCAGTTATAGAGAAGAGGACCCAAGGTCTAGAGAAGCTCGACCAGATTTCCCAGCAGCTGGAGCAGCTCGTCCGAGCACTGAATGCAAACATGTGCAACGCTGTGTCCACCTCTGCCGAGCCGAACGCTGAGAAGAAGGAGCCTACAATGCAGCAAAATCCTCAGCCGACTCCACCGCAGCCCCAGCCAGTCCAGCACGTATACTACGTGCAGGTCCCGGAGCAGCAACCGCAGCCTCCGACACAGATGGTTGTATATCAACCCGAGCACCAGCCCACTTACTCCGAGCAGTTCTCTCCACCCCCGCCGCTGATCCAGGAGATCAATGGCGTCTGGAACAACGAAGCGCAGCTGACCCGTCCTCAGGGACACTCTCAGGGTCAGAACATGGGCAACAGACCCTTCCAGCAGCAACACCAGGGTGGAAGACCATTCCAGCAGCCCTACCAGTACCAGCCTCCCTCACATGGAAACACATGGAGGCAGAATTACCAACATGGGCCTCAGCAGTCCGGATATCGTGGACAAGGATATCACCAGCAACCGGCTGCACAATACAACCAACACCCGTCGCAGTACTCCTCAAACCCCCCCCCTCAACAATTCGCACAAGGATACCAGTCACAATCTCAACCGCCATATCAGCAGTCTAGACCCCAGCAGGGGGAATCTTCTGAGATTGTACCGGTCAATCCGGCCCTGGCCTGTTTGGAACAGTTGATGAAGAACATGGCTGAGATGAACCAGAAGATCGACGACCTGACGGCAGCCAAAACCGTCATACCAGCCCAGGTCGAAGCTAATCCTAACAATTTCCGACGCAAGGAGCAGGTAGCTGGCAGTGTCCAACCCGAATCAGGTGAATTTAATTGTTTTTTATCTAACGCTGTTACTCTCAGGAGCGGTAGGACACTCCGGCCATCGGCGACGGCGAAAGGAAAGCACATTGCATCTGACGGGGAATCGTCAGTCCAGCCAACACCAGGGCCAGCAAGCATTTTGGGAGCAGCACCAGAATCCAGAAAATCACAAAAAAATGAAGAAAACAGAAAAACACAAAAAGATAGCAGCAACCTCGGTAGAGACCGGCCAGCATTGGAGACGCCTGCACCCGCATCACAGTCAGCTCCTGACAGGAGGAGCACCGCACCTGCAGCGAGTCCAACGCCAGCACCCGAAGCCGAGCCTGTCATTTTTGGTCCACAAATTGTAGATGAATCCATTCCTTTTTGTCATCTACCTGTAAACAACAACACGAACACTATTTTGAATGATATTGGAGAAGAGTTTGTAAATATTCCTTTTCCTGAAGCAATGAAAAAACACAAAAAAAATGAAAAATTTGAAAAGTGCTTTGTCTGATCCTGCTATCATAGAAATCATTCAGATTTGGTGTTAAATATGCCATTAATGAAAGCTCTTGAGTACATGCCAGCCGTGAAGAAAGGACTTAAAGAGGCATGTACAACCAAGCGCAGGCCAACTCCCCATAACTCCAGAAGCAAAGGTGGTAAATCTGAAAAGCACATCCTCACTATGGCCACCGTCAATGCCATCAGCAACCTCCCGGACAAAAAGCCAGATATGGGAGCACCTCTTGTACGTTGTCATATGTTCGATCAAAGAGTTCGAACGAACACTCCTCGACAGCGGGTCTTCTGTCAATTTGATGCCAGCGTCACTACTCACAGAGTTCAGGTTAGGACCGCTCAAGCCCACGAAGATGATTCTGCAGTTCGCAGACAAGTCAGTAAAGCGGCCTAGGGGCCTGTTGGAGGACGTAATCGTCACGGTTCAGGGAAAGTCATTCCCGGCCGATTTTGTGGTGTTAGACATGGACGTCCCTTCTCCATTACTCCTCACCCCGATCATACTGGGAAGACCATTTCTGCGGACATCAAACGCAGTAGTGAATTATGGGACAGGAGAAATCACGTTCGGCGCTGGAAAGGAAACTATCAGAGTAGAGACCCTGTCTGATGGAACGCCCGCTGAACCGACATCTGTATCGTGTACAAAGGTGATTGAGAATGATGAAGACTGCGATTTTCTAGCCGAGATTCAAGACACCAACCTCTTCCTGGATGATAATGAGATCCACGGACTCCTCTGTCCAGAGGAGGAAGTGGAGACCGCAATCGAATTTCCGTGTATCAATCAAGATGAGGAACTTGCTGATGCACTACAAGACACTGCTGTGGGGTTGATATGCCTTCAGAACCAGGAGCCGAGTTTGGAAGCATCTTCGGACGAAGATGAAATCATTGAAGAATTCTGTCAGGATCTGAGAGAGGGAAACAGAGCAGATTATGGTGGACATTGCACAGTTGAAAGAATCACCACCTGTATTAATAGCTGAGGTCACCACTGAAGCAGCTCAGACCCCGCCAGAGCTGAAACCTTTGCCCTCCAATATGAAGTACGCCTTCCTTGCAGGAGAACCGAATATGTACCCGGTCATCATCAATGCGCATCTGACCGAAGATCAAGAATCTCGTCTGATGGAGGTTCTTGAACGTAACCGCAAGGCGATAGGCTGGCGAACCTCTGATCTCCACGGGATCAATCCGTCACTCTGTTCGCATCGCATCTTTCTGGAGGAAGACAGCAGACCCTCTCGTGAACTGCAAAGAAGATTAAACCCGAACCTGCGAGAGGTGGTTATGAAAGAAATTCAGAAATGGTGTGACGCGGGATTCATTTATCCCATCTCCGACAGCAAATGGGTGAGCCCCTCTGCATGTTGTGCCCAAGAAATCAGGGATCACCATTGTGAAAAATGACAAAGGAGAAGAGATCGCCACCAGAGTACCGACTTCTTGGCGAGTGTGCGTAGACTACAGAAGACTTAACCTTGCCACCAAGAAGGATCATTTTCCGCTACCCTTCATCGACCAGATCTTGGAGAGATTGGCCGCGAAGGAATATTTCTGTTTCTTGGACGGTTACTCTTGGGTATAATCAAGTTGCTATTGCTCCTGAAGATCAAGAGAAGACCATGTTCACCTGTCCTTTTGGCACATATGCCTTCAGACGGATGCCGTTCGGGCTTTGCAACGCCCCAGCCACATTTCAGAGGTGTATGCTTGCAGTTTTTGCCGATATGGTGGGCAGCTTTCTCGAGGTCTTTATGGACGACTTTTCGGTCTATGGGGATTCATTTAATCAATGTCTGGATTATCTAGACCGAGTCTTACGGAGGTGCTGCGAAGTGAATCTTGTGCTCTCCTGGGAGAAGAGCAATTTCATGGTGACCGAAGGAATCGTGCTGGGTCACGTTGTTTCTAAACGTGGCATGGAGGTTGACCCAGCCAAGGTGGATGTAATTTCTAAGCTAGAGCCACCTACAAATATCAAGCAAGTCCGGTCATTCTTGGGCCATGTCGGTTTTTACCGACGATTTATTAAAGATTTCAGTAAATTGGCCAGACCGCTGACTGAGTTGCTCGGCAAGGACAATGAGTTCATTGTAGACGATCGTGTGCTTCTTGCCTTTAATCAGTTAAAAGAGCTCATCACACAGGCCCCTGTCCTACAGCCACCGATTTGGACCCAACCTTTCGAGATTATGACCGATGCGTCGGATTATGCCATCGGAGCTGTACTGGGACAGAGAAAAGACAATGTACCGTTTGCAATTCACTACGCTAGCCGAACGCTCGATGAAGCTCAGCGAAACTATACTGTTACTGAAAGGAGCTGCTAGCGGTAGTCTTTGCTTTGGAGAAATTCAGATCTTACCTACTTGGGTCCAAAGTTATCATCTACACTGATCATTCGGCCATTAGGTATTTACAGCAGAAGAAGGATGCCAAACCACGTCTTATCCGGTGGATCCTTCTCCTCCAGGAGTTTGACATGGAGATCAGAGATAAACCTGGGGTAAAGAATGTAGTGGCCGATCATCTGTCAAGACTTCCTGAACCGGAGTCTCCTGAGCTGAACTTGCAGCCTATCACAGAGACCTTTCCAGATGAATCGATTCTGTCTGTCGCCTCACTTCCTTGGTATGCGGACATTGTGAATTATCTAGTCGCCAAGAAAATCCCACAAGACTGGCCTAAGTTGAAATAGACAGATTTTTGTCTAAAATCCATTTCTACCAGTGGGAAGACCCGTATCTGTTCCGTGAGGGAGCAGATTGCATCTGGAGAAGGTGTATTCCTCAGGAGGAAGTTCCAAGTGTCCTCGCTTTATGTCATAATCAAGATTCTGGAGGACATCATTCAGGAAAACGGACGGCAGCAAAAGTTCTTCAAAGTGGCCTTTGGTGGCCTTCATTGTTCAAAGATGCAGATGAATACGTCAAAGGTTGCACTGACTGTCAGAAGATGGGTGGAACCATAGGAATGAGAGATACGATGCCTCTGAAGTACATTCAGATCTCAGATGTCTTTGACGCATGGGGCATCGACTTTATGGGCCCGTTTCCTAACAGTCAGGGTTATGAGTATATTCTGCTTGCTGTCGATTATGTCAGTCGATGGGTGGAGGCTATCCCCGCCCGAACCGCCGACAGTCGGACTGTCTGTCGATTCTTACGAGATCACATCATAGCACGGTTCGGGATTCCCAAGATCCCTCATATCTGACGGGGGCAGCCATTTCATAAACAGAGAGGTGAAGAAGCTGGCCCAAGAATTCTGCATCGAGCATCGTGTTGCTTCACCCTATCACCCGCAGTCCAATGGCTTAGCTGAATGTTCAAACAGGGAGATCAAGACAATTCTACAGAAACTTGTGTGTCCAGATCGCAAGAACTGGTCTCACTGCTTGATTCCGTTCTTTGGGCCTACCGAACAGCGTACAAGTCACCCTTGGGAATGTCTCCCTACCACCTGGTGTATGGCAAGCCATGCCACTTGCCCGTGGAACTTATTCATAAATCTTTATGGGCTATTAACATCTGTAATTTGGACTCCAAGCAAGCAGGACAGAACAGGAAACTGGATCTGAACAGATTACTGGAATTCAGAGATTATGCATATGACAACAGCCTGATGTACAAGGAAAAGGTCAAAACATGGCATGACAAGCACATCCGCCACAAGTCCTTTGATCCAGGTCAGAAGGTGTGGTTGTTCGATGCGAAATTAAAGATCTTTCCAGGCAAATTGAAGAGCAAATGGACTGGGCCGTTTTTGGTTAGGCAGGTGCGTGACAACGGAAGCGTTTTGATATCTAATCTGTCATCTGACGCACAGCCTTTTGTGGTCAATGGACAACTTCTGAAGCCATACCTTGAACATGACACATTCATGGCTGTCATTGACTCCATTCAAGTAGTATATGAGAATGAACTGAACAGCCTGGGACAGGCAGAGGAAGGCAAAGCCCATCAAAATATTTTTGAATAATTTTCCTTTGCGTCTTTTCTTCTTTCTTCTTTTCTTTCAAGTTCTTTCATCTTGTTCTACCGAATTGATGCCATCCCCTTCATCACGGCTACACTTTGGATGTACTTTATCCTAAGTATAGGGGGGATGGGCATCCCGAGTTGTTCATATCCAATCTCATCTCTTTTCTTCTTTTCTTCTTTTCTTCTTTTCTTTTTATATCTTCTATATCTATCAAAAAGGTGCCGCCCCTTGTAGACAGTCTTCTATACTTAGGACGTACTTTGTCCTAAGTATAGGGGGGTGTGCACCCCGAGTTTTTCTCATTCATCTCGATCCTCTCCATTGTCTCCTCTTCTTGTCTATACTTAGGGATATCTTACCCTAAGTATAGGAGGAGACAATCCGAGTACGATCTGTTCATTCCCACCCTTGACCCTCCCTGCTTTGTGTACAGTCTGCTATACTTAGGATTATTTGATCCTAAGTATAGGGGGGACGGTCAACTTCTCATTGATTCATTCATTTATTCCTTTATTCTTTAGACTTGCCTATACTCAGTACGAGTTATGTCTTCTCTTTTCTCTCCGATCTATGAGGACATAGCTCAAGCTAAGTATAGGGGGGTCGTATATACTGCGTATATACTTTAGTCATAACTCGTACTTTCGTATTTTCTTAATAAATATGGCTAAAATTCTTTAAAATTCATTAAAAGTTCTTAATAAAAAGATGTGATTATTCCTCAAATTCTTTTTGTATATACTGATTAATAAATCAGGTGAAAATGTTTTTTGCAAAATGTTTGAAAAATAGTTCGAAAATCTTTGTGAACATTTATTGAAAACTATTTTGAAAATATTTTGTTCCGTGTTTTCAACCTGTGTCAAAATGTGTGGTTTGTAAAACTTCTTTTCTTTGTGTGAAATAAAAATGTTTGAAAAATGATTTGCAAATGATTTGAAAAACCTATATATACTGTTTTGAAAGCCTTTGCAAAATGATTTTCAAATGTGTGTAAAATGTTTGTAAAAATTATTTTTGGACTATAGTTTTCAAAAATTGTGTGAAAAGCTTGTGTCAAATAAGTTTGAGGAATATACACATCACACCAAAATCCATCTTATGTATGTATGTATAAAATTGATCACTTACCCTGTAAGTTCTTAAAATCCACTTCTTGTATATATAAAGAAGCTACTCCCGTGTACATATTTTCACCTAGTTTTTAGCCAAAACTTTTTGTTTTCAAAATTCCCAAAAACATTTGCAAAATTAAAATCCAAAAACATTCGAAAAATCTTTTTGAAAAATACAAAAAAATGCATATGCATCATCATCATATTTTCAAAAATCCATAAAAAGTTCAAAATCCTTGAAAATTGCATCACAAAAATATTTTCTGCATTGCATTGCATAGCATTCGCATTTTTCGGATTGAGTTTGATAGTTGAACGAGTCTAAGTAAAATCCGGAGATTGGAGCTTGATTGGACCTTCAAATCTACCTAATAACAGGAACCTTATAGGAACTTGGTTTGAGGTACTTCAGGTCTAGTTGACTTAATTCTTTGAGGATCACGGGACTTGGTTCAATGGATTCTTGACTGCCTAAGTAGAGTATTTCGGAGCACACACACGACTCTTGTTGATAATGACCTAACTTGGACACCTGCACCTTTCACATGGCTCAACTCAGTTGGAGTGGTGAGGGGATTGGATTTGCCGGTATGAGACGCACACAGGTGGAAACACTTGTCCTCCTCTAGGGAGGGAAGTGCACCCCAACCCGTCCAGTGATTAGGAAGTCTAAAGACAGGAGGCTGTGGGTTGCGATAAAGCTTCAAAAGAGGGATAGTCTACTAGCTCAAGAGGAAAAACTCCTTATGTAAATGCTGCAGTGAATAGTATTTCAAAAAAAAAAAAAGTTCAGGCATGTACAAAAATAAAAAGCCTGCAAAGTATGTACATATGTTGTAAAGTCCAATAAGCAAGCTTGAGTTCCAAAGTCATATTATGTGTGCCTGCAGCAGGATGACTTGACTACACTGGTCTTGCATCCAAGGATAGGTAGCTACACTGGCTACCGTCCATTCTTCTCTTCACCCCCTCCTCTTGAGCTGGTTGCCACTTGAACTTAGAAGGGAATACCCCGCTCCTCGAGGATGGAGTTGCTGGATTGGGGGAATCATTGGGTTGTCGTACTGGAGAAGTCAGTCTCTTTGTCATTCTAGTTGGGGAGAGCCACCATCACTTACACTGTACGAGTCAGATTCATAGTCGTAAGGGTTTGCGTATGAGTTGAGATATTTCTGACCTGGCTATTGAGGAGACTTGGAAAGAGTTTTGGGATTCTCAGGGACTGTTTGGAGTTTCAAATTCGGTTCTCAATAAGGTTCCGCCCGCACTAAAATTCCAAAGGTCCGACTTAAGCTCCAAACTTTGATTTTGTGAAGACAAGTTTGATAATTAAATTTAGTCCACCTTTCTTCTTTTTTCTTTTCTTTGTTTTTCTTTTCTGCACTTATTGCATAAGTGTTTGCTAGGGACTAGCAAAGGCAAGTATAGGGGGATGATGAATCCACGTTTCATCATCTTTATTCTATCATTTTGCCTTAAAACCCTAGTAAATGCGTGTAAATAGGCTTAATATAGGCATTTTAGCATTCATGCATATATGTGTAAATAATGTATAAATTGCGGTTTTTAAAGCCAAAATTATAGAATAAAGAAAAGAAAAGAAAAAGAATAAAATATTGTAAATATTTTATGACCCGAACCCCGAGACCTAGGCATCTTGATGAATAGGTCGACAAGGAATAAAGTAGGGGGAGATAAGGGCCAAAACACAGATAAAATACCTATACATTTTATTCATTCTTTATTCATTTTGGGACCTATTTTTGGTTCCACTTTTTACACTTCAAATAAAGAAACTTTGTACATGAAAGTTGTAGATAATAAAATAAAGAAAAATACAAAATTGATTTCACAGAAAATAATATACAGATAAAAGTTATGGTCTGAATAAAATCCAGAAAGCCAACTTCCCAGACCCGTATCTCACAAACGGCAACTCCAAATGCATCAAACTCACTTTAACTGTATATAGAAGAAAATAAGCTAATTAATGGCGGCTGGTTTCGCATTTGGCGGATGCA